>JANVCC010000021.1:3287110-3339648 GCA_025345505.1 Todiramphus chloris collaris
TGTGATCCCTGCCCCTCGGCCCCGCGGGACCCTCGGGTGGGCTTCGGGACACCGGCTGGCCAGCAGCTCCAGCGCCGGGAACGCCAGGATGGAGACAACGCTGGGAAGAAGTGGGGACACATTTCTTGTGGGCCGGGCCGTGGCCCCCCGGGGGTGCCAAGCACGGGCCCTCCCTGCCCGCGGGGGTCGGCGGGCTCTCGGGGGGGGGGGCCTCGGGGGTCCCCCGTTGGGTGAATGGGGTTTTGCACCCACCCTTCCTTAGATGTGCAAGGAGCTGCACCTGTGCAAATCCACCGCTCCTGCAGCCTCCAGCTACGTACAGGTCTACCCAGATCTGCACAGCGCATGAAAGGTCCCTGGTACCCCTGAAGCCTCTGCAAATGAGCGAGTTCTGGTTAAAAACAAAAGTACCGGCCATCGGTGCTCGCCACCCAAAGAGAGCAAGACCCCTCACACTGTCCAGCCCACTGGAAGTGCTGGCTGTGATATCTGGCTGGCCGGGGGAGGCAGGCTCTCCTGATGTGTAGTTGCTGAATCACATTAAGAGAGGTTAACGCACATGAAATACTTTCCTGAATCTTGGGCTTTTCAGCTAAGCAGCGAAGAGCTGGCAGAGAAGTGCCATGTCATCGCAGGCAGGAGAAGAAATGTGCAACACCCGCGGTGAAGAGAGGGGACTGTTCATGTGACAGCGCCAAGGCGAATATCCCCGGGGCGATCCCACGCGGGGAGATCCCTGCTCTTGGAGACCAACCCAGTCTGGCTCGCAGCTGGCTACTGGCACCCTGGCATAAGTGTAACCCCGGCAGACCAGAGCAAGGCTCAAGTGCAGGCTTCTGGACTGGTTTTGTGGCTGTTACGTTACTCGTTCCTGAGGACAGTTCGATTTAATTTAGGGCTGGTAACCCTGCGCCGGCTGCAGCCCCACCTTTGGCTGCAGCTTAGGCAGACTCCAAGGGAAAGCTCTGAAAACCCGCACTCTTGTACGCGGCTTTCGGCAAGTCGTCTAAAAATCCCGAGCCACTCCAGAGATGCTTCTGTTCCCTTGCACAGCCAAGGTGGTGCTGCCTCCTACTGCCAGAAGTCCCCCCCGACCCGGTGGATGTGGCACATCTTCAGCCTGGAGTCACCCGGCTCCTGCCAGGTCTGTCTCCTCACCTTCCCCGGCGGGATGGAGAAGGACATGTCCCGGGTGGGAAAAGCTTACAGCACGCCCTGTCTAACCAGAGCAAATGAAGATGAAAATGAAAATTCAAAAAAACATCAGGCCTGTTCAGATGCCAGGCTTGGTCCAGCATGAATGGACACATAAAAACCACCTGAAAACAGCCTTTTCTGTCAGCTGGGGTGAAGCTCAGCGCGGCTGAAGGTTGAGCCTACAAAGCGAGTAGCATTCTCAACAAATACATTACTTACACGTGAAGGAGGGAAGGGCAGCGCGTTGACAGTGACCTTTTCAAGCCCCAGCCCGTGCCGCCTCACTCTTCTTATTTTAAGGGGAGATTTTGCAACCCGCACTGCAGCGCGGCCCTGGTTCCCTCCCCGAGTCCCAGCTTACACAGTGATTTGCAGCAGTGCTTAAATCACCCCTGGAACGGTGCGTACGGCAGGGGAGGCTTCGGCTGTCTTTCTGGACTAAATCACTAGAGGCAGGCCCCCTTTACCTCCTCGCCGGAGCTGACCGTAGGTCATCCTGTAAAGCGCGAGGTGGACCGAGAGATGCTCACGAGTGGCAGCTCAGAAACGCGCGGCGATTGGGAAGTGAAATTCTGTAGGCCAAATTCATCTTCCGAACGGAGAGCACAGAGAGAAAAAGGAAACAAACAGCCTGAGCAGCACTGAGTGAATTAAATTTCAAACAGTAATACAAATACATAATGATAGCAACATAGGCGGTATGTTTTATGTTTTTAATATGTTTTAACACACAAGATGATTTTTTTTTATTTTCCTTTTTTTTTTTCGTTAACATTTCTTGCATGTATATTATTATTGTGCTGTTCTTTTCTTTCCTATCATGGCCATGACTCTCTTCTCATGCGGAGCAGAGAACATCAAGACTAATTGCATTGAAATTAATGTCAATTGAAACTCTCAACTGCTTTGGTTAACTGCCAAGTGCTGGAAGTTTCCTCTTTTTTCCTTGCCCCTTGATGACACTTTTGAAACTCTTTGCATGCGAGACCTCATCTGCAGGTTAACCTCCCACCCCCGGTTTTTGCTTTCTCTGTCTGGGCAGGTTCGTGGCCTTGCTCTGCTCCTCTGCTTACTCCTCAGCGTAAGGCTGTGGTCAGTCCCTGTGGCTGCAGCATCCTCTGCGCCCCATAGCCTCACTCGCTCAAATCCTTTCTGCTTGGCCACCGAGCAGCACCATCACCTGCTGCTTTCTCACTGAAACGTGTCCCATCTATCACCAAGCGTGGTCTGATCGCAACCGTAATCTACAGCAAACGAATGTAGACTGTTTAAAAGGAGTTCAAGCCCGTGCCTGAAGGAACTCCTTCCGCTCTGCCTGTTGCAACCCGTGGCTTCCCCGCAGCCACCAGTTCTCCCCTGTCATCCCTTGCTGTGTGACTTGTCAACATATTTTCAGCTCCTGTAGGGAGTGAAGCCTGCCTCTTTAGGAAAGCGTGGTGTTATATAAATAAAAAGATGCCGTATGCTATCTAATCCCGCTCGCTGTACATATATTTTTAATGATTCGTGTAGACATTACTTGCCCTCTCGTTGTGCTCTTGCCTCTGTTAACGGCTCTTCATTAAGAATAAACAAGCAACTGTGCCCAGCCAAGCAGACTTTCTAAGAAGAGACGAAGGCCTAGGAACAATATGTAATTCAACTCCATTACATAAAGAATGCATGTTACAAGAAAGCTGAACATCATCTTAAAAGTTGACATTTCCCACTTCTCAGACTCTCTGTCTTGAGCGTGGCATAGCAACTGCCTGAGGAAGAGTAAAGATAATTTTAATGCCACATAAAATAAGGGGGAGGTGAGAAATACTACATTCTTAGTCAACATCCTCTACGCAAAATATCACCATAGTATCTCTTTGGCCTAACCTACCTTTAAAACGTGTACCCAGCAAGAAATGAATTCCCAGGGAATTTGCCAGACCTTAGCTGAACGCTCTCAAAGGCCAGGAAAGGAGTTCTGGACGTGACCACTGTCAGAAATTCCTTAGCATCAGTACAGCGTGTCTCAAGAATGTGATTTTCTGCATCTTACCCCACTTTTGACACACCAGTGCAGAGGTGGTAGGACACAGCCAGACCCTGTTCGTGGTTTTTTTTTTTTTTGTCTGGGGATTTCAGCAGCTTTTCATCTGGGCGCAGCTGCACAGCCACATCTATGCGGAGTGGTCCAGGATTAGACCGCGCGTGTCACACCTTGTGATTTTGGGGACGGAGTGGAGGCTGTTAAATCTCTGCACTTCTCTCCAGTAAATCCACACCTGCTCTTGTTGGAACAGCCTCATCCATCAGCGCTGCCTTCAGAGGGCAGGTTGCTGCATTACCCAAGGGGAGGGCTACCAAGCAGAGTCACATGTTTTTTTTTGGTGTGTGATGCGCTTCTCACACTCAGTGCAAGGCGCTTCTCCCAGGGCAGCTCCAGCAGCTGCTTCCAGCTCTTGTATAGGCTGGAACAGAACATACACGGTTCCTCAGTGAGTGTTTACATAAAGCCCAGACACAAATCTCTTCCAAAGGATGAAAAAGCCAAGAAACATTATTTATTCTCGCTTCAGCAACTCATCACCATACTGAGTAGTATCTACTTCATCTGGGCATCCAGGGCCAGCGGATCCTCAGTTAGAATTGGTGTTGCAGAATCAGTCCCTCAGGGCTTTAGGATGTGTTTTGTTTGTCCAAGGGTGTCTAAAGTCGTGTATCGAATATACTTTATAGTCAGTTTTCTATGTAAATTTAAATACAGTGCTCCACTATAATTAGTTACATATAGGCTTAAGTGGAAAGAGTTTTAAATGTAGGTTTTTTTCATAACCTCATAGTTTACACCAAGGCAAACCCACTGGATTATCCAGTCCAGCCACCTGTATATCACAGCCTACCCAGTTTCACTGTTTTTCCCATACTGAGTTCAGTAACTTGCAGTTTGAGCAGTTGCACAGCCCATAGTTTAGTAGTCTTAACATAATAAAATGTGCATTTGTAAATAATTTTACTCTCTAAATAGCTTTACTTTCTCCCTGTATCAGTATGTCTTCAACCAGTTAACATTTCATCGAGTCCTTGCTGAATTCCAGCACAATGGCTGGTGTTGCCTCCGGAGAGAGCGAAACGAGCTCTGAACTGGGTTTCCTTTTTCATATAAACTTGCACTCTGCTTTGAAATTCCTTGGGACAAAACGTTGTACTTGTGTCTGATTGCTGACGTATGCCTAACCTTAACTCTGACTCAGCATGTGTAAGTGCTCTTATATATACCCCTTTATTGCATTATTAGATGCTATATTTGTTAGGTGGCTCTTCTCTAGTCACTACGGAAGACGCCAAAAATATTGTGAATGATTTTTCTCCTGCAAATATCATCACAGTCTATTTATACACTGTGGCTTCTGAGATTTGATAAGAGCAGAGCGTAATGTGGCATGGATACAGATGCTGTCAAAGTTAAGTTAACACAACATATTTCATCGCCCTCCCACTTAACATGCGAAATACACAAATGGCTGCAAACTACCGCTCTTTTAAAGAAGCAAAATATATGGATTTAATTTTTAATGATTTAACTCGGTAATTAATCCAAATTATTAGTTAACAATAGCTAAAGCCGAGAACTATAATGGATTTGCCGGATAACGAAAATATTTATTATTTTAATAAGTTGCATGGCTGGAAGTCTAAGTCAAGTCTTAGCCTACTGGTCCCATATTGCTCTTGATTCACACATCGGACCCCCGCAGAGGTAGGTGGATGGCTGTGTCCCCGAACGAAGAAATATAAATCGCTGCTTCCGAGTATTGATGACAACATCTATCATGTCAGCTGCAGAATTGATCCATCTTAAATTATGAGCCAGAGCTGAAGGAATTATGCCAATTAGAGAGACAGAGATTTATTTATTTTTTTCCCTCTTGTTTTTCTCTTTCCTATAATTTTTTTCTCACACAAAAGGCTTCGAGATCTATTTATTTTATGAAAGCCCTTTTGTCACCTGAGACCCAAAGAAAGATTTAAAAAGAAAATGTAATTGCTGAACAGAAGTGCTACGAGAGCCCTTTTGGGCTCAGGGGAGGGGAAGGTCAAGTTTTTAACCTGGGAACAAAAGGACTGAACCCAATGCTATGAGTGGGCTTTCCCCGGGGTCTGGGTTGAACAAAGCCCTTTTCCTGGACAGGGGGTTTCTCAGTGATGGAGAGGGCACGACCTGCTGGCAATGAGCACAGCAGGTACACACCATTCTCCAAAGCAGAACCCAGTGAGGGGTCTGCAGGTTGGGGTCAGGCACGGGGGGCGTGGGGGGCAGCCAAGAGGGCATCCCCGGTGACAGGTCCCCATTGCCCACGCCTGCCAGTCACCCCCCAACAGATGTCAGGGTCCATCTCACAAAGTGGCCAAGGAAGCAGTGGACAGAGACCCAAGCTGGCCACCACTGCCAGCAGCACATGATGCCCCTTGGACCCGAAAGAGAAAGGTTTTTAACCCCTCCTTCATCTTTCCTCCAAAGATTTCTGAATTTGTGAGCAGTGTCAGATTTGGTTAAGCAATTACTACTTATTTCCTTTAATCTTATGTTCCTGCCTTGTAAACGGCTTTAATAAATGCCATAATTATAATTCTTGGTAGCTGCACCGGTTTTAAGGTTGCATCCTTTCAAGAGCATCTCTTAGAGCAGCAGCTCCCTAAAGAAAAACCTCCGCGTGACCGAGGTTGCTGCCTGGCTGCCTTCCTCGAGCAGTCAGAGGCAAGCTGGAGACAAAGGCAGCAGTGCACAGCACAATCCCTGCCTGAATCCCTGCCTGCCCCCGGCACCTTCCCCATCTCAAGGTGCTGCCTGCACTGCATGGGCGAGCCCTGAGCGAAGCCAGCACCAAGACATCTGGGAAAGATTATGATGAGATAGATATAGATATAGATATAGATATAGATATAGATATAGATACATATATGTGTGTGTGTGTGTGTTTTGGGGTAATTACATTTACAAACCAAAACACAGAGGAGAGTGGTCCTTGCTGAACAACTGCAGGGTCTTGTGTGTGCTTTCTGGGGGTGTCTGGTTCTGCTGTGAGCTCGGGTTAGGTACGAGCAGCCAGGACCTGCTGTGGGTCATGGGGTGGAGGGTACAGCCAATATGACATCCCTGTGCTGGCTTGTTGCCCATTGCAGTTTCCAGATCATCTCCTCTGGTGTCTGAAATGGGCTGCCCCCCACTTGCTGTCCCAGGCAAGTCACCCAGACTGGGCGAGAAGGTTGCTACTGCAACTTGGCTTGAATACAAGCCCCCACCCAGAACTTACTCTTCTCCAAGCCCAAGCAAAGGTGCTCAGCATGGGAGGCTGGTCCTTTGCCTTCCACACCTTGCTTTGCATGGAAGGGGTCTGTTAGAGTCAAGGAAATAGTCCAGCATCATCATCTGGCAGGTGTGGATTTGGACTTCCCAGGGGGTTTACTTCTAGAAAGGGAAATCCAATGGTGAAGAACAAGAGATGATGGTGGTAATGATCTGCCTGGGTAACAAGGCAACTATTCAGCAATAACAGGCGCTTCAAAAAAAGCCCACCCAGTTTAGGGTGGGATCCTTTCATCAATTGGTAATGCCTCAGGAGGTGATAAAGGACTTGTCATGGCTGCAAATCAGCCCATTGCTGCCACTTGGAAGTGTTTCCTCTGCCTTTTTCTAGCTGCTGTGGGTGTAGGTTGGTGTCTGGGCTTGCAGGTCCAGAGCAGAGCATCCCGTCTTCCCTTGATACTCAACGAACTGCATGTTCAGCAAAGCCCAGACAACATCTCTAGCTGAAGCCCTTATTTCTGGGCTACTGGTAGCTTTGTTCAGGGGGAATGTTTTGTTTTGTGAGAGAAGAAGAGGGCTTTTTGGAAAGGCAGTAAGGTGTTTAAAGCAACATTTCTGGATGTCTTAGTGGTTTTGGGGTTTTTATGTACAAAAGACTCTGTATAAGAGTTAAAGGGCACAGACCTTAGAAAAATTCAAAGGATCTTCTGAAAAGAGGTTAAATATATTTAAAATGTACGAGTGTGCACCCCTGCAAATTGGAAAAGGAAATTAAACTATATCTGCAGAAAAGGAAAACTAAATCTACTTACATATGATGTAATTTAGAAAGTCAACTGTACCTTTGAATAATGTCTGGATGAAAGGATAAGGTAATGCTGAGGAAGGCTTAATATCTGGTCTTAAAAAGCCACATGGGGCCAGAGGGAAAAAGGGTTTGTAATACACATGTATACTCATTATGAAGAGTTTCCAGGAGAATGAAAACTCTATCTAGCTGGCTTTCAGCTACGACACAAAGATGCACAAGCAGAGAGAGCAAGTACAGTGTTTTTCAAGCCCATCAGTGTTTTTAGTCCAGCTAGGTCCGTGCTCCTCGTAACTGGTTTGAACACCTACACACTGGTATCTTTTTCCTGAGTCTGGTTAGCCTTTGTGGATAGCTATTTCCTATGCTGTGCAAAATAAACTTCTAGTCAAAATAACTGGGCTGGCAATTCAGGGAGATTGATGTAAAGCAGGAGGAAACAATCTGTGTGGGTATTTCAGGGAGAGGTAAAGCATCGCCCGGCTTGAAAGCAAGTAATTCACAGGCTTTCCCTTTCAACTAAAGGTGGAAGTTGCCTGTGCTTCAAGGCTGGTGTGGGACAGGGTGCTGCAATCCCTGTGCCACGTTCAAAGAGCTGGCGATCTCAGCTCAATTCCTCGTGAGGACGTGCTCGCCGAGCAGCGCCGAACAATTGAGTCCCTGGGTAATAATTTTATTGGAGAGGCCAAGAAGGGAACGGCTGCGGAATTAATATTGCTGCACTGTGCTGTTCCAATTCTGAGGGCAAGAGAGGACTTTGCTTTATAATGCTGACACTACAAATCCCTTAATGAGCACTAAATTCACTTAACAAAATTCTAACTCCCTCAGATTTCTGCTGTAGCTTAGCACGTCGGCTTTACCTTGGAGTCTTCTGTGTTTCACCGGTCTGTGCCATCAACCTGAGCATCCCTAAAGCCCATACGCCTTCTTATTCACTCTACCTGTTTATTCCTTAGTATATTTACCCTTTTATTAAGAGCTTCCACTTGGTTAAGACTTGTTTGAGCATAAGCTCAACAGGAAGCATTTTCCTTTATACTGTAATAACTCTATATTGTTGCCTAGAGGGTGACAGAAAGTAACGTAAGATTCATAAAAATATAACTGTCTGAGCCAAGTAGATAGAATTATGGTAAGCATTAAACAAAGTGTATTTCCCTGTCCTATAGGGTGAAATCAGAACATCTTAATGTTTTCTTCCTTGGGTCACATAATTCTGCAAAAGAACACTGAGACAAATGCCAGGCTGCTTCTGCTTGATCGTTACGTTCTGTACCAGCCCTTCAAACAGGTTTGCAAACACAATTACTTGGTTTCATTATGTGTCATTGTACATTTTGCCCCTGCATCGCCCCACTGAGACCGTTTGGTTTAAGACACTTTTTTTTTTTTTTAAGCTATAAGCAACTGGAATTTTAAACTCATTTAAATTGTAATTCGGGATGCTTTTAGTAGCCCCTTGTCAAGTTTAACCATTAAATGATTATATCCTTAGAAAAAGAAAAATTACTGTCTTATATTCATTCCTTTTTTAGTCCAGGTAACATTAAAAACCTCCAAACATCCAAAAGGCACAGTGGTGGGGAAATTTTAACATTATTGGAACTGGCATGGTGATTTCTGTACACAACTTTTTGGGGGTTGTTTTCTTTGCTGGATGGGATAAGGGTAGACATGCTACCTTTCCCTCCTGAGCCAAGGGCAGTGAAACAACCCACACGGCTCTCACTCTCCTACAGCGAGGAGGTTGCTGAGCCCTGTCCTCCAGAATGCCACACTCCTTGCTCCCAAAAGAGGGGGTCAGCATTTTGGATCTGAAATCTGGTGAAGCCATATGTTCTGTGTCAGCAGCTACAGCAACTCCATTAGCATCAGCAGTAAGCTTTTAGATAATGTCCTACCAGGCTGCAGAAGAGCTTCCCACGTAGTGCAGCTGTCTCCAGCAAAGGCGAAGCAAAATTATAGTAGTAGCAGGATAAATGCCACAGGCAAAGTCATGAAGGTGATATTTGTTGGCAGTTGTGGGTTGAGAAAGAAACTTTGCACCTGGGAGACTAAGGGAATAAAGGATGGCATGGTCTATTGTATTATTTTCATTATTTCCTTTCAATATTTCCTTAAATTAGCAAGCCTTAAATAAGTTGGAACCAGGTATAGTTGCGTTGAGTAGATAAGATGGAGCTGAAAAGTCTAGTCCATTTTTCTGTATCTCTATACTTGAGGATTCTGATGCTTTCTTTGTTCTGGTTGCCTGGTAATAATTTAATATTTTTATTTCTATGTTTACTTTAATTCTTAAAAAGCCGAGAGGTGGAGATATGTTGACAGACTGGAAAAGGAAGCTATTATTAATTAAAATTATTTTAAGTCTAAGATTAAAATAGTGCTCCTGCATATAAATTTACTTCAATGAGCTGGACCCACTGTCATGTTAAATCAGTGCATAAATTAGGAAATGTAGCAGGCATACTGGGCTGGGGACAAGATGGTGACACCACTTTAGATGGTGCATAGTCTGCTTTCCTTATATCCTTCGTATATGAACATGGCAGTTTAGATGCCACCAGGTAAATATCCACCTCTGGTACAAATTAATTTCTTTCTTCTCAAAGGGACTAGTCCAAAGTCCATGAAAATCAGTGGAAATTTCCCGAACAGCTTGAGTGCAAGTTGGACTGGGCCCAGAAAGGAACAGAGTATGGAAATTTGTGAGGCAGTGGTTATCTCTGTTGTTTGCTGGTAGAGCTGGAAGGGAAATCCTGCAAAATACTATGCAGCCTGCTGTTCTTTATGGCTAATGTATGCATTCAGTATCCGTGAGCCTCTGAACAAATCTAGCTTCATCTGAAAAATCAAGCAAGGAGGGAAAAAAAAAGCTTCTGTATAAGACAGCAAGAGATGCAGGAAGTTTCAGTGGGTTTATGTCACTTCTCTGTAATCACAGTGAATGATGGCAATCTTGTATTCAAATTAAATTGTAATACTGACCACGATCTGCCTGGCTTATGAAAAACCACACTCTTCCACCTGCTTGGTCAGGATGCAGAGACCCGAGGCTCACAGGGCTACTGCAGCGTCAGCTTCTTAAAGAGCAAATGGAGAAGAGAAAGCTATCCTCGTTCCTGGTGTGACATCTCTCATGACTATTTTCTTCGGCAGAAATCATCTGTGTTCCCACATGGTTTGCAGGGCAAGCTATAAAAGAAGCTGGGAAAAAAAAAAATGCGAATGAGATGGCAGAGCAGCAGGAAGCACTGACACATGTACTGTAGCAGAGCCCTCAGCAGGGGCTTCGCCTGATGTTGCAGGATTGACTTTTCCTCCAGCACCACCTGAAGATTTAAAAAAAAAAAACAGGCAAAACCATTGAATCCTGAGAGTGCTGATGCATGAAGGAGTTAATACTGGATAGCACAGGGACTGACTCTTAGTTTATGGAGGAGCACATATGAAGGGGTTGCACTTCTTGTGCAGGTAAGGGCTGATGAAGACCTCTCAGAAAGGCATATAGACCTTACAGATACCTAGGTCTAGACCTTTGCATTAATTTTCTGAAAGGGAAGGGCAGGCTGTTCCACCCTGGGTTCTTTCCACCCCATCCACCCATGGAGCAAGCACAGAGAGACACCCCATGAATGGGGTGGAAGATGGCAGCAGGGTTCCTCACATTCCTGACCACAAAGTCACTGTGCAAGGTGAGGACTGAAGACTTTGCTGCTCCCCTCCTTCCTTTCAGTGGAGAAGAACTGGGACAAGGGACTTGATGGGATCTCTAAGAGCCTCTCTGGGACTGGCTATCATGTAAGCAGGGACGTGTATATCCTCTAAGCTGTTTATTTGCATGGCTACAAAGGAAGACAAGGATTTGCCCCAAATGCCTTCTTATTTATGTTCTCTCCTAACTGTTAACATTATGCCTAATTTGCCATCCTTAGAGGATGCCTCTTATCATGTGCAAATTCTTTTAAAATTATTATACTGACATAGTAATCATAGATCCCTGATTCACATTGTAATCTTCGGTAAGAGGGATGTTTGTATTTTTGAAAGTGTTATGATTTTAGTTGCTTCTCAGTGGGGTTTTTTTGGCTTATAAAGTATTGCAATGTACAGAAAAGAAGGGGGAGTTCAAGCATTCATTAGAGACACCTCACCACGAGATCCCAAGTCTTAGTCCCTGCCTAGGACACGACAGTCCTCAGTACAGACAGCAAAGCATTAAAAAGCTCTTAAGTAAATAATGACTGCAATGATGATATAGTGAGAAAAAGGAGTAAATTTTCAATTCACTAGGGTTGATAGTGATAGGCTCTATTTCCTAAACAAAGATTACTACCCATTCTCTGGAGCATGCATACACTTAGTACACAACCACAACATTAAAGCTGAGATAAGGAGGCAGATAAAACTCACAGCGGGAAGCTCCATACAACGCAGCATTTACAGACAAGCTCCCACCACACTGTTTAAATTCTGTGCTTCAGAACTACTGAGTTTCAGCCAAGAAAGTGAACCAGCCCACCTCCACCACGTAAGCTGACCTCAGCCCACTTCATGCTGCATAGTTCCAGCTCGGAGGAAGTTGTCACCTCTCCTGGAACAAGCTCAGCTAATGGCTGCTCAGAAAAGTATGTATTTTATTTTTTTTTTTTTTAGCTCTCACAGACCTTGGTGAGCAGCAGTTTTTATCCCAGGTATCTTTTCTGGGTCAGGTTGACCATGTGAATTTGGAAAAGAAGGCATCACGCCCTGCCCAACACCATGTGCTGCCAGGGTCTGTATTTGGAGTGAGGACCTGTGTTCTTCTTTCTGATGTCCAGAGTCACTCTGTGTGCTGGACCCTGTTGTCACCTTGGTGAAGAAGAAGTCTACATGGGGAAGTGAAATTTATTTAGAAACACCTTCTTTTTCCCAGGGGATCAACTCTTTTGCCTGGTGGTGAATGCATCCTCTCCCTACAAATGAAAACACTACTGAAGAGCAGGGGGGAAAATAGAGTCAAAGAGTGATGTCAGATCAAATGAAAGGGCGAATAATAAAGTTTCATTAGTACTGTAACCACTGACCCTGCTGTGCCACTCCTCCTGCACGTGGGAACAGCATGGGATGCCAAGGACAGGAATCGTGTCTCTATTTCTCCAACGGGAGATGCATTGAATGCAAAACCAACAGCAGTTTCCTTTTTACTACCAAAACAAACCCAACAAACAAGGTCTTTTTATCATTTGTATAGTTATTTAATGTCCCTCCTTTATAGGCAAGCCTTCAGAGTCATGGCACAAATGATTTTACTGGCTATCTGACTGTCAGTCTCTTTCACACAGTCTGTGGTTCGCTAGTTGATGATAGCTTAAGCGGAATTTAATTGGTAACATATTGTCAGCTGAATTAGAGGCCATATGATACAGATTTAAACCTTGGTAATTTTTGCATAAAGAACAATCTGTCAACAAATCACAGCAAGAAAAACAGCCATAAATCAATTTGTCAGGTTTATTAGTAATTGCAGAAGTTTTGTTGTCTTGTCTGACTGGAGCCTCTCTTTCCCAGCTGCCAGAAAATGGTTCTCTAGATGCAAGTAACTTTGTAGGTGTACAGATTTTATGCTTCCTGTGCACAGGCGTGTACATAAACGTATACAGGGATGTAGGCAATTGCAGAGCACTGGAGATAATGACCTGGACATGTCCTCCAGTCCTGTCTTCCTAAATAGATCAAACGGCAGCATCACATGTAGATGTGCTATAGAGGCACATCCACATATATTTAACCATTGCAGCTGAGGATGCATTCGGAGGAAGATGTTGCACTTTCTCTATGATTCTGTATTTCTGCTGACTGTTTTTGTATCATTTTGCTTCTCCTGATAGATTCAACTTTCTTTTTTTCCTGAAGATTCACTTTCCTGGCTAGAAGCCGGGACATTGATACAGTCCTTTTTCTTTTTCTTCCTCTGAAATCGTGTGGTTCTTATGCCATTTTTCCAACTCTGACAATATTCAACCCTGCAGAGCATTCCCTTAGCGTGGATTGTATCACAAGTGATCGAGCTGGCTTCACGACGTGAAGCAGAGGTAGCTTTATCTTGCAAACTGGATGAAGCACAGAGAAGGATGGCTTTGCCTGTACGGCCTCAAGGAGGGGGACTTTCTCCCCGATCCTGCAGAAACAAGGCAGGGGCTGCATCTCCTGGGAAGCCCTTCTCAATGGTGTCAGAAAGGGGCCCTGGAAATCACCTAGCAGAGTCCCCTTGGTTGTGGGTAGACACCCACTCTTGGGTATACATATACAGCCCCTTCTTCTCCCCCCCTGTACACCTACTGACACCAGTTGTCTTCTGATGCCAGCCTGCAGAAGCTGTCCTCTACTGTACAGGCACATGGGAGTGTCTCCTTCAGTTTGTGTCTAACAGGATTAGTTTTTCTTAATGGTCAATGTGAGAGAAGGTAAGGTGCCAACCGTGCAGGATATCCAGTGGGCATCGTTACGGCAAAGATGGGAAATCACAATAAAGCTCCCCATATTTTATTTAAAAGGACACCTTATGTATTGCCATTACCCTCGGGTTACAGCGACTGACAGATCACGTCTATCACCCAGGATAAAAATTGCAGGATGAGCTGCACCGCTGTTCATAAGCATGATCTAAGGTACAGCAGTTGTTACAGCAGCAGAGTGTTCCTGTGCAGTAACGAATATACGGCGCAGAGACATGCACATAATTAAAATGATGCTCGCTGGCTCACTAGCACCGTTTGCCAAAGAGTAAGTTGCATGCAAGTGGATTTGCATACAAATGAGATACTGTCAGAACAATAATGGGACTTTGATAAGACCACATACTCATGTCATTAAGTCACTTCAGGAGCTAAGGAATATTTAGTTAGCATTAAACGAGGATAAAAAGTTGATGATTTCCCCTTCCCCCCCAAATTAAAACAGAAGCCACCGAGGTACACCCCGTTAAAAATACTAAGACCTTTTTCAATTGAGAAGATACCACTGTTAATGCCACATTTTCCAAGTTTTATGATGTACAGCGGAATTCAAATTGTACTTTTAAACACAGAAAGGGAGTCTATTTATTGTTAAGATCAATTTTCACCGAGATTCATGTCACCCACCTGCTCGGTAAGCGCAGCTGTAGTATGCTATGTGATTTTTTTTTTCTTTTTTTAATGAATAGGGCTTTTAAATCAAGACACTTAAATTCATGCTTATGTTTAGTTTTATGCTTAAGTGTAATTAAATCAACGTAGATGAAATACCTACTGAAATCTTCTAGTGAATCAAGAGTCCTCAAATCCTCCTCTTTTTTTTACTGTACTTGGAGACCTCTTGGAAATGTCTGAACTTTGGACTTGATCCAGCCATGCTGAAATCGATGGAATTTTTCCATTGATTTCAGTGAAAACAGGTCCTTTGGGGTCAGTCTGAACTGAGATGTATTGCTCTACTTAGCTGGTAAAAAAAAAAAACAAACCAGCCTTTTGGAAGATCATCTTGTGGCAATCTTAAGGTCTGTACATCCTATGTGTCTTAGAAGTAAACAAGCTTATAGTAATTGTGATGGTTTTGCCTGTAAATAATGAAAGGAAGAGTTAAATACTGAATTAAGGAGCTTTCAAAGGAGAAGTCAAGATTTAAAAGAGTCTTTTGCTGGTGGTGGGAGACCTGCTAACCCTGTATTGCAGGAAATGGTCTTGCAAATTTGTTAACTTCTTTTCTAACTTGAAAAATGGTGCAGGAGTCACTCAGAGGAGGGTAAAAATTAATATTAATGATTTCATTTTGACAGGAATGAACTCATTACCATGCACATTCCCAACGTTTTTCAACAGTTAATTTTAGCTGCTGAAAAAGACCTCTCTTGCTAACTGAAAATATGGTAATTTCACATTAAAAACTGTGTATTAAGAAGTCTTTCTTTGCCAAAGCTACAAGCGCTTGACAGGGTTTTATAAACCACACTAAGCAGCTCGCAAACTTTCAATCACACATTATGAGAGGACTAAAAAATCCAAAATTAAAATCAGTTGCCTGGTTCAGTTTTTGTAACTTGTAACTTTTCGGTTACTGCGATGACAAAACAACGAAGACATATGGAAGAAATACATTGGCCCGTAAGACCCTCTAGATATTTTTTAAGAAAGAAAATACAACACTAGGTTCTAATAACTGCCACTTCCAGTGGTAGAAGTGTGTTTTATTTTATAGTGTTTTATTTAGAGAGAGATGAATTAGCAGTTGTAAAAAATAGATGATGTAAGATGAACTCCTATTAAGATGAATGTATTCATTTAATCTCTGGCACGTTGAGTCTTGGGCACTACTTTTATAGTTTGCCAGCAAAACCTGGATTTAGATGCTGGTGAGCTCAAGGGATCCTGAGAAGCTCTGGGTGATGTATGAGATGTAGTACTTCTCGTTCAAGATAGACAAACTCACGTGATGATCTCGAAACAGTGCCACTAACAAACATATCATCTTCCAGAGGAGATTTCAACGCTCTCCTTTCACCAGGGCAGTTGGAAGGGATGGAGCAACACACCAAATGTTGGGGTTCACTCCTCCATGCTCAGTCGCTTCCCCTCCCCATCCCTGCTGCCCATCCTCTGGATGTTTCTCCTTCCCAAAAGCCGTGCTGGAGCCATCCGCTCAGAAAGCCCGGGGCAAGCAGTGCAGGAGCCCTCACAGTGCTGCCTGTGAGCTATGTGCTGAGAAAAAAAAAAAAAGAAGCAAATAACTCCCTCCCAAAGCTGTCAAACCTACAAAATACACAGCCTGCAAAACAAAGGAGATTGCCTTTATTTCCTTTCCATTCTAATCATCTTCAGGGCTATTTGTAACAATAGTAGGCATAACACTGCCAAGCACAAATGTGATTTCCAAGTTGGAGTTTCTTTCAGAAAATGGATTAGTTCAATTTTCCAGATGTCAGACAGGTGTGCAGTTAAGTATACACTGGAATTCAGTTTTGGTGATTAACACGCATAATGACTATTTGGCTATGACAATCAGATCCTTATTTTCAAAACCTACCATTTATTTTTCTAGTACATTTACTTCACTTATAGCCACCAGCCAAATCCAAGATCAGCTAGAAGGAAATTAAGAACCAATTTATTATGCTTGTGCTGTTTGTATGACATTCATCATCACTAGAAGGAAGTGACGGTGAAAAGGAAGACTAAAGAGGTTTTATGCCAATATAGAAAGAAATGAAGATGTGTCGTTCAATTCCATGTGGTGTTGGGAAAGAGATGAAAGAAAATGCATTCAGAAGTTCCCTGTATCGCTTGCATCCCTTGGCCTTTTGCTCTGCAGAGACCTTGCAATTCCAGAACAGTCTTACCCCTGCCTGCAAAAAAACTCCCCACCTCCAAAACCACCCAGCATCTGCAGGTGGCTTGGACTTGGAGTTATACAGGTAAGTATCTTTGAAAATTTACTCTTGCAAGGAAAAGCAAAAGTAGTAAAAGCTGTTTCTGTATCAGCTTCTAGTGCTGTGGTTTATCTGTTGTCTAGCTGGTATTGATCCCAAAAGTATTGTTCGCTGATTGCTGGTTAATTAGGTGCTGTTAATAAATCAATAAACTGCTTTGATCCTGATTTGGTTTTTCCTGCAGCAGACATAATCTATCTTCAGCCATTGCGGATTGGCAATAAGGTTGTGACCACTCTGTGCAGGCAGAGAAGAGAAGTGTGATAAGAGATGCTGATGAGAATTTTCAGTATAATAAAGCACATCTCCATCCTAACGGTGGAGGGAGGGTGTAAAACTTGCATCTTGTAAGTGGGCACAAGAAGGAACCAGGAGATAACAGAGGTCAATTTGGCTTGGCAAGTGTGGCAAGTATTCTTCCAGGCTTATTAAGACTCCTGCTATCCTGCTGGGTCTGTCAGCCCCACACGGTTTCAAATCTGCTTCCAGTTTCAGGCAAGCAATACTTCCCTGGGCACTTTCTTGCATGCTTCTCCCTTTCATAAACACACCTACACAACATCTTGCTGGTTGTTAAGCTTTAGCAGCCTTTTCTGAGCTTTCAGAGCACTGTTCTATTCTGCGGATGCCAAAATACCCTAACTTGACCCACTCCCTCGGTTGGTGCTTTTAAAATTGCCTTACTGACATTCTAACAAGGACCTTCGTATCAAGACCAAGTAAAGACTGCTGGATATGGTTGTCCCACTTTGCAGTTTTTGTGCCCGGATATTACAGTATTATACTTTTTTCTCAGTGAGCAGAATTAGACTTATCCCTGGCAAAATACCAGATGGAGTTAAAAGAAAAAAAAAAAAAAAAAGTGAAATTTCCTTTTCCAATTGAAGGTAGACATTAGAAAATAACCTCTTCAGCTATTTTTCACTCATTTTTATTAATTTTGAGGATAGTGTCAGATGAAACATGGACTAGTTCTTTTCTGAGTCAGGCTCTGTGAGAGTGAATTAGTGTAGGTGGAACCAA
Source organism: Todiramphus chloris collaris (assembly GCA_025345505.1). Classification (NCBI taxonomy): domain Eukaryota; kingdom Metazoa; phylum Chordata; class Aves; order Coraciiformes; family Alcedinidae; genus Todiramphus; species Todiramphus chloris. The sequence goes on from JANVCC010000021.1 coordinate 3,304,868, forward strand.
TAATAACTCCAAGGAACACTGTGAAAGCAGCATCGTGTAAAGGTCTCTCAGCACCTTTGAAGATGCGTTATGGGTCAGATCTCCTTCATTATCCTTGCTTGTTCGAGCAATGTGAGCAGAACTGGGCCTGGAGAGGTCTTTCTTTTCACAGCATAGGTCCATCTTAACCTCAACTCTAAGTATTGCCTTGCTGCCCAGAACTTGAGGCACTTGCTGTCCCACATCTCAGTAAATGGACCACATTGGCAGAATTGACTCCGAGGCACCAGAATGGCCCCAGACCCAACAAAAACCACACTTCCAGAGAAAGGGGTTTTCCTCTTTTGAACATGGGCTGTCACTGGAAAAGTTGGGTGAAGGCCTTGAAGATCTTGAGAGAGTCTGAAAACCTGTAGCAAAAGGCAGCAGCTCTTCCAAGGACCTTTCCTTGCATGGTACCCCATGAACACTACGCCTACAGCATCACTGGTAAGATTACCATATAAATTCAGCTGGTTTCCAGACAAAATGCATTACTGGATTGAGCTTGCCCCTAGGAAAGCACAGGAAAATATAACATGTGCAAGAAGAAGGAGATGAAGGTGAGTAGAAAAGACAGAAAAGGGAAGTTATGAAATAAATTTGTTTAGGATTTAAATATGAGAGTGCTGAAGGTAACCTAGATGGGAGAAGCCCATGGGGCTTTTCACACATTTTAAGGTGTGAACCCACTGAAATGATTCGCTGGAACATGTCCTCAAAACTTCCTTATCTCTTTAGCAAAGGAAAACAATGCTAAATCCTGCGTTTTTTGATGAAGTCAAACAATTAGGGGAAGAGTGTATATATGCTTAAACTCCCGGCGCAAGTTGAGCCAATTGTCATCCTAAGGCAGAATGGTGAAGCCAGAGTTAAATTAGCCAGAGAAGGGAATCATCAGGTCAAACTTACATCTCAAGGAGCAACAGTAGAATTCCATGAACAACAACAACAAAAAAAATAGTGTTAGTGTCAGAAATAATAAAGATTTGGAAGCTTTTGTTTGTTTTCTTTCTTTTGTTTAAAAAGAAGCTAAGTATTGGACTAACTTCCTCCCACTAAAACCAAGTTTGTCAATTACTTTCCTGGAAGTATAAACTTGGCAGTTATAAATACTTACGAAAGTGAAGTGTGGGCAAATAATTAATCTATGAGTTAGCAGTACACAGAATGAGACTACGAAAACATAACCGGTCTGCGTTACACTTTCCTACCGCTTGGTAAAATAACTTCCAAAGATAGAGGAAATGCTTTAGAGTTTCCAGCTGGAAGTGAAACACTAAGCCATTAACTGAGAAAGTTCATAAATATTTTTATTTTAAACTGGTGCATATATATATATATAAAAATGCATATATATATAAATGCATATATATATATGCATTTAAAAATTAGTTGAATGGTAACATATAGGGTAGACTGAAATATATATGTAGATATGATTCCTCTTCTAAAGTAAGTGAACAATAGCACAATTCTATTTTGTAGGCAGATTGCTCAAAATCAGGGATGTTTTTTCTAAAGCTACCTATGTTTTGGAATAGTCTCAATTTGGTACAAATCTGATTTTCAAAATAGGTTTTGTACTCTGTTGCATCAATTATTTAAAAAAAAAAAGAAAAAAAAACAACGGAAAAACAAAGAGGAGACTATGAATTAAATTGTGATTAAATGAGTACGCCAATAAAGTCGTTGCCATTCAAAGTTGTTTTGCATTAGAAAGTGGAGCAGCTTTTGCCCCCGTTTTTCCATCAGGGAAGCTGTTTTTCTAAGATCACACATTTATTCAAATATATAGTTCAGACACACTGGTGACTGACCCAACACACCATCCACTTAAAAAAAAAAAAGTGTTTTCATGTTTGTTTTTGTAGCTTGGATCTAGGTCTTTATCAGTTCACTCCCTTCATCCTAGCGGTTTATTCAACCTGACAAACCTTTGGGGTTTGTTGTTTTTGGGTTTTTTTCTTTTATTCAGTGCAGCTGAGAAAACCCTCTTACAACATGTCAATTTTAATATTTCCTTACTCCACCAATGCACAAACGAGTATATCAAGGGCTCCCTTCGGGGATGCAGGAAATGCAGTTGTTGATGCTGTTCCACAGCATCAGCAGTGTCTGGGCAGCTGGACTTGGGGCTGATAAACCCACCTCCTCCCTCAGACTACTCATTTCCATCTCTCCTTCATGCTCCTCCTAGTCTTCATCTCTCTGGCAAGATTTCATAGAATCACAGAATGGCAGGGGTTGGAAGGGACCTCTGGAGATTGAGTCCAACCCCCCTGCCAGAGCAGGGTCACCCAGGGCAGCCCACACAGGAACAGAGCCAGGGGGGGTTGGAAAGTCTCCAGAGAAGGAGACTCCACAGCCTCTCTGGGCAGCCTGGGCCAGGCTCTGGCACTCTCACAATGAAGTTTTTCCTCATATTGAGGTGGAACTTCCTGTGTTTCACCTTGCTACCATTACCTCTTGTCCTATTACAAGGCACTGCTGAAAGTAGACTGACCCCTTCTCCTTGACACCCACCCTGCAGATGTTTGTAAACATTGATAAGATCCCCTCTCAGGCTTCTCTTTTGCAGGCTAAACAGCCCCAGGGCTCTCAGCCTTTCCTCATCAGAGAGATGTTCCAGTCCCTTCATCATCCTTGTAGCCTCTGTTGGACTCTCTCCAGTATTTCCCTGTCCCTGTTGAACTGGAGAGCCCAGAACTGAACACAACACTCCAGATGTGGCCTCACTGGTGCAGAATAGAGGGGGAGGAGAACCTCTCTTGACCTGTTGGAGACACTTTTCTTTATGCACCCCAGGATACCACTGGCTTTCTTGGCCACAAGGGCCCATTGCTGTCCCATGGATAACTTATTGCCCACCAGGACACCAAGGTGCCTTTCCATGGAGCTGCTTTTCAGTGGGTCCCCCCTAGCTGAAACTGGCTTCCCAAAAACCAAAGGAGTTTAAACTTTCCAACGAGCACGCAAAAATTTTCTTAAACATAGGTGGGGCCAACAAGTCTTGAAACCCAAAGGGAGGATACATGAAGCAGAGGTTTTGTTTTTCCCCTGTGAAACTGTGATGTCAAAAGCACTGTAGAAATGTGAAGTGCAGCTCAGAGCTGGTAGGGTCACCTGCCTTTTTCCTTGGAGGCAAAACACATAGCTACGAAGTATTTTTTCTCTGTGGCTCTTGCAAAGACTGTTGTCATATTTTATTTTGTACGTGGAGCGGGCATGAAGATTTTATTATTTAAAATTATCTTTATAACTTGGCCGTGTAATCAGATGCCAGTTTACTACCTAGTCATAGCTGTACCTGCTCCAAATTACCATTATGGTAATAGTGGTTATAATTACTGGTTATTACCATAAAGATGAAAATTAAGGAAATTACTAAAGGTTTTATTTTTGAGGAATATTTTTGATACTGCACTTATCATAGAATCATAGAATAGTTTTGGCTGGAAGAGACCTTCAAGACCATCAAGTCCAACCTCACTCCCAGCCCTATCAAACCCACTAAACCATGTCCCTAAGCACAACACCCAACCACCTCTTCAACCCCTCCAGGGATGGGGACTCCACCACCTCCCTGGGCAGCCCATTCCAGTGCCTGACAACCCTTTCTGGAAAGAAATGCTTCCTGAGATCCAGCCTGAACCTCCCCTGGGTCAACTTCAGGCCATTTCCTCTTGTTCTGTCCCTTGTCACCAAGGAGAACAGCCCAACTCCCACCTCACTACAGCTTCCCTTCAGGTAGCTGTAGAGGGCAATAAGGTCTCCCCTCAGCCTTCTCTTCTCAAGGCTAACCAGTCCCAGCTCCCTATATATCTATATATCTACGGATATTGCAGAGCAAATGGGTTACAAGGGACACTGCAGTCAATAGGAAAGCGACTGCATCTTGTGCATGTGCATCTATACACATTTATGTTCTTAGTGGATATAGAAATACACTCATAGCAGTACTGGAATATTATCCTTGCTGGTGTGTCTTTTTAAAGAATTCAGTATGAAACTAGTGTAAGATAAAAGTTTCATTTTGTCATCAGAAATTCCATGACATGCATAAAATTAGCATTTAAGAGATTCTAGGTTGGTTGTAAAACTTTCTGTTGTTGAAACCTGGATTATGTAGAAGTAATTAATTTTGCTCAATTGGATTTTATAAAAATGCTCTTTTTGATGGCAACAGTATGAGATATTTGATGTAATTTAACTCTGGATTTCTGAGGGGGATTTTACTGTCTGAGATAGAGTTGCCTGTTCTCAAGGAAGCAAACTATTATACAACGTGATGTTTTGTGCTGCTGTGTAATGAAATGCTATAATTGATACAAGTCTTTACCACTCTGACTACCATACATTACAATATAAAATAAATTACCAGAGAAGAACAGCATTTTTCTAATCCTAGATTCCTTTATAAAGCATTTTGGATTGTTGCATTTTAAGGCAGTGACAATTATTCTCCCCATATTCACTTGATTCATGAATAGTGCCATTTTCAAGCGTTTGTGTTTGGTTAACAGTGCTCAGAGAAAAGAGAAAAAAAAAAACCAAACCCATAACACATAGTCAAGTGGCTATAAACCAGATCCTTCCATGCTGACAGACTAATTAATCTGATCAGTCTTGAACACCAGTGTTTGTCGTGTGAGCAGTCAGCATTCAGCAGCAGCCAGCTACAGCGGTCACTGCTAAACGCTCCCCACTTGCCTTAGGGCTTCATGCTGCTCTCACCAAAGCCAAAGGCAAAACCTTTACTGATCCCAGCTTTTAGAAAAATCAAGTAACATTGACTCAGTAACTGGCACTTTCCCACAAAAACAAATACAAAATGGTTAGGCTGGAAATTTGCTTCTCAAAAGCTGAATCAATGGAGTTCCTAAGGACGAGCGGGTCGGATTTTGCCTGGCAGGAGCCTGCCCACCCAAGAGTGGTTTGGAAGCTGGAGGAGGGATCTGACCTCCCCTCAACTTCCTTGGCATGCACCATATGAGCTGTGCAGAGCCTCCCGTGGCCATACCCAGCTCTGTTATGAGCGTAAATAAGTAGTTGTGAACTGGACTATTGTGTGCATAAATGTGAAGCGATTGCAGCTAAATGGTCATGCTGCAATGTGCTAACAGCCCACGATTTAAAGAAAATCTACCAGGAAAATACATTCAAACCAGTATTTTTTAAGAAGCTGAGGCAAAAATTGCTGCTTATGAAAGCAATGAATACTGTGACTGTAGTATTAGTGTATAGGATTTGGGATTCTTTGGAACTTTTAAATTTCTCCAGTTCATGAGCAGTCTTTCTCAAAATTAATTCATCCTGCAGGTCACAACAACAGGCTGGTAATTTTTTGCCATTTGAACAAAGCATCGTCTGGTAAGGCAAAGGAAGCTTGCATTAAATTCCCATCATCCTGAGGGGCAAATTTCTAGCAATATGCTACCAAGAATAATATGAAAAACATAAAATCCAGTTGCGATTCTTGCATTCATTTATTTATTTTCACAAATTTCCCTTTGCATTTCGTAGCCCTTTACGAGTAGCAATTGCTGCTATAGGCAAGCAACAACCTAGAGCATCAGATATTCTCTGGTGGATGTTTTAGACCCAAACCTGCTTAGCTTTTAAGATTAGACAAGATCAAGCCTACTTAGACAAGGCAGGCCATCTGTTTTCAAGGATCCAGCTGCTATCCCTTCAAACACAACTCACTGTGGACTCCTGTAATTTATTAATTCCAGGATAAACCTGTAAGTCTGCAATATCATTATTTGACTTCTTTGTACCATTAGCTTGAACATTTTATCAACTGCTGTGCAGGTAACAGTCAAAAAAGGCTAAGGAGATTTGTCAACCCTCATAATTAATATCTCCCTTCTTTTAAGTCATCAAGACTCCAGTTTAGCACAGACTAAAGGACTTTCTGCGTGGGGGCAATTCAGAGGAGAGGATTAAAGACTGGCACCTCTTTCAATACCTGGGACCCACGTTTGAGGTGTTATCTGTGCAAATCTGGTTTTGAGAGTGGTCCATACATGCGCAGACCCAGGTGTGTGAACAATAGGCACACATGATGCTATTTTGTTATTTTTAGATTGGTCTTTTCTTCTTCAGAAAGTGGCAAGGTGAAGACTCTGCTCAAGCCAGGTGAAACTGCTTTTTTTTTTGATTTTTTTTTTTTTTAAACAAGTCTGGAGTTATTTCAGCCCCCAGAATTTATGTGCTGGATTTAAAAGTGAAAAAGGCTTTTTTTTTCTCAGTCAGACAACTCCGAATTGGCTAAGTGACTGCATGGATGTTAATAAAACTTCCCTTTCGTCTGCAAAATGATCGTGTCTGGTCCCAGGTGGAGCATGATAAATCAATGCAAATGCTACTTTTCTCAGAAAGTTCTAAGTGACTGAAAATAAGGGTTTAGAACGTTAAGTGCCACGTTAGTTGCTGTTGCAAAGCATTGCTGCTATGACTGTGCAATCCACCTGCTAAAAGCATATTTAACAAGAGAAAATAAATACATCTTTTTATATATGCACAAGTAGAGAGTTGGTAAATCCAAACTGTTAGTCCTTACAGTGTACTTTCCTGGAAAGCTCTGAAGGAGTCTCTCACTCAGGATTCTCACATAATTATGTGTCTCCTAAGAGCATCACAAAGAAGTGCAGAGCTGTCACATCTTGTTGCCTGAGCAGAGCCCGTGGTCATGCCCTGCCATGTTCTCTGCCTAGAAAACAGCAGGAGGAAAGGGTGGGTCAAGGCTTTCCAGTTTTGGACTTTTAATTTCTGGATCTTCCCAAACGTCTTTTTGAAGAATTGGAAAGTGAGCATTCAAGAGTGTGTTGTCTTGGATAACTCCTTTCTCATTATCATAGAATCATAGAATCATAGAAGAGTTTCAGCTGGAAGAGACCTTCAAGATCATCAAGTCCAACCTTACTCCCAGCCCTATCAAAACCACTAAACCATGTCCCTAAGCACAACACCCAACCACCTCTTCAACACCTCCAGGGATGGGGACTCCACCACCTCCCTGGGCAGCCCATTCCAGTGCCTGACAACCCTTTCTGGAAAGAAATGCTTCCTGAGATCCAGCCTGAGCCTCCCCTGGGTCAACTTCAGGCCCTTTCCTCTTGTTCTGTCCCTTGTCACCAGGGAGAACAGACCAACTCCTGCCTCGCTACAGCTTCCCAAGTGCTCTTAGATCATCCAAGCTGCTTCTAGCAAGTGTTCAGTTCTCTAAAGTAATGGCATGTCATACATCATTGAAAACTGTAGGGGTTAAAAATCTTCTATTTTTATTTTAATCCATTAAGGGCTCTATCTACTTGTTTGTGAGCTTTTTGAATTATATAGTCAACTTATTCCTGAAACATTAAGTGTTAGAATTCTCTCCGCCATTCCTTCTCTCCCTCTCTTTCTTTGACTGTCACGTGGGATTTTCCAAGAGTATATGATTCTGGGAGCTAATGTTTTGGATGAACTCAAAACACTGAAGAATTGTAATAAATTGTAATTGATTGTAATAAATAAATAAATAAATCTCTATATTTAGGAATCCTTCCAAAACCAAACCAAAGTAATTTTATTTGTGGTTAGGTCACATTTCCTCACATTCAATGTAGCACAAGGCAACGTGCAGGAATTGCCATAGGTTATGTTCTAAAGCCCTGTTAGTGGCAGGGAAGCAGCCTCCATACTTTCATACATCATTTCCTGACATCAGATGTCCTAAAAGGTCTTCAGGCAAACTCGGTGAGACTCAACAGATATACATCTGTTGTGAAAGGGCAGTTTACAAACCATACTCTATAATAATCTTTGCCATTCTAACAGTTGTGGATGCTTACATTTATCTGTTTAACTGGTTATCAAAATCTAGTGAAAAAGAAACCAAATCCCAAAGGCAATTCAGCAAAAACCTGATTCACTTTGCTTGCCATAACATACACAATGAGGAGCACCAAAAATGGCCATGCCTTTCATTTGTGAGGTCAGTATGGGATTCTGTGTCCAGCCAGCAGCCTGGTGTGGAGAGCAGAGAGGCTGTGAGCTCTATCTTGTTTCAGCAGCGTTGGCCTGAGCAGAGTGTGGATAAATATGGTTCAGGATTTTCCTGCAGCATTGGGACTGAAATCAAGCATGAGGTATCACCTTCATGTGTCCCCTTCTAAGCTATTCACTCTGACCTTCCCTTATAATTAATGGAAGAAAAAAATTAGACTTAAAAGGGAGCAGTGATTCATCTTATCCAACACAGACATTTAAGCCAGGGGGATCAGTCTCTTCTTCACCAGCTCTTTGTCCCTAGGGAGGCAGGGGATGGACCCAGGGACCCCAGGGAGATGGGGAGAAGGGAGCCAAGGATGGTCAAGAAGGGCTGAGCAAGCTTGCCCTGCAAACAGGCAGTCACAGCAACGCTTTGTCTCAGAACAAGTACACCACCTCTGACTCTTTGAACACAAAACTCATAGGTTGAAAAATTAATAAAGCTGCAGATTTTAATCGAGTAGGTCACGGCTGCAATGCTTTCCTCACAGGCCATGAGAAGTTACTCCTATGGTTACTGATGGTTACTCAGTGACCCCAGCGCTGACATCTCTTGGCTTTCCACTGCTCGGTTCCACCACCAACCCTGTTCATTTAGTACCACCACCTCCCTTTAAAACCATCTGAAAAGCAAACGATGCCAGAGCAGGGAGGGAAGCTGCTCTCTGTAAGAAACACGTTATAGAGATGATCTCTAGATCCTTAGCTGGAAGGATAGGTTTTGAGGATTCGAAGAGAGCCTTGTGGCTGTATGGGCACTAACCACACTTTCCTAGGTCCTTTTTCAAAAAAACTGCTGGATGTTGCCACTGTAAGAAGATGGACTGCAATCTACCAGTACCTGCATCTAAACTTGCTCTCCAAAATGGCTCCAACGTGTGCAGTCTTACAGAGGTGATCTTTAATGGGTGCAAAAGCAAGATTTTCTTCCAGTGCCCAGGGCACCTTAATAGTACCTTTATATTTACCAGTCTAGTGTCTTATATATATATATAGCATAGAATGTGTAGGTCAGCATAGCTCCACTGGCTTGTCAAAGCAGTGTTGATTACTCCACAAAAGCATCCGACTCAGGAGTCGAACCAGCAGATGTACAATCAAGACATCTTGTTCCCAGGTAGGTAGGTGGTTTCTGCTGCCACTTAATAAAAGTGCTAAAAAAGCACTGGCAAAGCTTATTGGTTTTATCACTTGGTGATTATTTTGCCTGGTAATTGCCAACAGCCTGTGTTAAGTCTGACAAGAATTAACTTAGGCTTTGGCAAATACTGGTGCTTTCCTTCACGTCCCCCCCTGATAAAGGTAGTCTGACTTTGATATTGTTTAAAGCAGTCATAGTCTTTGTTCTTCAGAAATGATAAAGCATTTCTAATTCTGAGTTTTATAATACTACAATATGGAGAGACAGATTTTATCTTAATAACATCTATATTATGATAAAGAACCAGCTACATGACAGGAAAGTGAACATTTCAGTTCATCTACAATTCTACACCACATCAAAAGACACTACATGTGAGAATGATATGCTAAAACTTCCCATTATGCAGTTTGGAAACACATCTATTTATTCCAAAGGAATCGGTATTGTTACGAGTAACCTCAATGGCTGATCTAGATAATGTTTCACAGCCCAAACTGATACTTTAATTACAGTGTAATAAGATACTGATCTTATTTCTGTACATCTTCTGAGGTATTTTCCGTGAGCGAGATGCTGAATGTAAAGAGCTGTTCCTGATACAATAATTGCAAATAATAACGCAAACGCTATTCCCTCCCAGCTATGTTGTGACACCTAAACTGTTGTTTGTATTTAATGCAACCAGCGATGAAATAAGATAAACTCAACAAGAATTCTATTTCCAGAAGAAAGGTAATAATTTCTGTGAAGGAGCAGAGAATCAAGCTGAACCCATTCCTCATCCCAAAGAGAGAATTAGTCATTTATTCTACATAGAGCAACGTAATAACCAAAGTCCCCCGTGCCTTCCAGTAACAGAAGATGTGAAAACACAAAGAATAAACCATACACGTGTGAGCATTCCCTTAATATGCACATTGGTAACTACATACTGATATTTTAAATAGCTCTCTCTCTCTCACTCATAGGCACTTTTGTTCATATAGGTGAAATATACACTCCTATGTATTTATGATGGGCCCGATTCTTCCTACCTTGCTCCTATTGAGAAGCATCTTACCCTGCGGTAGTCCCACTGAAATCAAGCAGAGATAATGTTCTTCCATCTGAGCATGGGTGGCAGATTCCACCTATATATAGCACGTCTATATTTATCTCCATTTTAAGTGGTTAATTTAGCTCTGTATCACTGAATTAAATATAAATTATCTGCTAGCACAAAAGCAGCTTGGGAGCAATTACAGTCCCCTATCTCCCCCCACCCCAAATACGCTAAATATCAATGTGTAATATGCAAATCCTAGTGGGTTTTTTTACACTAACCAAGTTGAATTCTTAATACCAGACAAGAAGAAAATCATAGCTTAACATACACCAGTAGATGTAATAAATAATGAACAGCACTAACAGCTTAACATCATAAGGAAACAGATGGAAAACTTCCCTCCAGAGATCATTGCATCTAGTATTAGAGAATGAGTTTCTGGACGTGCACAGGGTGAACAGTTCAAGTCTGAATTACAATGAGGTTGGTAACACTTTTTTTATTATAAATGTAGGAATTTCATGTCTTCCTTTTAGAAAGTACTGCTATTATAGAATTCATCTGTTTCACTGAAGACATGAAAAGCGAAAGGCAAAAATCTTAAGCTGCTAAAGCGGGCATACCACAATCAAATCAAGATCTCGCTCTGGGAGTACCTTGGCTGGGTTTGCAGAATACAGCAGGGCTACAATGCCATCATCTGTCCAGCAAATGCAACAGAACCCAACGTGGAAGCCAACTCTTGGCTAGCAGCGTTTATCTACACTACTGAAAAAACATTAGTAAGGCAATAGCTGTTGTTTTTGTAGGTCAATGGCTATTATATGTTTAGAGAATTATAGTGAAACAATGTCCAGTCTGCTTCTCTGACAACATTTCCTTTACCACATCAAGTGGCTTGGTTGTACGTTCAAAGTGCCTTTCAAAACTGTGAATACAAGAAATGGAGATTGCTCTGGAAAGTGGAGCACATCTGCTTAGTTTCAATAAACCGCACTGGAGAAGTGAACCAATTATCACATTTTTTGTGCATTTCTCTGTCTTCTTTTTTCTTTTTTTTTTTTTTTTTTTTTTTTTTTGTTTTTTTTTTTTTTTTTTTGATATGTGGTGTCCAAATAACATCTATGCACCATATCACTGGAAGCAGCCCAGCTACAGCAAGACATCATGTCATGCCTGAATCCTTCAGCCACACTCCCCTCGATGGCCAGTTGAGCTCCTCTAACTTTCTAATATGTGCACGTGTCTCTACTGAAAGGATTGCAGCAGCTCCTGCCTCTCTCATCTGCCATCAGGAAGGTCTCCAAGTATGGTGCAAAACTCTACTCGAGACAGACTGTCTTTCAAGTGTCTATTCTAGCAGCATCTATTTGCCATGAATGCAACTATACTTCATACAGATTTTTGTGCAAATAATAATAATACTAAATGAAGCTGCTCAAGAAGAAGGAATTCTTCTCCCTGCTTCCTTCCTCCATCCTCTTCATACCCACCTCGTCCGTTTTGCAGACCACAAAGGAAACACAAGAAGTAAATGCTCTGTTCAGGGTCTCAAAAATCCAATTCAGCACAGCATGCCCAAGCCAGTCGAGCTCCTCTCTGCTCTGTCAGCTGTTAGATAGCGCTGCTTCCAACATCAGATGGATGCAGAAACCACGGCTTTCTATTATGGCTGAAGATATATAAACATAATTGAAGCTTGTATTGATTTTGAAGCCAAAACTTCTAGATGACTGAAACTCTGGGGCAACTATAGGGTCAGCCAGAACACCTTTGGTAATAAGGTGAGGAGCGGAAGCTGATATTCTCCTGACAAACCTGCTAAGCTTATAAATGTCTAACACTCATTGCATTATACATGATGCTGGCCAATAATTTCAGGTTGCTGTTCCAAGGCACAAATTACTTCCAAATGCAGGACTATACAGAAATAAATGGAAGGGGTCCAACATCAGAATGTGAGAGACCAACGAGTTATTTTGATAATAAGACGACTCAATGATTCTGTATTGCACAGTTTGATACTGAATCAAATAACTCTACAGCACCTACAGTCTGTTGCAAGCTGAGAGTTAGCGACGTACGTGCAGAGACCGACTATAAAAAAAATGAAATAAGAGGTGGAACAAACAACTTTCCAAAATAATAACAATAAAAAAAAGAAACAAACCCAAAGATCTTCTGAGATGCTGAGACAGCTAAAAATCTCTACCCTGTGTGTATGCCTGAACAGCATCTGAAGAGATGTACTGTCACAGGGCTGTGGAACGAGTAAGTCACTTGCAGGCAGAGTTCTGCATTCACCTTCTGCCCCATCACAGGAGGCAGCATTGGAAGTGATGAGCTGCAGGCATGGGTGCAGGGCAGGAGGCTGCCAAGGACAACAAACCCTCGCTGATCTCCTGCCCCAAGTGCTGGACAAGTGGCCATGTCATGGCTAGGAGGCAGAAGGCACTGAAACTGGAACTTGCAACCAGAGTTGAAAACAAGTGCCCAACAAAAAGAAGTTCCCAATTTCTTCACCCTGTCTCACTGGCAAAAGTGGGACTAGCAAGTCCTCTTCATTCAGGCTTTAGTCCTTGCCCTCTGCCTTGCTTTCCTCCATCTTCTCCTGCTAAAGGAGTGGCCTGGCCAAGTGTAACCAGGGGTAACACTCAAGTCCACCTTGGTGACTGAGAAGCTTGGAGCCACATCTGCTGGTTCTCCCTAAGGGACTGAAAGGTTTACACCACAAGTTTCACCTAGAACTAAATGGAGTCGGTGAGCCTTGAATTAAAACCTGGCATGAGCAGCAGGATCAGGTTCAAAATCTTGCATAATGAGGTCATTGATTAGGATCTTTCTAAGGTCCTGTCTTGCCTTTGAGCTTTACCAGGTTAAACTAGCATCTTTGCTGTGCTCATCACCCGAGGCTCTAGAGTGACTCCAGTTCACTGTCTTCACAGCATGCTCGGCTTTCTGGTGCATCAGCTTAATTTGGATCATGCAAAATTTCTTTCCAGTTTTCCCCGGTATAACCAGCTTTGTCTGCCAATCAAATACCGTGTGGTGTTGCTGCTGACAACTAGGAAGATAACCAAATGAGCTAACATGAGGAAAAAAAATGTGGAATATGGGGAGAAGTAGCACGCCAGTTTGATACTGGAAGCACAGATTCCCTTCTTCTTCACTCTTCCCCTGCATTTGCCTCCCTCTGGCACGCTCTCTGCCCCTTCTCGTTGCTTTTACACAGCACTTCCTCACACCCTTGGTAGCTTTGAATAAGCGTGAAAAAAAAAAAGACAGACATTTTCTCAGAAGCTTTTACTTTCCCCTTTTCCTTACAGCTATTTTACTTTTGATTCTCTTGTGAATTCAGAGGCCAGATAAATTTTTTAAGTGCAGATTTGGGGACTTTGCAAGAGATCCACTAGAAAGTGATGCTCGGGAACTTGTCCAGAAACCTTGCTTGGCACAAGAAGAAAAATTTCTCCTGGTGCATTTGAGGCTTTCCAAGGAAACCACATATTTTACATCTGAGGTTTGCTCATGACCTTTCTTTTTTCCTTAGGCTATGACACATTACCTGACAGTGGCTGGATTTATCATTTATTAACTTAAATCCCTTTAAAAGTGAGGTAGTTTCTATACAATTTTGGGAAACCCTGGAAGATGATGAACAGGAATGACCAGAGAGAATGCTAGGGGAGAGCTTTGAAGGCTGAAACAAAAATTGCATCTGTTAGGGGAGAGATCTTGATCCTAAGCAGAGCCTTGTCTCATCTGACTTACTAAGCAAATGAGGTTTAAACGACTAACCAGGTGGATTTACACTCTCCAGCTTACATTAGAGTAGTAAAACATATGCATCCTCTCAGGCTGTGGCTACAGGGACTGAGAAACCAGGGCAAGGGCAGAAGTCAGAGATTGTGCTCATGGGAGCAGTTTCTCTGTGGGCCAGCACTGGGACTAACCCCTTCATTATTTTGCAAAGAGATGCCACAAAACATGAATGGTTGAAAAAAGCAAAAGAGAAACCAGCAGCACTCATGCATTATTTTTCTTCAAGAAGACCAAATTCAAATAAATTGAGACACTAAGCTGCTTGACTTCAGTACAAAGGGAGTGGAAGAGTTGGGGTTGTGCAGCATCACCACCTCAGTGCTCTTCCAGTAACAGTTTTGGGGCATATCTGCAGGAGTTCCATGTTGGCAAAAGGAACTCTCACCCTTCCTGCTTTTCCCCATTAAAACCAATAAAGTTCTGTTCCCACTGATTTGTATTTTACTTATTTGAATACTGACAAATTAAGCACAGTTGAAAAGGGTTTTGCACTACTTCAGATCTATGACAGGGTGAGTATTTGGACAAGGGTGACCTCCTTCGTTCAGAGCGATGAGTGTAACTGGATGATCTTTAAGGTCCCTTCCAACCCTGACAATTCTATGATTCTCCAGGAGCAGGATTCTGACCCTCTTTCCTGCTGGAGCAACACAGGCACAGTTTGTTGTGTTTGTGCCCACATTGGCTTCATAGGCTCAAATCAATTGAAAGTATTTAGCAGCCATTAAGTCACAAATGTCCCATACTCCTATTAATAAAAATAACTGCCTACAGAGGTCTCTATTTTCAAAGCTCCTTGCTATTATTATCGTTATTATTAAATATTTATATTAGCCTACAGCCCAGAGGGAATAGTCAGGATCAATTCCTGATAGCACTAGGCTCTCCATGAGTGCACGAGATGTAAATATTAGTTCATATATGTATTTACCAGTCGCCTCACTTCCCAGCTTGCCTTCCCGCTCACCCTTGCTCCTTCCTCCCGGCTAATGAGCACTGTAAGAAATGCCCAACTGGAGAGGGTTAAGCACCATGACCCTCCAGCCTTACTATAGGCCGCTGTTAGGCAGCCCACCTCCTCCCATTCTCTCCAGTAGCCCCGAACATCCCTGCTTTCCAGTCACGCCTCCGCCACCGCCGTCCCGCGCCACCCCATCCCTCTGCAGCTTGCTGGGGGCTCTGCAACCATATGCTGCGAGCGATTGGGTAGCCCCAATGTCCCCAGGGAGCATGGCAGACCCATCTGACATCCCTTCGGTTGAGCCTCTGACTCACAGGTAGCGCAGCAACGTGTGAAAAGGAGGAAAAAAAAAATAATTAAATGAAAAAAAATTAATTCTCATGGCGCATTCTGTTGGCAAAGCGCTTCCCGCGGTGCGCCCAGCGTAAGTTGCTCGCATGCACCCCTTAACCCACTATGTCCCTGGAATAAATTATGCTCCAGAAATTTCCTCTCAATGGCCCCTTTCAGACAGTGGCATCGAGTAAGATAAAACCTGCCACTTTCTGTCAAGTCACACTCGTCGAGCGCAGATGTAGTGACAGTAGCGCGTAGCTTTTGTGTCGCGCTTTGCATTCCCCCGGTCGCTGCGCAGAGATTAATTAACCGGTTGGACCTCCGTAAGCCAGGCCTGAAGCACACGTCGGGGGACTGACAGGTGCCTGTGCTGCTGTGAAAGCACGAGGGCCTGACCCACACGGGTACACGTAGTTGGAGGGAGACACCAGCACGAGCCCAGCGACCTGCTTAGGACCACGTTCGGTTGAAGCAGCACCGTGGGGTCTCGGAGGCTTTGCTCATCTCCTCTCCACCTCCTGGAAGCTCGGGGTGAGAGCAAACACCACCCGTTCTGACACACACCCTGCAAAGCCTCTCTTGCGATGAGAGCAGTTTGCCTTCCTCTGAGGCTGGGAACCGTGGAACAAAGGCGAACGGCTTCGCTTCCCGCTTTCCATTCATGCCGACGGCGCCCCGTCGAGAGCTCCCTTTGCCGTGGATTAAATTCCCTCCCGCCCACCCTCTGCTGTGTTTGTCCCGAGATCTCCCGGTGCGGTGGAGAGGAAGGTGATGCTTCTGATGGCCATGTGGGAGAGGACCCCCGCGGCACAGCTATCGACTGACAGCGCTCAGCCAACCTGGCTGCTGCTCTTGCTGCTGGTGTGCTACCCAGATGTACTTCCTGAATTAAGCCAAGCCTGGATAATTGGGAGTTGGAACCAACTCAAACATGAGCCCAGCGGACGAGGGAGAGCGTTGTTCTCTGAATTGCTGGTTGACAGTGAAGGAAAGCATCGGCGGTGGAGCGCTGCTGCCCTCCAGACGGGAGCGTTGGCCAGCGGAGCAGCTCGCAGTGTCATGAGAGCATCGGTTTTCATCTCAACCTGGTTTTGTGCAGCTCTTCTCGCCCCAGACTATGCCCAAGGCGGTGCAAAGGCAGCCCGGCGACTTGCACCGAGAGCGTGCCCAGCGCTACATCTCAGCTTGTCATAAACTGGAAAAAAAGAAAGAAAAAAAAATCTACAAGAAACTGCTGACATTTTTCTACTTAGGGGCTTTCTTTTTTTGACATCCACCTTCCTGATATCTTCAGAAAATGTAGGAAGTCATTAATATGCGCATGTGGGATGACTCCTACCCTTACGCCTGTCACTGACTTGCTATGTGGAGAAAAATCTTACACTGAGCACGTGTAAGATGCGCTGAAACTGAAGTGTTCGTGCAACTGCAACCCAGGCCTTCAAAGCAACAGCTGAATTAAGAATCAAAAGAGTTTTCAAATTAAGAAATGCAGGGCTCCTTTTACTTTGGCTTTTCATTTCTGTGTCCATAAGTCATAACTTCGGGGTATTTATACTCAGCCAAAAGGATTAGCTGGCCAACTGTTATTTGAGGTATCAAAAGACTTCGGCAATTGAGATATTTTTATAGTCTCAATCAGCCAGAAACTTGTAAAAAGAGCTGGAAACACTGATATGAGACATTCAGTTTTCCCTTTTCTGACACTGTGCATGTTTACATTTGTATTCATGTAAGTCTTCTTGCATTTAACTACAGGAGCACTTCTGTCATCCACAGGCACTTTCCATCTTGCCCTTGCTGTCTCCAAAACTCTCCTGTGACAGAGGCCATGGAGCTGCTCCAGGTTCTTAGTGGTTCTCAGTGATACTGCTGGTGGGAACTGGTGATTTTTTCACTGAAACCAACATTTAAGCACTTTAAACTGCACTGCAAGGAGACTCACTACTGCTCCAAGCACCCTGAGGTGCCTCGTCGTCTCCATCTCCTTGGCCTGCCACTGCAGAGATGTGTCTCCTCCTCTTCGCTGAGACTTAGGCAGACCTGCTGTGCAAGGCAGGGATGTGAGTCACCAACCTGGCAAATGAGTTTTGTCTCAGCGTTCCTGAATTCTCCTGGAACCAGGAGATGAGCGTATGTTGCTGCCACATTAAAAAAATGAAAAGTGTCCAAAAGCCACCGGAAGAAAAATACTGGATTGTGAACATCATGCAAAAGACAGCCTCGCTTGAGTGTCCTCTTGTGTCTGTGTAACCCTTGTGATGGGTGATGTAATGCTGAGACCTGGAGCCTGCCTGTGACCTGAGCTGGGTCAGGGAGGGAAACGCTGGGGATCGTGTCCTGGCTTAGCCCCTGTGGCTCTCAGGAGGGCACCTGGGGCATTACTTTGCTCTGGGAAGGTGAGCAGCTCTTGAAGCCCCAGGAGATTATGCACCAGTACGAGTCCCCAGTGCCCTGTCTTGCTGGCTGATGCTTGGCTCCTGATGTTCTGGAGGAGGCACAAAGGTCCTGACCCGGGACACGCTGCATTGGCAGGAGCTGGTCTCTAATATTGCCAAAACAACCAGGTACCCAGCTTTAGTTTTTCACCGTGTGACTGTTTCCTTGTTTCACCTGGGCGTTCAGAGGAAAAGCAATCATTTTTTTCTGAGCTTGCTTTAATCACAACTGTTGTTGTGGATGGAGGATTAAACCGTGCAGGCCCGTGACATTCTTCCAGAGTCAGAGCTCCAACTCGAAATCCCTTAGGTGATACTCAGAAAGGACCACGCTGTGACTGTCGTTTCACATGCAAAATAAAAACCAAGCCACCCAACCCAAGCCACCCCCAACCCAGAGGGTCAGTTTTAAAAATACCACTGTGTTTCAACTACGTCTAGGAGAAACAAATGCATCTTCCCTCTTCCCCCCCCCCATGATGAATGCCCCCTCCAAGACTGTCACTTAGATTTCGTAAAGTCCTTATTATCACACTTCACTACATCTCAGGATGAATGAAGAGAGCTGTGCAAACACTGCAGATATCTTCCCTTTATTACAGCTGCAGCCACTCCCCAGAGACATTATTAATGTCCAAGGCTCTCGTAGAGAGGAGGCGTCCGCTGGCATCTGATTGCTATTCAGATCAGCAGCCTCTCTCCGTCTGTCTGTGAACCAACACATTAGTAGGTACATAAAGGGCTCTCGCTGTGGGCTGAACAAGTTCCTGGGGCCTCCGTCATGAAAAGATAATGGCAGCGTGATTGCCAAAATTCTGTGGAAATTGTGCTAAGCCAAAGCAAAACAAAACCCAAGGTAGGGGATGCATTTTTTTTTTTTTTCTTTTTCCTGGGCAATTTATTATTTATCAGTGCTCAGCAAACCCCTTTGTTCTTGCATAAGGCAGTTACTCTCCATTTATAGCTCACTTGGGTGTATAATTCAAAAAGAAGATATATGATGCTTTTTAGGAATGTAGGGGTAAGTCTCGTCCCCTGGACCAGGCCCAAGCTTGACAAGGGGTAGCTACATGAGAAATGAAGGTCAAAAAAACCCCACAAACCAACAACCCACAAAATCTACAGCCACTGCTGCCTTGGGGTTTCTGCAGGGAGAAACCTGATGCGTGGAGTCAACAGCCAGAAGTATTTCATGGATGAGAGAAGGCTCCCATCCTGCCAAAAGCAGAGCAGCCCAACAGAGGTTTTGAATTGCACATTGGATTGTGGCAGGAGCAATCCAGCAGCCAGAAAAGGCCAGGAGCTGGGTGAGACCTGCGGACCTGCCCTACCTGCAGGCACAGAGCCCTGCGTGCGGGAGGAGGAGAACCAGCCCCCAGCCTCACGCTTGGATCGGTGATAAATCAGACCCCGTAATATCGTGCTCCCAAGACTATAGTTTTTAGGTGTGGAGCAATCAGCGTGCCCATTAAATGTCCAGCCAGCCTGGAACACTCTTATGATACGCCTCTACCCTTGGCACAGATGTGTACGGGAGAAGAAAGCAAAAAAAAAGGTGAGTAGCAATGAAGACCTGAGCGAGGAGATCTGATTACGGCGGGGAGAAATGGTGTCCACATAAGAGCACCAGGAAGAGACAGCTCCTTGAGGAAGCCCATAAATGCCCAGCTGTCTTGTTCCCAACCACACCATAGGTAGCCACGGGTGCCTCATGAGAGCAAACCTCCAAAATGAGCTACTTCATGTAGATTTTGCAAGACAAAAGCAGCGCATTTTTATGAACATGCATCCCATGGGCACTCAGGAGGTGCTCTTGGAGGCACAAAAAGTGACCAGAAGTGTCAACTAGTGACAGAGCTCATTGGGAACAACCCAGAAAACTGTTTTTTCAAGGAAATCGGTCTATATACATGAGGCATGGAGAACTGTGATGCGTTTGACTGTTAGGCTGTGGTCCTCAGAGGATGTGGGAGAAGCCCATATCTGTGCTTCTGCAGGAATGTATTTCAAAATTAAACTAGGAAGCTAAACTGGAGCAGACAGGACGAAATATCCCATCCTAATGACTGATGCCATGCATTCATCACTGAATATTTCTTTATAAGAGGCCTCCAGTCTGCACATAGATCAAGAATGAGAAAAAAACTGTAGTATCTTCTCTTTTCTAGAGCCTGCATGATAAGTACGAACCATGAATATCAGTCTGGACATGCTTTGTCTCATTAATGTACATAAGGGGAAACCAATCTCTGGAATTTATTGGCATAATAGTAGCTTTGCCCAACTGTTTAAGTCCTGACTCCAGGGCTTTGCGTGGTGTAAAAAGCTCCCTAGCTTAACACAGGTGGAGGTTACCTGACACACCGTCGAGGCACCTGCTTTATGAACTTGTCCCCACCCAGGGCTTCCATGAGTACCGTGTAGCCATGGGCTTCCTACCTTGCTTGCTTTCCTCCTGAAGGATGGGGAGGCACACTGAAGAACTCATTCTGGCCATTCTGGGGTGTTACTTTTGGCGTTTCCTCCCATTAAACTGAAGCTGAAGGTTGCCACGAGCTGTGGCAATGACCTGATTCTCCGTACCATCTCAGGCTGTCAGGGCAGAGATGTAGACAGCAGCTGCTTCAGAGGACAGGCTCTTGACTCATGTAGAAGATCCAAGATCGATGTTTTGCTTTTCAGTGAAGGCAGATTTATTTTTTTTTCCATGAGCCCAAGTCCTGCCCCATTCTGCACCAGCATTAAACTGCCTCTTGTCTCCCTCGGTGTATGGAAATAACGCTCCCCACGGGAATCCTATGAAGACTGTCAGGAAATCTGAAAAACCTGTTTTGTCTGCCTCCTGACAGAGACACACTGCCTCTGAATGCTACCAAGAGGTGGACAGACAATATTTTCATTTGCATATCCACATCATGAAATCGCATTACATTTGCGACTCTTCTTCCCTCCTGGTAAGAACCACAAAAGCCCAGAGGTGACCTCATACCTGAGGATGAGAGGTTTTGCCAGACGACTTCTTGTTGTGAGTGAAGAGCTACCCACGCTTCCAAACAGCACTAAGCAACACACGGATCAAGGTGTTATTTACTCATAATCTAAATTGCAAAAAAAAAAAAAAAAAAAACCCCGGAGGCCTCCCGGGAAATTATTTTGCTAGAAAAACAATGCATTTCGTTGGAAAAAAAAAAAAAAGTTTTATTTGTTAGGCACTTCGGCACAATTACTTGACCACGTACAGTGTGGCTGAGCTGCGCTGAAAATTGATACTTTCCATAATGGTGTCTCATTACTGGTGATTCATGGGAGAGGTGCTGCTGTGATCACTAGTGCTTTATGGGCGAATGGGCCACACATTCTTTAAGTAGCCCACTTCCCTCACAGTGATTTATTTAAGCGGGTGGTTTCTGATCGTCACGTAAATAAATACATGCTAATGGAACACAGCGACAGTGCTTCTGCTGACAGGTTTGTGTGTCTTACCATAAAGCAGCTGAAGAATTAAATCTGCATATACAAATCCATAATGGTTAGGGGCTTTTATGTGGTTTTGCAAGAGCGGTTTTGACTGAATGCACAAAAAGATGCAAATTTCTCATCTCCTTCAATTTTTTCCCTCCCCAGGCTGGCTTCAAAGCTTACTTTTTTAACTTAGCTATTTGGAGAGGCTGATGTTGGGTGAATGAGCACTACGATGCATCTGTTGACAGCCTACTGCTGTTTTGGAGGCTGGCTTCTCCCTCCCACTCCATTAGCACACTTTGTCTGCGGAGTGTGCTAGAAGCACTGAGCAATACCCTCCCAAACCAGTTCCGTGTGGTCAATGAAAGGAAGGACTTTAACACTGGCTGTAGCAGGTGATCACAGAATCACAGAATTACTGAGGCTGGAAAAGACCTCTGAGATCATCAAGTCCAGCCTAGGACCCAACACCACCGCATCAGCCAGACCATGGCACTCAGTGCCACATCCAGCCTTTCTTTAAACACATCCATGGACAGTGACTCCACCACCTCCAACCTCCCTTCAGGGAGCTGTAGAGAGTTGAAAAAGTGCCCCCTGAGTCTCCTTTTCTCCCAAGTCTTCTCTTCTGATGGGACAAAGGATGTGGCACATCCTGTCCTGGCTGCTTCTATTCCAACGGCTGAGGTCACCAGCCCTAAGTACTCCTCACCACTACTTTGCTGGAAGTTACTTTCCCCCTGAATTTACCACCTGAGCTACCCATGTGAAAATGAGCCAGAAATGGCAGGTCTCTGCTTCAGCCAGCTTTTGAGGCTGGACAGGGTTAGGGAGTGTGCACAGGAGTAGAGAGCCATCAGGTCCAAGGGAGGCAGAAGCTGGACATCTTTTTCTCACAGAACTGCTGCAGGCAGGAATAACTAAACCCAAATATATATATATATATATATATGTATAAAAAATAAGCTGAACCAGCAGCTTGGCAGGTTTTACTTCCCAGTCCTGGGAGCCCCCTGCTTAGATCTGTGCAAGCCCTGCCTGAGGGCTTGTGGGACAGGGTGCAGTGAGTGAAGCTGGCACAGCTCTTCCACTCTGTCATCCTCTGATCACCGTGAGACAGCCAAAATAAGGGCTCACAAGCAGTCCTCATTCAATCAGTTCCAGAAAAAATGCAAATAAGCTCAACAACAACAACAAAAACCCTTTTTTTTTTTCTTTTTTTTTTTCCCCCCTTTTCTTTTCCTGGTGCAATTATAGTGCCTATAAACACAACTTCAGCTTCAGTCTCACAGTTTAGATTGCTTCTGGAAACTCCTGAGACATGCATAATCTTACTGAGCAAAATCCTAGCCCCACACAAGTAATTATCAAAACTCCTATCCATTTTTACAAGCAGAATTTTGCACACCGTGAGCAGTTTTTTGTTTAAATCCAGAATTCAAGCACGAATGTATAAAATCAAGATAGATTACTATAGCTGTAATAAAAATACATACAACTACATTCATATACTTAGAAAAAGGAAATAAAGGAAGGATATTTGCTAATAGAATACATAACAGTTTACATCTGCTAGTCTAGTTGCAGGGAATTAGACCAGATGTTGAAAGTCTGTCATCTTTTATTTTGAAAGATATTCTTTCAGTGTATATAATCTGGTGTGTCAATTAAAATATGTTCCAAGAGTAAATTTCTTCCTCAGCATTATAAACTTACTGTGACAGGGTGCCTGAGTCATGCTTGTCTGAATCGCTTCGGATTTTCTACGTGCCTTCAGCCAGACTTAATTCCCCGCAGACATGAAGAGGACCAGTTCCTTGGTCGTGCCAGCTGGGAGGGCACGATAGGGCTTTCAAAGGCTGGCAGGAAGAGCAGGATGTCCTTCCCATTAGTTTGTCTCAAACCTGTGTTCTCCCCAGGGACAGAAAGCTGTTTCTTCTCACTGCTGTCTTTCAAAGCCTAAGATGTTTGGCGAATGTGCCCTCTAACTAGATGGAGGAGCAGGGAGCAAGGCAGGAGATGGGTTATTTTAAGACAGGTTAGATGTTAAGGCCCCAGGGCTCAGCTCACCGCAAGGTACCTAAATATCTTTGAGGCTTTCAAACCATGGGACTCCACCCAGCCCATGACTCATTGGCTTCTCCCTCCCAGGGTTAATTCTTTGAACACTCCGTCCTTTAACTGGCTCCTTCTTGTAAAATACACTTTGTTGTAATTGTGCTGCTCGAGAGACGTACAGATGAGTCTGGTAGAAATTTGGAGAGATGCTCTGACCCAAAAAACAGATTATTGTTGCCCAGACCTTGAGGTAGAAGCACTCGTGCCCAGATATTTGTGCTGGGCAGGAGGCACAGCAAGGTCACAGAATCACAGAGTGTTAGGGGTTGAAAGGGACCTTGGAGATCTTCGAGTTCAACCCCCCTGCCAGGGCAGGATCATATAATCTACCCTCCAACCTAATCTACCCTCCAACCTAATCTACCCTCCAACCTAATCTCCCCTCCAACCTAATCTACCCTAACACAGGTCACTCAGGAACGCATCCAGGCGAGTTTTGGAAGTCTCCAGAGAAGGAGACTCCGCAACCTCTCTGGGCAGCCTGTTCCAGTGCTCTGTGACCCTTACTGTAAAGAAGTTCCTCCTCATGTTATGGTGGAACCTCTTGTGCTCCAGCTTATATCCATTCCCCCTAGTCCTATCACAAGGCACGAGTGAGAAGAGGCTGTCCCTTTCCTCTTGACACTTAGCCCTCATATATTTATAAACATTTCTGAAATCCCCTCTCAGTCTTCTCTTTTCCAGACTAAGGAGCCCCAGTTGTCTCAGCCTCTCCTCATAAGGCATGTGCTCCAGTCCCTTCATCATCCTTGTAGCCCTCCGTTGAACTCTCTCAAGCAGATCCCTGTCTCTCTTGAACTGGGGAGCCCAGAACTGGACACAATACTCCAGATGTGGTCTCACCAGTGCAGAGTAGAGGGGGAGGAGAACCTCCCTCGATCTGCTGGACACGCTCCTCTTGATACACCCCAGGATACCATTGGCCCTCTTGGCCACAAGGGCACATTGCTGCTCCATGGAGAACTTGTTGTCCACCAGGACTCCCAAGTCTTTCTCCACAAGACTGCTCTCCAGCAGATCACCTCCCAGTCTGTACTGGTGTAATTTATTATTCTTACCTAGATGCAGGACTCTACATTTATCCTTGTTAAACCTCATTTGGTTCTGCCCTGCCCAGTTCTCCAACCTGTCCAAGTCTCGCTGGATGGCTGCACAGCTTTCAGGTGTATCTGCCGATCCTCCCAGTTTTGTGTCATCAACAAACTTGCTGAGCAGACACTCTGTCCTGTCATCAATGTCATTGATAAAGATGTTGAACAGGACTGGACCCAGCACTGATCCCTGGGGGACTCTACTGGTTACAGCTCTCCAGCTGGACTTGGCACCGTTGACCACCACTCTCTGGACTCTATTGTTCAACCAGTTACTAATCCATCTTACTACCTGCTCTTCTATCCCATACTTCCCAAGCTTCTCCACAAGGATGTTATGGGAGACTGTGTCAAAAGCCTTGCTAAGGTCAAGATAGACTATATCCACTGGTCTCCCTGCATCTAGCCATCCAGTTACAACATCATAGAAGGCTATTAGATTAGTCAAGCATGACTTCCCCTTGGTAAATCCATGTTGACTACTCCTGATAACCTTCTTACCTTCCATGTGCCTAGAGATAACCTCCAGAATGAGCCTCTCCATTATCTTTCCAGGGATGGAGGTAAGACTGACTGGTGTGTAGTTTTCTGGAATCTCTTTCCTGCCCTTTTTGAAGGCTGGAGTGACATTGGCTTTCCTCCAGTCCTCCGGCACCTCTCCTGTTTGCCATGATTTTGCAAAACTGATGGAGAGTGGCAGGGCAATAACATCAGCCAATTCGCTCAGCACTCTTGGGTGCATCTCATCAGGGCCCATGGACTTATGTATATTCAACTTGGGTAACTGGTCCTTAACCCAGTCTTCATTGACCAGTGGAGAGTCATCCTTCCCCCAGGCTTTCTCCCTTTCAACCAGGGACTGGAGTTCACAGGGGCTGGTCTTAGAAGAAAAGACTGAAGCAAAGAAGGTGTTGAGCAACTCTGCCTTCTCTGCAGCCTCGGTTAGTAAGACTGCTTTCTCATTCAGCAGTGACCCCACACTTTCCTTGATCTTCCTCTTGGCACTTATGTATTTAAAGAAACTTTTCTTATTCTCTTTTACCTTACTCACCAACTTAAGCTCTAAGAGGGCTTTGGCTTTCCTTATTGCCTTCCTACATGCCCTGACTACTTCTCTATAATTTTCCCAACTGACCAGTCCTTTTTTCCATGAACTGTATAGTTCTTTCTTCCTTGAAATCTCCTTCAAAAGCCCCTACCTGCAGCTGGTCCCTTGGTCCTAGCACCTTCCCAGGTGCCAAGTATGACTTTATGTTTTAGTTGTCTCTGCCATGAGAGGTGTGAAGGGCAGATTCTCTGTCTCTCCTAAGGCAAAACTGCATTCTCTGTCTCTCCTAAGGCAAAACTGCACCCATTTCTTTCAGACTTGGCTAATCAGTCATTTTTAATTGGCTCTGCATTTTCCAGTGGTCTTGTTTGAGTTCTCTCCAGCTGGATCTCACCTATCTTCAAGTGCAGTACCCCAAACCTGACATAACCTTCCAGCTGACACCATGCCAGTGATGAACAGAGCTAAAACATTACATGTTCTTACATATATGTAGGAATAGGAAGTTTTTCATTTCAGCATGAGACAGTAGACTCACATTCAGCTTCTGATCTACTGCAGTTTCTACTTTGTTTGGGTTTTTTTTTTTTGATTTATGAGCTTATTTATTTGCAAAGCTGATCTTTCTTTGGCATTTGTTGTTTGCACTTTGGACATTTCCCTGTTAAAGTGCATATTTTTTTCTTTTTTTGGGGGGGTGAGGGGGGGGGGGCTATATGTCAAATACATCAAGCCTCAGAGGGTGCTGGCTCCTCGCTGCTGTCTGTAAATGCAACAGGCTCATTCTCGAGCCCATCATCATCATCATCATCATCATCATCACCGTTGGCTTCGCCGCCAAAGACACTGAGCGATCACAGGGCCACGGCAGCCTCCTGCCGAGCCCTTCTTGATCAAAACTTTCCATTTTGATAATGAGCTAATCACCACTACTCTCTGAGTAACATTTTCCAGCCCTGTTTCGTGCCCGCCGCGCAGTAGATCTGTCTGGACCACACACTTGCTGTGCTCGCCTGTGAGCTCTCTGCGGGATACGCCGTGACCAGACATGCATTTGCTTCTGTCAGTGAGATCTGTCACCCTGTCACATAAGGAAATAAGACCAGTTTGACAAATCCATGTTGGCAGCTACTCCTTCCCTGCTCCCTTCCAGGTGTCTGATTATTTGCCTCAGTGTTTTTTTTTTGCAGGAATAGGCGTTGCACTGATGGGTGTACCTTTCCCCAGGGGCTCTTGCCCCCTGCCCTCAACAACAGCCACCCTACCTCTCCTTTTCCAGTCCTTCAGAAGATAAGGCAAGAGCTCAGCATCTGCAAATTCCTACAGAAAATCCCCAGTGGCATTCCAACCCCCAGTTGTCTGAGCATCGTAAGATTTAGATCAGGAGGTCTAGACAAATTTGAAAGCACCATATTTATTTAGAAAGTATGCGGTAACCTGGTGCTTTGAACTTGGTTTGAGGGCTTGTTTGTTTTCAGTGTTATATTAGTTACATAAATCTCTCTTTTTTTCTTTTTTTTTATTCCTGCATGAGAAGTTTGCTGTCGACTAAGACTGTACACAAAGACTGAGTCACTCCCTTTGAGGCACACTACGTTAAAAGATGGGATGAGTGTCTGAGATCTCCATTTTGTTGTGAAGAGCTAAAATAAAGAAATCTTCCAAGAGCAGCTGGCAGAAAATATTTGTAATGAGAGCTGCCAGCTACTAGAGAAAAGTGGCTTATTTCTACAGGGGCACCACTGAGACAGACTGAAGAGACAGACTGTGTTGGATTTAGAAAATGGAAATCACCAGAGTGGACAAGGCTGTAAAAAACTATGTAAGATAAAAAATGAGTCTCGTAACCCAGCAGCACCTGCATCTGGCAATCTCATTCATGCCTTCTGCAGGAGATAAACCTTCTTGCTCTATCAAATAAACCCCATAATTACATTGCTTAAGTAGGATATTAAGTGGCATCATATTAAGCCATTACATGACCCTTGTCATCATCAGCCCTGCCAGGCAGCGAGGAGAGCGGTTGCTCCCTGCTGATTTCTCTGGGTATCTATTTAAACATACTGTGGTAATTAGAAACATCTAAATAAAGCCCTGCCCAGGATTAAGAGGGCTGAATGGAAGAAACCTTTCTTGTCTGGTGGCTACAATGCCCTTACCTGCTCTCGTTGGGTGTGCGTGCACATCCTTGACAACGTCCCTCGTTTGATATGAGCGAAAGCTCTATGGGGTGAGAAAGCAAAGAGGTTCAAAGGAGGCATCCTATTCCTCCTCCAATTGATAGAGCCTCTGCCACTGGCAAAGAGGAGCTTTTCGCAGGGCTTGAAAGACAAATCTGCTAATTCCCCCTGCTTTACCCCTTTATGCCTTTCTCTGAAGGGAAACCTGCAGGTTTCAGATGCCAGCTTCGTTCTAGGCATCCTTCCTAATTACCCGAGCCGATGTCATTAACTGCAGCACATATATTGATCACTATCACGAACGTTGCCTTTCTAATATGCAGTGCCTGTGAATCAAACTGTGTCACAGATGTGGATTTCAATGACAAGGTATGTCTGAGTGCATCCCACAGATTTCCCTTCCTTATAGTTGAATCAGAAAATATATATATATTAAAAAAAAAAAAAATCACAAAAGTCTCTATCCTTTAGCTCTATCTAAGGTAATACAATTCACTCAGAAGCACTGGGCACCTAGTCCTGAGGAAGATTTCAGCTTCAGGTAGGAGAAAACCCCTTGCTGACCATGAAAAGTGTTTGGGAACACGCTTCCAGACCGGATTGCCTCCCAGATTTAGGAAACAGATGGCCTAGAAAGGTTTACATTCATTTTTCAAAGCACCAGGTTTCGCATTTGTCTTTCTCTGAATTGTGTCGCAACACCAAAAGTCTTCACTTTCCACAGGGAAAATGCCACGAAAGGGTTTCCAGCTCTGTGCTGTGCTGCTGTCCCTGCTCCTCTCTCACTTGCAAGATGCACCCCTGCAATGCCTGGGCTCAGATGTTGCTGTGCTTGCCAGCGACTGTAAAAATTGTTCATGAGCAAGCTCACAAACAGGCAGCACTTCATCTCCCTGTCAAGTAATTACAGTGGTGGACACACTTTGTAATAACGCTTTTATTTCCCGGGGAAAAGTCACAGATATCAGAGATCTTTGTGAAAAGATACCTAAGGAGAAACAGAAGTTGTCCCCTTGAATAACAAAAGCAGCCTTATATGTTACAGCCAAGGGCCAAAGCACAGGGGGTTGAGCCATGCCAGTAATATGAACAATTTTGTTTGAGACAGTCACGTGGAAAGAGATAATTTGGTATTAATGCACTGCCTGCCAAGAAACCTATTCCACTCGTTGCCCTCCTTCATGACTGGGTTGTATTCTAGGTTGACGGGGCCCGTTTCTACCCATGAGATGGCTCAAACTGCATATGAGGCACTACAAAACTTGGCCAGTATTTTACCCCGGATACGGATGATGTCTTTTGCTAGCAAGAAGAGTCATGCACATAACTGCTAAAACTTCTCAGCGCCTGGCCATGTCATTTATCCACATAACTGCCTAAATGGGTGCATAATTGCACACTCCCAGTCAGCCTGGGGGCTGGGGGTGGTGGTGGATGTGAACGTTAGGTTAACTAGTAATCCTCCAGCCTTTTGAGGCCAGAATTGCTATTCCAAAACAAACATGCTGCAATAGCTGCTCTGGAATAGCTTACTAGGTGGCTTTGCTTTCCTGAAGAAGATTATTTCCCCTGAATAATCACAGCCCTCTGGAAATACTGTGGCTTTTCTTCAAATAGCATGCCCTAGTGGGAGCTACTCCCAAGCAGCTATTGGGAGATGATGTATTCTGCAGCAGCTATTATAGCCAATTTATAGAATCATAGAGTAGTTTCAGCTGGAAGAGACCTCCAAGATCATCAAGTCCAACCTTATTCCTAGCCCTATCAAAAAACCACTAAACCACGTCCCTAATTTGCTCAGGTAGAGAAGGTCAGTAGAGGTGTTGACTAGAAATCCTCTCGGACCAACTTACCTGGAGGTTAAGGACTAATTTTCTTTGGTAGGGAGTGGAAGATTTTTACCGAAGCGCTTTCCATATGTGCACAATTGATATGAAAAAAAAAGAAAAAAAATAAAGAAAGAGCCAAGTCTATTTTCATCTCTTCTCATCCACACCTCAATCACAGTATAGAATTACTCTGGTCCAGCGATTGCCTGCCCAGAGAAGGGCCCATATTCATTCCACCTCCAGGGTTTCCATTAACGCAGCAGTTACACCGTCGTTTGGGCAGCGAGCCCAAGTCAAAGCGCTGCTTCATTTGATCTGCATCTGTCCT
The DNA here is from genome assembly GCA_025345505.1 of Todiramphus chloris collaris. NCBI lineage: Eukaryota > Metazoa > Chordata > Aves > Coraciiformes > Alcedinidae > Todiramphus > Todiramphus chloris. The sequence goes on from JANVCC010000021.1 coordinate 3,334,728, forward strand.
AAAGTATTCTCCCTCTGCTCTTTCCATCCTTGCCTGTTTCCGAGGCAGTGGCGGGCTGGTTTTGTGCAGAAGGGCTGCCTCTGTTTGACAGGAGGACACTTTGAAGCTCTCACCCTAAGCAGGCAGAGCTGCATCTCACAGTGACCTCCCAGGGTTTTTTTTTCACACTTCACCCGCAGACCCAGAAAGGAAAGATGTGCATGCTAACCATTCAAAATAGGCTGCTTTCTGGCAATTCTTTCAAGGTAAGAAATCTTCTTGAAAGAGGAGAACACTCAAGTGCCACGGATGCCATCCCTTGGTTTTGGCACGGTGGAATTTACAGGCAGCCCCTACACTTCTCAGCTATCACAAGTCTGGCGTTCCTCAGGTCAAAACTGGCCCATTTCTACCACCAGATTCTCCTGTCAGGATGTCAAGTTACTATTTCATATGACCTCTCCCTGAGGAAATTGATAGCTCTGATACTCTAACGGATGCTTTCACTTCTTGTAGCAATTTCACACGTTTTCCCAAGTCCACGTGCCTTTTACGTTAAGAAAAGGCCCCAGCAAGGAAAAGGAATTTGTAACATAGTGAGGTTGCCATCCCGCTGACCTAAGAAAGACAAAAAATTGTTGCTTATTTACTTAGATCTTTAGCTGTAGTACCCTGAAAAAACCATGAACAGAACCATGAGCACGTCCTGGTAAATCCCTTCCATTAAACTGTTTCGATTTGCGAAGGTCATTCTGTGACAAGGAAAACATTGGATAGTCTCAGCATCTTTAAAATCTAGGATCTTTATGACAAATTTAGGACTGAAAAAAAAAAAAAAGTCTTATCTCCCTGGATTCTTTTTGTAAAACAGATGAGGGAGAGATTATGTGAGGAATATTTATTCTGAATGACCTTAGGTTTTTCTCTAAGGGAGAAATGAGTGATAAAATGAGGTCTATTTATCTATTGCTAATGATAACAGTGACCTCTTGTGGAAATCTTGAGAACCTTTTCTAATTCAAGTTATTTTAACCTGGTTGTAGTCCTGGATCTCCTTCTGTCATTTCTAATACATTTGTTCTTGTTCACAAAAGGATAGCCAGTTTAAGGGAGCCCCTTCACTCCTGTACAAGTTTACAGCTAGACCTTCTGATTTCAGTGTACCAGGTCTTTCAGTTAGAAAGGAAAATACTACAAATATATTGCTGTTTTAGAAAAGAGGTTTTGTTTTAAAAAATAAATGGATGGGCCTCAGGTTTACCAACTAAACATCCTATCATATCCAGAAGTCACAAACAGATTTAAGGGTAGAAAGGAGGACCCTGGGAACTACTGACCTGTCAGCCTCAACTCTGTCTAGGAAGATCATGGAGCAGATTCTCTCCTAGAAGCTCTGATAAGGCACACGGAGGACAGGGAGGTGATCAGAGCCAGCCAGCATGGCTTCACTAAGGGCAAGCCTCACCTCACTAACCTAGTGGCTTTCTACAATGGAGTGACTACATCAGTGGCCAAGGGACGAGCTCTGGATGTCATCTATCTGGACTTCTGCAAGGCCTTTGACACAGTCCCCCACAACATCCTTCTCTCTGAGCTGGAAAGATATGGATTTGACAGGTGGACTGTTCAGAGGATAAGGAATTGGCTGGATGGTCACATCCAGAGGGTAGTGGTCAATGGCTCAAAGGCCAGATGGAGAGCAGTGGCAAGTGGTGTCTCTCACGGGTCTGTACTGGGACCAGTACTGTTTAATTTTCATCAATGACATAGACAGTGGGATCGAGTGCACCACCAGCAAGTTTGCAGACAACACCAAGATGAGTCGTGTGGTCGATACACCAGAGAGATGGGGGTGACATCCAGAGGGACCTGGACAAGCTGGAGAAGTGGGGCCAGGTGAACCTCATGAGGTTCAACAACACCAAGCACAGGGTCCTGTACCTGGGTCAGAACAATCCTTGTTATCAACACAGGCTGGGGGATGAGATGATAGAGAGCAGCCCTGTGCAAAAGGCTCTGGGGGTTCTGGTGGATGAGAAGCTGGACATGAGCCAACAATGGGCACTTGCAACCCAGAAGACCAATCGCATCCTGGGCTGCATCAAAAGGAGAATGGCCAGCAGCTCGAGAGAGGTGATTCTGCCACTTTGCTCTGGTGAGACTTCACCTGGAGTGCTGTGTCCAGCTCTGGAGCCCTCAACGCATGGACCTGATGGAGCAGGTCCAGAGGAGGGCCACAAAAATGATCAGAGGGTTGGAGCACCTCTCCTATGAGGATGGGCTGAGGGAGTTGGAATTGTTCATCCTGGAGAAGAGAAGGCTCTGGGGAGACCTTATAGCAGCCTTCCAGGATCTGAAGGGGGCTACAGGAAAGCTGGAGAGTGCTTATTTCCAAGGGCATGTGGTGATAGAATGAAGGGCAATGGTTTTAAACTAGAGCAGGGCAGATTTAGATTGGACATTAGGAAGAGGTTCTTCACTCTGAGGGTGGTGGAACACTGGAACAGGTTGCCCAGGGAGGTGGTGGAGATTCCATCCCTGGAGACATTCAAAGCCAGGCTTGATGAGTCTCTGAGCAACCTGATCTAGCTGAGGATGTCCCTGTTTACTGCGGGGGTTTGGACTAGAAGACCTTTGGTGGTCCCTTCCAACCCAGGGCCTTCTCTGATTCTGTGATTTTGGCATTTCCCAATTTGGTATTTTCCAATTAAATCTGTTACATCTGTTTGAGCAAAAGCTGCTTATTTGTACTTCCTAAATTGAAAATGCCAGTAACCTTGAAGTTGGCTTCTAATGAGTCAGTAATAACTGCACTTGGGCTAACGAATTTGTCTTTTGACTTCAAAGCCTTTTCAACTCCATGGTTACTTTAGGTACAAAAGGTATCTTCAGATCAGTGTCACGGGATGTTTTGTACCACACCACCCTCTCTGGTTTCCAGCTGGATGTCATGCCATTTTAGACTTGGGTTTAGCCCACATGCCATGGCTTCTTGAAAGATGTCTGGTCTGCAGTTAGCTAAGAGCCTGAGGTTTCTGCCAGAGCAGCTGAGTCATAGAACTGTAGAATCACAGAATCATTAAGGTTGGAAATGACCTTCAAGATCATCAAGTCCAACTGCCTGCTGAATATTATCAGGACTACTAAACCACTTACTGAAGTGCCACATCTAGACATTTTTTGAACCCCTCCAGGGATGGTGATTCCACCCCCTCCCTGGGCAGCCTGTTCCACGGCCTCACCACTCTCTCAGTAAGGACTTTTTTCCTAATATCCAACCTAAACCTCCCTGGTGCAACTTAATCCCATTTCCTCTCGTTCTGTCAGTGGTCACCTGGGAGAAGAGACCAACCCCCACCTCACTACAACCTCCTTTCAGGTAGTTCTAAAGAGTGAGAAAGTCTTCTCTCAGCCTCCTCTTCTCCAGACTAAACAACCCCAGCTCCCTTAGCTGCTCCTCATCAGACATTTTCTCTGGACCCTTTACCAGCTTCATCCCATCTCCACTCTACTAAAGGGGCTGGTAACTTTTGCAGAAAGACAGGATGAATAAAGAAAGGGCATCAACATCTAATTGTCACTGGAAGATCTGCCAGATCTCTGTAGTCAAAACCCACGTACCTTGCAAAATGTATGCCAACAGATAGAAAAAGATTTATTTTTTTTAACCTCATAAATAAAATCAGTTAAAGAAAAAGGAACTAGTGTCTAAGGAGGATGCTGGAGAGAAAGTCTAGGTGAGATCATAATTTTCAATAAGGAATTCAAATTCCTGAAGGACTGAATGCACAATTTTATTTTTTTAATTGTTTTTTCTTTTTTATGGTGGATGATTGGGTTTTTTTAATCTATCCATCCAGTCAGGAATGTTAGCTTCTCTGAAAACATTGTAATGACAATATTTAAGAGGAGAGACAGCTATGTAGAGAACCTACAAGACTATCAAGCTGACCTTAACAGCATGTAAAACTTTGGAGCGGTCCTGAAATGAAAGGATAATTAAAGACTTGGGAGTTACATGAATAATGGGGTAAAATCAACAGAGGCTAACCAGACTGCTGCAGTGCCTTGGTCTAAGAAATTAATTGCTCCGATTTGGTTCTGACACAGTTCAACATGGGATCCTAGCAAGAAAGCTCGAGGAGATGGTGATGAATGGACAAATCATAAAACTCACAGGATGCACTAATGACAAGGAATTATGTGGCTGAAGATAGGAAAAAACACCCAGTGTTTTTTCTCAAGGATCAGTCTTGGGAGAAGTCCTTCCTGTTTAATAACTCCTGAGGTTTACATAAGCATGGGAATGTTCTACAAAGCTGAAAGGCATCCGTACAGGTGAGGACAAGAGTATTGTGCCTAAAGACTCACAAGACTGAACTGAGTGGAAAAGAAACTCAATCATGCAAAATATATTTGGGAACTAGCAATGAAAAGTTGCCTGGAAGATAGGGACTGAAACCTGGAAAATATGTAAGCAGAAAAAGGAAAAGTGAGCTTGTCACTGCCCACCAATGGCACTGGGATCCATCAAGGGGAAAATTCACTTTTGAGGAAGGTATGTCTCATACAGGTGAGTAAATACTGGAATATAATAGTGGGCAGGGCTCTATATTAAAGACACAGGAACTCAAAAGAGGATCAAATGCAGAGATGGGCTACTTTGACCATCGAGGAAGAAGAGGAAGCTGTCCTGCTCCTGCAGGCAAAAGGAGGGCTTAAGAAGGTTATGGTTACCCTGCACAATTACAGCTGGGCTGGAGGACATGGAAGGGAAAATCTGCAAAGCACAAACCAACCATGAGCCCTAGAGACTTTTTGCAGTCTTTCCTCTGGCCAGTCCATGTCTTTGGTAGGTGAAGAATCAAAATCCCATGATGATGTGAGGAGTCCAAAGGGATTGCAAGGAGAATGTCATGAAGAGAAAGAAAAGAATGAATGA
>JANVCC010000021.1:3339748-3437682 GCA_025345505.1 Todiramphus chloris collaris
AGGGATTGCAAGGAGAATGTCATGAAGAGAAAGAAAAGAATGAATGAAAGAATGGGAAGGAAGGAAGGAAGGAAGGAAGGAAGGAAGGAAGGAAGGAAGGAAGGAAGGAAGGAAGGAAGGAAGGAAGGAAGGAAGAGAAGGAAGAGAAAAGAAAATAAAAGAAAGGAAGGAAAAGAAAGGAAGAGAAAAGAAAGGAAGAGAAAAGAAAGGAAGAGAAAAGGTTGCCCTAGAAAAGAAAAGAAAAGAAGAAAAGAAAGAAAGAAAGAAAACCCTTCCCCATACATCATGGGGTAGACTTAAGCAACAATTTATATTTACATTAAAAAGCAATCTGTTTCCTGAGCAGCAAATAAAAAGGAGCACACACTTGGCTGAAATGAGCAGTCATTTGAAATGTGAACCAGCGTTAATGGAGTTTTGGCACATGCCAGCAATTTCAGTTATTAGCACTGGCTGAATGATGCCAATGCTATATGATAATCCCATAATCGGAGGGCTTATAGCAGAGGATTGGAGACACAGCAAGCTTTGCAAAATGATGCTGTAGTTGCTGCCTTTAGCCAGAGGCTACTTATTAACATGAATAACAGCACCAAAAAAAAAAAAGGGGGGGAAGAAAAGAAAATAATTATGTCATCCTTTAAAAAGAAAATAAAAACAATGCAATAGTTTAGCTTCCTGACTTTGACAGACGTCTATTTTTTTTGCAGGACCCTGTGAAATTTAATTGACTGGTAAAGGATTTTTTTTTTCCTTTACTTATAAAGTTACTTCACCGTGAAAACAGCACATATATAGAAATAGATATTCCATAAAGCAGATAGCTGATAAACAGCCTAACCACAACATACTCATATTTGGTTTTGTACACACTGTACCGAGCATTGTGAAACTGGGACACACAGTACTTAAAACATTATACTACACCAGGAGACCATATTCCATTACCATTTCACATGGGGAGGAAGGAAAAAAAAAAAAAAACCCCACCACTGTTCACTTCGCTTGTTTTTCTTTTTCTGTAATTACTTCTTAACATTCATCACTTAATATAATTTCAAAATTTCCCCGGGTCTCGAAACCTCTCTCTCAAGTTTCAGCAACTGCAGCGTGGCAACGGCAGAGCCAGGGGATCAGCATTTCACCTCGGCAGTGGCACTGCCCCCACGGCTTTTCATTGACCCCTCTTTGCCATTAATCCAAGTCTCTGGCCTTCAGATGTTTAATTACCTTTCTTCAAAGTGATGCATGGCCGTGTACCGTAATATAACTGCCCTCCTGGCCAGGGTCTGAGACATGAAATTCTCCTTGAGAAAAGAGGCTGAGACACGGTGTTCCTGTGACTCCTGGGCTCGTTTGCCCCACCAGCATCAGGGCAACACTGGTTTGTCAGAGGAGCATCGCTTTGTCCTGCTGCTTGGCACAAGGGTAAAGCTAAAACTGCCATAGCCTGGATGAGAGGGAAGGAAGGATTCAATGGCAAGATACCCAGGCTCCTGCCTGGGAGCCTACAAAGATAAAAGCAGTGCTGAGTCACTCACAAGTCCAGAGGCCAACTGCTGCTCTGGTCACACCGACACTTCCCCAAAGACAACGTGTTTGCCAACAGAAATCAGCAGTGCAGCGTGTAACTGCTGCCCTCGTGCCTGGAACACCCGCTGATGCTCAGGGCGTTGGTCCAGGCTTAGAAAAAGTTGCTGTGGTAGAAAAAGGGAGAGGAAACCCATCAGAATTAGCGCAGAGAAAAATAACAAAGGGTGCAAGAGAGAAGAAGGGATGGCTGCTTCATGGGTACCGAGGCCAAAAAAAGTGATGCTGCCAGCATTTGGTTTCAAACTTGCAGTGCAATCTTTGCGAAGAAGAAGCAGAGCAGGTGATGCAGGGCTGGAGAGGAGCTCTGAGCACCTCAAGGAGTGGCTTGAGCCCAAGAGGAAAATGCCAAAAGCCCAGGCTCATTGCTGGACTGCCAACCACAAGAGGCACTGGGTCGAAGAGGCAGCCAGGCCCGTGCTGTGGACCGTAGGGATTAGTCATGCTCGGAGGGAACAAGATGACACGGCAGATGTCCTGCTGAAACAAGTAGTTCCCAGGGCTCTCGGAACCATCCCAGCCTGGTTTTCTCAATATTTGTTCCTTCTGCTTGATTAACAGTATCTAAAAATGCAGATTTTTTTTTTTGTTTTTTTCCTTAGCAGGAACTGGAGTTGGAATTAAGGGCATCTCTTTCCTCTGTTTGGCCACTAATTTTCATCAACATTACAAGAGCCAAGACTTCTGTATCACGGGGTGGGGGGGGGAGGGATCTTGCTGAAACCACCAAGCAACTTGAAATGTTGTGGTGGGAAGAATTGTTCCTCTGGCCACGAGACCTTAGGGAGTCCCACTGTTGCTGTCATTGCTGGGAACGACACTCGGAGACCTCGGGAAAGATGGGGAGGATTATTTGGTTTTTACACGCTCTGGGTGTAGTTGAACCACAAGAATAAATTGCAGTTGCAACATAACGTGGTGTCTGTCAGCAGCTGGTTATGGCTCGGTCTCAGCAGCCTGCAGCACGGGGCAGGATAATGTATTTACCTCCCAGTAGCTGTAGGGAGAGGAAGCTGGTTTCAGTCAACAGGCACTGGGTGCTTACCAGTGAGGTCGAAAGCAGAGGCACAGCCTTGCACCCAGGCATGGTTTCCTATCTAAATATCTAGCAAGAGAAACAAAGCATTAACAGGAGGCTCAAAGTCTTTTTCCAGGTGGAAAGAAAAAAAACTGGTGGGGGGCTCCTGGCTCTGAGCAGAAAAGAGCTGGTATTTCCCAAAGAACAAACAGTATACTAAACCTTCCAGAGGGACACAGAACATACAGGCAAAAAACTGTCTGCACAAATGTGCCTAGGAAAAAATACTTGCACCTGTACAGCCCTTGAACCTAGACAGATCCTTGAACTTGGCCCTTGAGCTACAGGGGCTGGAGAGTTGGGCTGGGAGAGATTTAATGAAATACAAGGGCAAGTGTGGAGCCTGGCATCTGGGAAAGAACAGCCCCAGGTACCAGTACAGGCTGGGGACTGCCCTGGTGGAGAGCAGAGTAGGGGAAAGGGACCTGGGGGTCCTGGTGGGCAGCAGGGTGACCAGCAATGTGCTCTCCTGGCCAAGAAGGCCAATGGCATCCTGGGGTGGATCACCAGGGGTGGGTTAGTAGGTGGAGAGAGGTTCTCCTCCCCCTCTACTCTGCCCTGGGGAGACCTCATCTGGAATATTGTGTCCAGTTCTGATCTCCTCAGCTTAAGAAGGACAGGGAACTGCTGGAAAGAGTCCAGCACAGAGCCACAGAGATGATGGAATGGAACATCTCCCTGCTGAGGAAAGGCTGGGGGAGCTGGGGCTCTTGAGCTTGGAGAAAAGGAGACTGAGGGGTGACCTCATTCATGTTTATGAATATGTAAAAGCTGAGTGTCAGGAGGATGGAGCCAGGCTCTGCTCAGTGATATCCAATGATAGAACAAGGGGCAATGGGTGCAAGCTGGAACAGAGGAGGTTCCATGGAAATGTTAAGGAGAAACTTTTTCACAGTGAGGGTGACAGAGCCTGGCCCAGGCTGCCCAGAGGGGTTGTGGAGTCTCCTTCTCTGGAGACATTCAAACCCACCTGGACACATTGCTGTGTGACCTGCTCTAGGTGATTCTGCTCTGGCAGGGGTTTGGACTCAGTGGTCTTTCGAGGCCCCTTCCAACCCTGAACATTCTCTCTTTCTGTGATTCTGTGAAGGCATGAGGTTCTTGGCAGGAGCAGAGTCAGTGGGATGCAGTGCAGTGCGAAGGGCTTTTCCCCCAGTGCCTGGGAGCAGTTAAGGGGTAGGGTCAGGGTGAGGCCCTTGGGCTGGCTCAGTGCAGCACAGGCAGCAGACTTTTTGCCTGTGCTTAGTGGAGGTGAGAGAAGATGGGATGACAAGTCATCCTGGTGTTCCCGTTAGACAATATAGATCATTGAATGCATTGGGTTGGGAGGGACCTCTCAAGGTCATCTAGTCCCATCCCCCTGCAGTGACCAGGGACATCCTCAACTAGATGAGGTTGCTCAGAGACCCATCAAGACTGACCTCGAGTGTCTCCACCACCTCCCTAGGCAACTTGTGAGAGCTGGGTAACCAGCAGTAACCAGAATCAAGTGCTGCCCATAATGACAGCTACACACAGCTCAGCTACATACAGCTCCACGACCTCCTGTGTTCTTCAGAAGGGGCTGGTGAGAGTGGAGGAGTGTGGTGAGTCAGGTTGGGATGGCACTGAGGTTGCTCAGCAAAAAACCACTCTAGTTCTGGCTTTTTTTCAGACTCAACCTTCTCCCCTCCTTACCCTCCAACTCCTTTGCCTGCCAGGACAGGAAAGAGAAAGAGAGACAGAAAAGGTGTAGGGAAAGAACAGGGAAACGTGGTGAAGGACTGCTAGATTTTGAACTTCTCAGAAGGAAAGATGATGAATCATAGAATTACTTAGGTAGAAAAAGACCTTTCAGATCTTCAAGTCCAACTGTTAATCCACCGCTGTCAAGTCCACCACTAAACCACATCCATAAACACCACATCTACACATCTGTTGCTGTGCCTGACAACCCTTGCAGTAAAGAAATATTTCCTAATATCGAATTTAAAGCTCCTTAATGCTGTTAATGCTCAACTTAATGCTCTTTCCTCTTGTTCTGTCAGTTGTGACTTGTGAGAAGGGACCGACACCACCTCCCTGCAACCTCCCCTCAAGGTAGTTGTAGAGAGTGAGAAGGTCTTCCCTGAGTCTCCTTTCCTTCAGGATAAACAACCCCAGCTCCCTCAGCCACTCCTCATAAGACTTGTTCTCCAGACCCTTCACCAGCTTCACTGCCCTTCTTTGGACATGCTCCAGCACCTCAATGTCTTTCATGTAGTGAGGGACCCAAAACTGAACCCAGTGCTCAAGGTGCAGTCTCTCCAGTGCCACGATCACTTCTCTACTCCTGCTGGGCAAACTGGTTTTGGTCCAGGCCAGAATGCCTTGGCCTTCTTGGCCACCTGGGCACACACTGGCTCATGGTCAGCCGGGTGTCCACCAGCACCCCAGACCCCTTTCTTCCAGGCAGCTTTCCAGCCACTCCTCCCCAAGCCTGGAGCGTTGCCTGGGGTCGTTGTGACCCAAGTGTAGGATGTAGCACTTGGCCGTGTTGAACCTCATCCCATTGACCTCAACCCCTTGGTCCAGCCTGTTCCTCTGTAAAGCTTCCCTAACCTCAAGCAGCCCAACTTAGTGTCATCCTCAATGTGACTGAGGGTTGCACTTGATCCTCTCATCTAGACTGTTGATAAAGGCATTAAAGAGAACTGGCTCCAGTACTGAGCCCTGGGAAACACCACTTGTGACCCGTCAACAACTGTATTCAACTCTGTTCACCACTGTCCTTTGGGCCTGCCCATCTAGAGCATTTTTTATGCAGTGAAGAGGTAAAAAGGACTGTCCAAGCCACGAGCATCCAGTTTCTCCAGCAGAATGCTGTGGGAAACGGTGTCAAAGGTTTTACTAAAGTCCAAGTAAACAACAGCCACAGTGTTTCCCTCAGCCACTAAGCCAGAAGATCAGGTCAGTCAAGCTAATGAAGAATACTTTGCCTAGACCTTGCTAGACTGAGATGCAGAAAGTTGGATTAGCATCTGTATTTTGTGTCCACTTCCCTCACGGATAGCAGAAACATCTTCTACTTCGTTTGGGTGCTGCAGGCAGATTTCTCTCTACCATCTGTTCTGTGTTGCTAGTTATTTGTCTTTCTAAAGCCGTGGGCTGAGGAAATGGCAAAATTGCCTGTTGACTAGGAAAAAAAAAAAAAAAAAGGCTCAAAATATGCTTCATATCATGCAAAAATATCACATCATGTGATAATATCACATCATGCAAACTTTGCTGCCAGTAGAAACATCTCTGACTCGTTCTGGCAAAGACCTGGCTGTAAGGCAAGCAATGGCAGCAACCCAACTGCCCTTGGGGTTGCCTGGCTGCTTGGCTCACTTGGGCCTCTGTGAACCCTTGAGCATGAGGATGCCTCTTTTCTCTTGATGATGCTGAGTCACTCAGGGTTATACAGGTGAAGGATGATTATCAGGAATTACAGTAGGGATCCAAGGTAGAGACTGACTGAGCCTGGGCTCTCTGGTCTCATAAAGGTCTGTGCCAGCACTAGCAGTGCAACAAAAGTGGGAAAAAGATAATATATCTGGGTCTGGAGGAAGAATCCTTTCCCTTGTCCAGGTCCTGGTGCCCCTTCGTTCCTACATCAGAAGAGAGAAGTGGTGAGCTGTTAAGGCTACCGGCTCATGACTTCTTCCCAAAACCTACCTTCACTAGCCCATCCTCCCCCACCCAAGTCCTACAGAGGCCAAGCCCGTACAGTTCACCTTTCATCTCCAAATACAAGGGCTAGGGAGCACAATGGGAAGCCAGTAAGATACTAGTCCAAAACAAAAGGTAGTCCTTCACACACCTCTGTGGGCAGCCTCACCAAACAAGGCTGTGGATGCTGAGAGTTCCTATGGGCTCAAAAAGGTGACGTGAAAAACATGGAAGAAAGATCTCTTAAGGGCTCCAAAACACACAGACATCACATCTGGCCCAGGAAGAGGTGTGGAAGGCTGGGAGCTAAGTGTTAGCATTGACCTGGGTTTCTTGGCTAATGCTGGAAATGGGGCACTGGGCCAGACAAGCTTTTATTATGGTCCAGACTGGTGGCCTTACACTGCCTTTTGGTGCAGTGTACTCTGGGCTCTTTGATCATCATCAGGCCTGTATGCACGAGCCTGAGCTTCTACCCTGTCCTCAGTCAATGGGAAATGTGACAAACCCACAAACCTCAGTTTCTGCAATTCCATCTGACATTTATCACCACTTCTCCAATCCTCTGCTCCTTTCCCTTCCCACCTGCTCAGGAGACCAGCACCCTGGACTCCAGTGGGTGAGATCAAGCCAGAGCACTGCAAAGCTCTGTGCACATGCTGGTCGAGGAGATGCCTGATGGGATTCCCCTGTACCAGCATCCTATCCGAGGACAACCGGAGCCAAACCGCTTCCCTCCCAGCCCCGCTCCTGTTGGTGCTCAGCCCCTCACACATCCAGAGTCCCTCATCCTGAAACTTCTCCTTACCTAAACTGACATGCAGTTGAAGAGGAGATGAGGAAGGCTTCAGGCTCCTGCCAGGTCATGTAACAGTTCCCATCCCCCACCCCCAGACCTGCAGCCCCAGCTCAGGAGTTAGGGACTGATTCCAATAGGTAGTTTGGGCGAAGCTGCACATTCTGGGTGGGATAGAAGGTTTAACACTGTGGACACACAGAGCTGCTCTGTGCCAGGCAGTGCTCGTGCCAGAGAACAAACTCTCACGCAGCTTATGAACACAGGCAGAGCCAAAAACCTTTCCCCCGTGTTCCTTCTTCCACCTCAACCGACCGGAGGCAAGGCCACGAGGAGTCCTTAGCTAATCCTCCCCAGGTTCTGCGCGTCTCTTGCCCTCTCGGTGTGTTTTTATTTGCAGTGGCTGTTCCCTGGTTCCTGCCCGAGCGGGTGCATGTCAGACGTGAGCCACGCGCTCCTGTTCCAGGACCAGCTCCAATCCCATACGTGCCTGCAAGCAAACCCACTCCCAACCCCGGGACAGATGACTCAAGCGAGAACTCAGAAATATTTAACTCCTCCGTGCCAAGGGATTTTTTTCCAGCCCTGAGCACAGAAGGAGCAGAACGCTGAGCAAAAGGCAAACTGCAATCAGTAGCTGGCTCTCTAAAGGGGTACTAGATATTTCCACTAAGACGCCCAGGCTGTCTCCAGAACTGGGAAGATAACAACTCCTACCTACTCCTCGGAACACGTCCTCCAAGCGAAATTACCTGTTATTGCCAATAAAGATAAAATCAAGAAGCCTCAGCGCCGTGCAATTGGAGCCTCACGGCAGCGCTCGAAGAGGTCCAGCCAAAGCTGACACGCTAACGAAGAGTCGATGGCTGCAAAGCAAACAAGAAAATTATTTGCTTGAAAGCACCATCTGGGAAGGAGGCACCTCTGCCAGATGACGAGCCCGCAATTCAGACGCAGCTCCCGAGCGCGGCCCCGTAACCATCTCCGCGGCAAACGAACCGCTCGAACGCGCGGAGAGCAGCATGCACTTTTTTCTTCCTAATAATTCCTTCGTTTGAGAAAGTGTGATTGAGTTGTGCTTCTCTAGAAAAAGAATAGATGTTCTGAGACTGGACTAAACAACAACAGCAATGCAAAAAAAAAAACCCAAAAAACCCACCCCTAAAAATACCAAACCCCAACCCAACCCCCGCAAAAAAATAATAAAGGAGATAAATAAAACGATCTCTGCGCACGATGAATTTGTGGAATCTGTTGATATGCCAAGGTCACAGTGTTGCAGGAGGAATGGATTGTTTTCATGAGTGCCATGACTGTACTGCATTACTTGCTAAAGGTTAGAGCCTCCCCCCAATTCTATATACTGGACATTTGGAACAGTAAGTTTTTCGGGGCATAGGGAAGACTCAGATTGAGGGGTTCGGGAGAAATATCTTGCCAAATTCTTTTCCTTTTTCCTATTCAAACGTTTCTTGTACTTTTCAAGTCTCTGGTACGAGTCGGTGTTGAGAAAGGCTATTATGCCACTCGGGACAGCATCCAGTTCCTACGGAGGATTTACTTTGCCATAGGGATTGAATGCGCTTAATCCTCAGCTTTGTAGTTACACCCAGGGCGGGGGCAGAGGGAGCAGTGAGCTGATTTGTTACACCAGTGAGTAAGAGAGAAGAAAAACTTGCTCCAAATTAACTTCACCTCTTCCCAACAGTTTTTCCATGTGCACACTTGGGGGATGGTGAGTCTGAAGCTGGATGCTTCGGATTAGCCATTCCTCTGAAGTTTACTCTGGTGCCACCACAGAGCAAGGTGCTTGGGGTTTGGGGGTTCCCTCACGTGTCCTTCTGCACTCCACTTCCAGCAGAGACCAGCAACACAAAGAACCAAGCAGAGTGGGAAGGAGGCTGGGATGGAAATGCACGTGACACACAGGGAATTCTGTCCCTTGGTAACCTGCTTTCGTTGACTAACTGAACATCAGTCTCCAAGCATTGGGTCAACATTCTTTGGGTTCTGCTTCCACACAGGACCTCATGGATTTACTTAGAAGCTGATCTCAGAGTGCTCCACAGGAAGACTCACCTGTTGATGGGCCCATAGAGAACAACATCATTTCCAGATGCTCCAGCACAGTGTTTGCTGAAAGCACAGGCAGGGGTCCAGGCAGCTGCCTATAGGTGTCAGGGATGGAGTCACCCTTCAGTCACTTCTTCCCTGATGAAGCTTGGGCTCTGGTAACATTTACTGGAGTTGCAGAAACCAAGTTTAACTCAGCAGCCTTGTTATACCTCCTAATATAGGACCTGTTCCTCTGTAACACAGAACATCACTAGTGGTTTAACTGGAACTGATAGAAGACATGGTGGTGGCAAGTTCAGATCTCCATGCAGCCTCACAGGGATAGGTCTCACTTGAACACCACTAAATATTACCAGAGAGGGAATGAGGAAATTACACTGGTTCTGGGCAAGGGCCCTTGCTAGGTGGACTTCCCTTCAGGCAATAATGGATGATCTTGCCTCCTTCTGTCCATGTCAAATAATTTCAGATGTAAGAAGATGAAGGTGGCATGGATCACTTGGGTGTTTTCTAATACCATGACTTTAGCCACAGCAAGTCCATCTGCTAGAAACCATCTCCTGTTAGCTCACAAGGGCAGCCAGCCAGCTCTATGAGGTACCTCAGCTACAGCTACCAGCACAAAACATGAGGTATTTGCTCCAGGGCAGGGCTGTGCCTCGACTCAAAGTTGGATCCTCTTACGATGAAGGACACCACATTACACGCTCCTCCCTATTTCTGCTTTTAAAATGTCTTTCCTTCCCTGGCAGATCTTCTCTGACAGGACATGAGGGGTCCTGCCTGAACCTACTCTCCAACTGCAGCTTTGGCAACAGGAGCCACCAGCCCATGAAACTTTCCCAGGCATTTGGTGTATTCCTTACCTTTTATCTCTTCTCCCTTCGAAAAGAAAACCAGGAGATCAGCAAGGAAACAACAAGGGCTTGTGATGAGAAGAGGCTGGGAATGACAGGAAAGCCTCCAGCCAATATGAGTGATGAGTCTCCCCCAGGCTCTGTGAGCTCAGCTGAAGGTGGGAGGATTTCATGCCGCAGTGAACACGAATGGATTGATGGGGCTGTGAGGAGGTGCTTCCCTTTGGCTGTTGTTATGGTTAAAGAAAATCATGCTCTTGGGTACTTCCAGTATGCCATCCTCAAGCCTGCACGCACACCAGGCATCTAACTCGAGAATCATTTCAGCTCTGCCTATGGAATATAAGGGGTAGGAAAGAGGGGGACCAGAGCACTTTCTCTAACTTGGTCTATGGTGAGGTTAAGTGGCCTGGCCCAGCTTCTGATCTGGCTTCCATGCTCAAAATCCAGGGGCAGGGTTTTCAATGTGTCTGCAGCACAAAAAGAGCAGCAGATGTTTATGAGAATAAAATGCAAGTGACATTTAAACGTGAAGACACTTCTTCCACGGACGCACCAAGTCCCAAATTTAGCAGACAAGGCCGAGTCCCACGTATGGCAGAACAAAGCTATAAAAGTTGTCAGCAAGTGATGTTCATCTGGATTTAGAAGTAACTTGTTCCTACCATGTAACATAAATGAGATTGAAAACACGCCTGTCTTTAGCTGCGAGTGTAGTAGACACATTCACTAGAGGAACCAAGGGAAGAGCTGGAATGGATTCACAATTTTTTTTACTTTAGTCCCATAGATACAGAGTCTCAGCCTTTTTTTTTTTGGTCCAGATTACTCATTTTTCTTATTCCACAGCTCAATAGTCAACAGCTTCCAGCAAGTGCTCAGAATTAAGCGGCGCTGATTTTGAGTTCCCGGTTCGATGAAGCAGAAAGCGAGGCAAAGAGGACAAGAGAACACCAAGGTCTTCAAGCTCTGGGAATGGCATCACTCCATGGCTCAGGGAAAGGGGCACAATCCGATGTGCTGCCCTCCCCAGGGGCTCAATGTTGGCTAGGATATGCAGGGTGAGGAGAAAAAAAATCCTGTTAGCGTTTACTAACTTCACACAGTTATTTTCTTTCTGCTGTTCTCAGAGCCTTGAGGCACACGAGGATCTGGCCAATAAAAAGGAGGACCAGCCATCTTTCCCCACCTCCTGCCTTTGGTGAGTGATGGTTAAAGAACGCTGCTGTCCAGCAGAGAGCAACAGCTCAGGCAGCACTTACACGTGTGCTCCCAACACGCACTCCCAGTACTCCCAGTACACACTCCCAACCCCCTTGGAACAGCTCAGTCCCGTACCTGCTGTTTGTTTGCTCAGACATTCAGATACAGGCGCAAAGGCCAAAGTCGATCCCAACAAGGGAAGAAAAAAAAAACCAACCCCCGACGACGACAACAAAAAAAAAGGCTAATATTTACAAAAAATGCCTCCAGGGAGGTTTTGCTCGGCTGGCAGCGAGGCACGGCTGAGGGATGGGGTAAGCTCTCTGCAACCTGGCTCAGCTCTGCCCTCCCACAACTGCATTTTACTGTTGCTGCAGCCCGACCGGTGTCCCCCCAGCATCGCTGCACACTCAAGGTGCTTTCTTTCACCAGGCTTAGCCAACGAGGCATTTTGTGCTCTTAATTGTAACTGTGTTTTTTCAGAGCTTATTCCACGGAGCCAGTCAGGTCATGCTCAGGGCTAAAAAAAAATCATCTCACAAGCTATGAAAAGATAAGCCCACTGGGTGACCCTCTCTCATTTTTTGTCACATCCCGCTCCTCAGGGAGCTAAGGGTTTATCTCCCCTGTCCCATCTCTGCCAAGGCTTGTGGGATGCCCTTTGCTGCTAAAAACCTCACGAGGCCAATTCTCATCCCGTGGGCTCCTGTTGGGGAAATCAAATGATCTGGAGAAGATCCAGTAGAAAGAAAAGACTGAGAGGGGATGTTATTAATGTTTATGAATATCTGAAAGGGGGGTGTCAAGTGGAAGGGGCCAGGCTCTTTTCAGTGCTGCCCTGTGACAGGACAAGAGGTAAGGGCAGTAAGGTGAAACACAGGAGGTTCCACCTCAACAGGAGAAGAGAAGAAGAACACAGAGAAGAAACTTCACTGTGAGAGTGACAGAGCCTGGCCCAGGCTGCCCAGAGAGGCTGTGGAGTCTCCTTCTCTGGAGACTTTCAAGACCATCCTGGCTCTGTTCCTGTGTGGGCTGCCCTGGGTGACCCTGCTCTGGCAGGGGGGTTGGACTCGATGATCTCCAGATCTTCCAACCCCTACAATCCTGTGACTCTATCTGACAAAACTCTTCCGACAGCAGCTTGGTTCTGGTCAGGCTGCATTTACCACAGCTCTAGCTCGTAACCCTTGGGGGAGTGATAAAGCTTTCCCATAAACTCACACTCTTATAAATTCAATCTGTTTTATTCCAAATATCACATAAATTAAATACATTTCCCATGAATATTGCAAATATACATGAAATGAACATTGCAATTTTTAAAAAAAGTTTTGGCTTTGCTTATGCAACAAAAATTGCCAAATGTGGTTAGAACATGAACTTCTTCTGTATTTACTAGATACAAAAAGGTGCAGATTAATAATTTATATTTATACATATGTACACACTCCATTTCGTAACTAGCTTTAAAACAGTAAAAAAATGGTTTCAAGTTTATCTACATTAAACATAGTCATTTAAATCTGGTCAGAAGCCCCAGATAAGAGTTGATACAATCATTTCACAACTGCAAAATTAAGGCGCTACCAAAATACCAGTTCCACTAGTGTAAAATGTAATAGGAATAGAGAGTGTACAGCTTTCTAGTTATCAATTTAAAAGTGGACTGGAGAACGAGGAAAAAGGAGCAGTAAGAAACATGACAAGGTCTACAGGTTAGAAGTACAAAGAGATCTCGATGACTATCAAATGAACATATTAAAATACAGTAGATAAAAGGCCTCAGTGGCAAACAATTAGTATGCTTCTGAAAGACAACAACAACAACAAAAAAAAAAAGGTTAAAATATATATAGATCATTTTGTAGCTTGAAGCTTTACAGGTGAACAACAGGTGTAGAGGTAGAGGGATTTTTTTTTTTTATTTATTTTTTATGTTTTGGGCCTCTTTATGGTGTATAAAGAAGGGCCACATTCACCACAGTGAAAAGACTCATCATATATCCCAGCATCCTTGCTTGGACAGCAAGCAAGAAGAGTGTGAATGAGCTAGAAAGGCAACAAATCCTGTCTATCTCTTCCAGGAGCTCAGCTCCAATGCTTCCAACATGTACCTTGGCGACAAGTTACACCTAAGCATAGATCAGCCAGAAGGTGGATGTCTCCTCTAGAGAGAAATGAAATAGCTAGCTTTGCCCATGAGGTACCACTGGATGCTGTACAGATTATACGGCAGAGATAATTTGGTAACAACGAAATCGGTACTTTCCCTTCGAAAGCAAGTACCACAGGGCAGTGGTGATTTCTATTTGTAGGTATTTCTTTGATTAAAGCTTTGCTATTTGATCAGCATTCAATGTTTTGGAAGAAATGTCAGCTTTGGGCTGCTGATAGGATTATTTGCATCCATACCCAGACAATTCCGATGTTGTCGTCGTTCATCCAAAACACCAGCCACCGAAATATTCACAAACTGCTTTAAACCTGGACTAAAAAAAAATCCCTCTACAGTTCAGCTTTCTCTTCCATAACGCTTATTCCGTTAATTCTGCAGGCCTTCAGGAACACAGTAATGTCACTTTCCATGTAAAAAAAATGTGTCTTTACACATTAAGAGAACAGCAGTAAATATCCTCTCTTGTTCCATAGGGTTTCCTCTCAGAAGTACCTCAAAAGTAGGTATCTTGAAAAAATCACTTTTGCAAAGAAGAATATTCACATTAGTTACTCAGGCAAAGCCAAGAAGACACTAACTAGCACCTTGATTTTTTAAATTTTTTTTTTCTTTTTTTCTTTTTTTTTTTTTTTCCTTAAACGCACTCCTATACGTAAAATTCAGCACATGTAAGATCAGGGACCAGCAATACACAAATAACCATCAGAGTCCCCTCGCAGCTAGACTAGTAATACTCCAAACTAGGCCAGACACACAAAAGGAGCAAGATGAGAGAGTCTAGAAGAAATCCACAGCATGGAAAGGGATGGGGAAGAACAGGAAGCCGAACAGAAAGGATTGCGAGATCAAACACAGTCCAACTTCTGGTCTGAGAATTTGTTTGCAAAACCACCCTTTGGTAGCTCAGCTAACAGTGGGCTGAAGACCTTAAGACCTTCTGACATTTCCTCACCCGTGTATAGTCAGACTTCAGCGATTTCCTCTTCACCATCATCATCAAATCCTGGAGGAAATGCGTTCACAACTTGAATTTTGAGTATTTTGGTGATGGTAGCAGAACTTGCAGAAGGCTACTGTAGAGGTTATGACATCATTGGTTGTAAGTTATGCACTTCACAATTCAGAGAATATACTTACAAACTATTTAAATAGAAAAGGCGTGTTCAAGGTAGAGGCAGTTACAGTACATTCAGGGTATGTTACAGAAACCATTTGTGGTAGTCATTTGCTGAAAGGAAAAAAAAAAAAACCCCTCTGTACTTTTGTTTCCCAGACCACACAGGTTATAACTACAATACCCAAAGAGAGCAGGTAATAGATCTCAACGACTGCATTTTAATGCAGTCTTCTTCCAGAATTCATGTGCAAAGTGAAATTAAAAAAAAAAAAGGTTTAAATATATCTTCATTGACAAATAAGGACAAAAGAACTCAAAAATAAACCAGGCACTTTGACCATTTAGGTAAACAGCCATTTCTTCTTACCAGACTTCAGCACATGAACAAGTCTTTACATTGGTCTTGCTATGCTTGCAGCACATGGAAATTCAAGTCAACTTTTGTTTTTTGTTTCTTTTTTTCCTGTTGGTAGTATCAGTTCTATTTATAGGAAACTACGCCAATTGAACTGGTAACACTTAGTTATTTCATTGGCAATTGAGCAAATGTTGGTAAATTGACTGACAAGCCATCGATTTAAGAGCTATCGAAGTTAAGATATTAACAAAACAATACATAAAAAAAAAAACCAAAAAAACCCCTAATAATCAGAGACAAATGAAGGTTAACACCTGACTTAAGCTTGCATTGAGACTTGCCTTTATAGGTTCAGTTTGTGCCTCCTTGCGCGGTGTTGTCGCGGACTGATTTCCATCACATACAGCAACGGGTGCTAAACTACAATACTTTTGGTTTGAAACACGTTCAGTAGAGATCACCCCAACGTAAGGGGAGGCTGGGCATCACGCTGCAGGAGGGAAGGAGATGGAAACCTCCCCACGTTCCATCCTTGCCGGTCCCGCTGACGGAGCGGGCGTCCAGAGCGAACTGCAGCGTTGCCTCCCTTCCACGGGGGGTGAAATCATTATTTCACAGCAGCGTTTATCATACTTGAGGGAGCTGGGTTGATAGGAATTTAGTGATAAGACCAGCTAGGGTTGCTTTGATTTTTCTTTTCAGGTAAACCAAAGTAACCCTTTCCCAAACGGTTTGTGCATACTCGAGCCGCTACGCACGTAAATCACAACACGAGGGATTACCGAAGGCTACTAAATACTGTGCTTATTCAGTAGCTATTATTCTCTCAGTTAAACATCCTCAGATGCCTTGACCACAAACGGCTATTTTTTTATGGTTTGCTTTTTTTTTTTTTTTCCTCACAGACTATTCAGCTGGTTGCTGAGATGTGGGGGTGGGACAGACTGCCTAACGATTCACTGACAGAGAGCACTGTTGGTTCCTGCCGGGCAGCGGTAACTCCTCTTCTGTTCACTACCTTCAAGAAAAGTCCAGGGAACACCTCTTCAATCCTTCGTCCAGTTTCCTTTTCCTATCAAGTGGAAATCCAAGTCACATGCAGGCCAACGGTGCTACTTCTAGTACTTAACTCTCTCGAAGGCTAGAAACATCAACTGTATCGTAGTACTCTGAAGCAATTGTCCACATCTATCGGCTACGCTCTAACTGCAGCACAGCTTTGTAGAGGCTCAGATTTCACCAGGACAACAGGAGAGAGTGCAAGGTTTGGTGAATGCTCAGGATAACAAACCGATGCAATCGATGGACGCTGGACACAGGCAGAAAGGGCTGTTCCTTTTTGAAGGAATCTTAAAACAAACAAACAAACACACACACAGACACACGACGCCTCCCCCTTCGCCCTCCCCCAGGACAACCTCTCGTGAGATGCTTTCGGTGCCCACTCACAACTGAAGTCCATGTTATCTGGGTCTCTTGCGAGTCACAAATATCAATACGCGTCTGATGGCGATAAGACGATCTTTGAGGGAGGTCATAGCCAATATAGCCAGCTGAGCTCTGTTCTCCAGAGGCAACACTGCCAAGAGCCACCAGTACCAGGCAGGACCACTGGGGTTGCTCTGTGAAAGGATGGAAAGATGTGCAATCAGGTGTTCACCACCACTGCCCCGTGAAGAACATCACCTTCCTTCCCACCTTCTGTTTGCTAAGCCAGTCATGTATCATAGTATCATATGATTAGCAAACAAGTCACAGAACCACAGAATTACTGAGGCTGGAAAAGACCTCCGAGATCCTCAAGTCACCACTAAACAGTTCAAGCAACAAATAAACATACTCCATTAAGAGTGATCTCTTCAGCTATCAACTTACGCTGCTATACTCTTTACCACTGATTGTTTTCCATGCTTCGCGCTAACAGACCAAAACTGGGTGAGTAAGAGCTGAGGATGTACAAAACCACAGTAAAAACCTCTAAAAAAATTCTGTATAGAGTAAGGGAGGTTTCATTACCTGTGGCTCCGGTTCTTTTCCCGGCATGGACCCAAAATGATTGAGAATTTGCACTTTCATATTGTCTTTAAGAGAAGTAAACCAGGCAACGGCTTGATCATAAACTGAATCATGAAGGCGGACGAGTTCTTCATATTCTGGTCCTTCAACCTTGTTGGTAAAAGAAGGGAGATGGAACAAAAGAGATTTGATACCGTGGAGTCCATAGGCTTCCCCAGAAGCAAGCGAAGCAAAGTAACACAGTGACTACAGCTGTTCAAATGTCCTTATCTAAGGAAACTGTACCCAGGTCTCAGCTTTCAAACCTGTGATGCTGGAGTCTTTTTACCCTCCCCTAGGTGCTCTGAAGTGACATTTCTTGGAGCAGTTACTGCCTCGTTCATACCCATTCCTAATGCTGGCACAACAACAGAAGAATCTGCTCTCTAATCCTGGGACATCATATTAAGCATCTCAAACCCAAACCCTGGAGTCCCTCTCGCCGAAGGACCTCTGACCACTGGTCTATCAGGTAGCAAAAAGGAAGAAACACTACTGCCACCGAGCACAGAGACAGGGCAGGCTCTATGGCATTTAAAGATCAGCAGTATTTTATAGAAGCATTAAGGCCATGGTAGGAGAGCCAAGGAGGAGGAGAAGGAGGAGGGGAGACACCTGAGCAGGCAGGAAGCAGGGAAAGTGGATGCTTTCCCAACACCAGGGATGGCCATAAAAAAAAAAACAATACCCTTGCTGAGGTAAAAAGTGGTTTAGCTGCACAGACCTAACTATTAGCTACTAGGGAAAAGAAAAAAAAATATAAAAGAATAAGCAAAACACGCTACAAATTGGTGATTTGTTTGGGTGGGGTTTGGTTTTTTTTTTGCTGGGGTCTTTTTTTTGGGTGTTGTTGGGTTGGGTTTTTTTTTTCCCCCTGAAATGTGTACACACCGATGGTGTGATTCACCTGTGCTCCTCAGATGCCCATCTGAGCTACCTGCTCTGCATGCCCATCACAGTCAAGGAGGAACAGCTCGAGAGGACAATTAATTGCATCTTAAGGTGTTTAAGACAGAGCAGGTAAAATAGGCAGCTTTGGACTGAGATTTCTCACCAACAGATACAACGTGAGCGTAGGGTGCTGGACACAGGCATCAGCTTCTCAAGTGAGACAGGGTAAATCTCACTCTCACTGGGAAGAGGTGGCTCTCTGGCACCATCTGCAAACAGTGGCTGGATGCCTGGGTTCCACCACGCTTCGCTAGGGGTTTAAACACGGCAGAGCCCTCACTCTGAGCAGACCACCTACTCCAGCCTTTTGCAGGGGGTGGCAACACCACACAATCTGCTTTTCCTGCCCCGGTGAACAACTGCATCATTCTGCAGAGGTGAGCAAAGCCCTATCAAGACTTTACAGACTTCACTTAAAACTATGAGAGTGCACTGAAGAGCTATATGACCAGCCTGGACTTTATCAGTTAGCATGAGATTTCTACTAAACTCAGTGTTAAGAGGGATCAGGGTTTTACAGACATGCTCTGAAGATGATCCAGGAAGTCATCATTAAGCATGGCCAAAAATCCACCCTTTGGCCAACACCCTTTAGCCGTTGTAAGCACATCACTGGCTACAGGTTTTATAAGAGGACTTGTTTTTAAAAACTACTGCCCTTCCTGCGACGCTCTGCTCTCAGCCAGCTCTGATGGGTGCTCATCTCAGTATGGTTACCTACATGTCACTAAGAGATTTTTGTTTGTTCCCTAAATGAGAGCTTGGAGGTCAGATGAAGTCTACCAGCCATCCGTTCAGGGCAAGAAGAGGACGGTCGGTTCTCTGACAACAGGGGCATGTGCTCTTTGAAGGGTTTCAAGCCCATACCAGTTTTAAAATGTTACTCTGACCTCACCTACACATCATGACAGACCTCAGCACCTTCGAGATCCATGAAGGGAGAGCAACACTTCAAGCAGAGATAATTATAAGGGCAGAAAGGAAGAAAGGGAAGGAAGAGACAAAGTTCGTTCCATTGTTTTCAAAATAGAGCTTTAAGTATTTATAACGATACTGGTTTAAAAATAATGCACAGCTAGCTTGAAATGCAACAAGGAAAGGCTATTTAAGTGAATACATGGGTATGAATAACTTTGTGCCATAGATCACCTTTTTATCTTCAAGATACTCGATGTTTGCTGTGTTATATCCATCTCGTTGGCCATGGCTTAAGACCCTAAAACGACGGACACCAACTGTATCAACAACTGAGCGCCCATCAGGAAAAAACTTTACGTCCCTGATCTCTAATATACAGCCATGATCTGCAAATCTGAAATGACAGAAGGGCATAAAAGTGGAAGTCATCAACAAGTGTTTATAGACATCAGGACAAATACTGGGCCTAATTCACCACTTCTTATTTGAAAGAGGATCCTGCTTTGGTTGACAATACATTTCCGCTTGTTCACATAAGCCACACAACCCCCACCCTTTCTGCCTTCCCTCAGAGGTGCAGGGCAGCAGCATCTTCAGAGTGTGCTTGTGGGGTGGGAGGGTTGGGAAGGGAGAGGGAACTAAATGGAGCACGTTTCATGCCGGGAGCTGCCAGCTGCTGGTGGCAAATTCACCTGGTTTTGCAAAGAAAACAAGATGGGTAAAGATAACCATAGGGATGTCCAGAAACTGAGGAACAAATGCTGGGCTGGGAGGGCTAGCCCTGTACTCCAAGGTGTAAGCAGAGGATTACATGCTTTAGAAGGAAAAGGCTTCTAATTTAGCAAGATTTTTCTTGCAATTGTTTCCTTTAACTTAAAAACCAAAACAACTTCCAAAACCCCAAAACAACCCCCCCAAATCCCCTCTTTACAAAAGCACATTTGTATCTGTTCCATTTCCAGTAGGCACAGGTTTTAATCATGCCCTGGAAACAAGCATGCAACTCATTTTTACTCAAAATTACCAGGCTTATCTCCTCTACATCTCTGCTGTGGTGAGTTCAGTAGAGAGGCTGAGTGCACAGTAACTCTTCCCCGTGATGTGCTCTGCACCTCAGCTGAAAATGCTAAGCAGGAGAATGCACTGCTCCCTCATCTCCTCTCAACCTCTGCATGCTCTGAGCAACGTTCCATCAGGGAAACACTTGGTTTACCAGGGCTTGGCCATTTCTTACATCAGAATGATGAAGAAACGCCGACAACGCAGGGGAAACGACTCCTGTTTCTACTCTATCAGAAATCCTGAGTTTGGGAGGAGGGGGAGAAAAATAAGAGCTCACCACTGTAAGCAGCTGTTCTCTCCTGGCCATTGTAGAGAACAAACTGAGGAAGAGCAAAAAAAGAGTACAGCTGCACACAGTTAAACCCTGCTGCTCTACCAGAGGGATTAGGAAAAGCGAGTTTATTCATCATAGTATTCAACACAATTTAAACAGGTACATAATTGTTTTAAGTTAGTGGTTTTTAGTGACATTCATACCAAATTTGGAAATCAGAAGCAAAGGGATGATTTTATCTTTTTTTTTTTTTTTTCCTTTTCTTTTTCTCTGTCATTCTTTGAGAAGTTACTTTTGGCTAGAAAGGGACTTTCATCAAAGAGAGACAAGAAATCACCTGGAGGTGGGTATAAAATGTACTGACACAGTCAAATCTTATATTCTTCTCCCAGTATTAACTTAAACTGGAGAAATCAGAGGAAGATAATGAGTTGAACGTGTCTCATCACTTTCTCAAGGGAGGTAGCTATCCACGCCTTAGCAGATGAGGTAAAACAAGTTTCCCCACTTTTTCCATTCCCAGTTGATTTTGCAATTGTGAATTAAAAAAAAAAACAAACCAAAAAACTTTACTTGTGTAAGAAGCTACGACAGCCTGCCATGTGCCTACAGATGAAGGCTTCCTGCACTTCAGTGTTTAAGTTACCATGCTTAAAAAGTTTAGTTTTAGTAACTCAAAACAGACAGGCAATAAAAATCTAAGCATTCTGGTTGCATTTTAAAATACCTTTTTATAACATTATCTAAGAATTCTTGTGGTTTGGGGATCGTAACCCCTTGGCCCTCTGTTTTAGACCTGACTCCAAGTAAATCTGGCTCTTCCACAAGTCTTCACAGATGTAAGGGGAGTTATCACTTAAGTCCTAGGATCATTTTGTCCTCACTCTTTTAAGTATTTGCTTCCAGGAGATTGATAATGGGCCTGAAAAAGACCGTGGAGCATCAGCTGCTGTTGGGGCCTGATCTCCACTGAGTGCAGCACTGACAGCATGCCAATTGGGATGAGGAACAGCTAGAGCTGACTGGAAGCTGTAGGCAGCTGTATTCTTACACCTGTATTCTTACTGACACCTTAGCAACCCAGCCTGGCAAGAAAAAACCCAAACCAAAACAAAATTCCCCCCGAAATCCCCTGAACTGGATGAGGAAAGGCTGCCAAACCCTGGTATGATTGTCCTCCTCTCAGCTCCAGTGATGATCTAGAAAAATGCTACTCTTGAGGACACCTGCCTAATGTGTTCTTAAAAATTCCCATGCTCATCATCCATTCCAGAGTCTGCATCATGCCAACATATCTTCTGAAGTTAGCAACTGCCTATTGCATCTCGTAAGGCAGACCTCTCTTAAAACCATCTCACTGTTCTCCCACAAGCATCTTCTCCTTCCCTTCATCCCCAAACCTATTACCTATAAAGGACTTAAAAACCTGAAGGTTTTCATAGAATCATGGAATAGTTTGTGTTGGAAGGGACGTTTAAAGGTCACCTAGTCAGGCTCCGTACAGGGAGCTGGAAACACATCAGTGTCAGAATTCACATAAAATTAAGCTAAGGTCATACAGAAAGACAATGTAACCCACTCACTGCAGGTAATTTAGACGTTGCAACACAGCAGTACAGACAAACATCAAAATTCAACATTCAGCAGCAAAACAGACTTTCAGCCAAGGGTATACTTTGTCTCAAACACCACCTATTCAAGAAAGCTATTGAAGGTTTGGATTTTTATTATTTTTAAATTTTTTTTTCTTTTTAACTGAGTAGACAGAGGAGCAACCTTACCCAGACTGTCAGCTTCCACTGGAAGAAACAGGCTAGAAAGCTTTCCAAACACACAGACAATTAAATGCTATTTTTGGAGTCTGGAGTAACAGGATGACTTGCATTCTTGCTATCCATCCAACAGGGGAGCAATAAAAATTACATCTTTATGGCAAAAGGAGTGTTTAAGATACAAAAGTAAAAAAGCCAGCAGCTTTAATACTGGTTCATACAGGACTGGAAGGAACCGTGGTGGTTTGGAGAGACAAGTATATACTGTGCTGTAATACTCCAGTAGCTTCACAACAGCCTCTGCAAAAAAACCCAGGACATTCTCAGCTCATCTCCTTACCCTTTTAATTCATCAGCTAAGCACATGCCAAACTGCTTGGTACCAGTTTCCATGCATCTTCTTATCATTAGACGGTAACGAGGTTCAAAGACATGGAGTGGGCAAGGGATGGTAGGGAAGGCCATGGTACATACGAAGATGGGAACATCTTTATTCAAACTGCAAGATAATTGTTGAAACAGAACAAAAACAACACCATTCAGCTTTTTCCTGGGTGCTGCTAAATTCAGCATAAACCCTTAACAAAACACCAATTCCAGTGGCTTCCTTAGATTCCTTCTTCGTAAACACATACCTGGTTGAGGTTTGTCATTTTTACAAGACAAACACACTTCAGGCCTCTTTCTGTTAATTTACTAAGGAAGCAATCCCTCTGATCTGTTTTCATAGAGGAAAAGTCAGGAAATAACAGCCAGTTTCCCAAATGTGTGCATACTGATACATCCAGCTTAAATACACGTGGCAAGATTTTGGTGACACCTTTTCACAGGAATATAGTACCTAAGAACTAGCCATGCTCAAAGCAAGATGGCAGAGAATTCCCAAGCTCAGTAAAGCCCTTTAATTTTCAAGCAGCCCACTAATCCACTTGGTTTATTTTCAGGCTTAACTGCACGTTTTATATTTCTTTGTAGTTGAGTTGCAGCACAAGATCCACAAGTCACTGACAAAACCGGATTCCTGAACTTCTCCTGACCTGAAGTATAACTCAAATTCTACCCCCAGAAACCACCCATTAGAACTTTAACATCTATTATCATGTTTCAGAGGAAAAAGCAATTATCTTTATTTTAAGAATACTGTTGTGCCTCTTTACCATCTGAGCATATTGTTATTTGTTTATCTGCAACAAACATGTCAAAAATAGAAAACATCTGGCAGGTTCATTTACAAATTCACTCATTTTGTGCCTTAGCATAAGCAGACGAAGCCTCTTCAGTGATTTACGTGGAAAAATACATTTTTGTAACAGCTGTCAGTAGTAAAAGGAAAGCTTACTTTGACAATTCCTTCATTTCTTCCTCATAAACTTTCTTCCTTTCAGATAATTCCTCTGGCAAGTAACGGACGATCAGTTCTTCTGTAAGGACGGTCTTCTTGTAAGTTCTGCTTGCCAAAAACTGCAAGGAAGAAGCAGCTCTTAAGTCTGATAATGAGAATACAGGTAACATCTCTTCACCCTGACCAGTTCATCAGGATTATACTGATTCTTTCTCCTTTCCAGCCTTCAGGCATCAAAACTTCCACTTTTGGATACACAGTTCAATCCAGTGGCCATTTAACTAGAAGCACATGCTCTTTTTTTGGCAGAAGTTGTACTACCAGCAAGAAAAGGCAGTTTCTCCTCACTTCTACAGGAGATACATTCTTCACATCTAGAGCCTTGAGGTTACTGGCAAGAAGTACTCTGAGACACTGTCTGCTGAAGCAGAAATGCTGACCAAAGAGTGACTATTCCTTGTTCACCACAGGTAGATACACAAGCTGGAGATGTGGCACGAACAGGGCTATGGCTGAGACTCCACAGGCATAAACCTGACTTGACACTGAAAGGCTCTGTTCCTTTAAGCACGAGCAAACCCCTACTTGTCTTCCAAGGAATGACAAAATGTATTCTGGAGCAAATTACATCTGTGCACAGCTTGATGCTGTGGGTACTACAGTGTTGTTCTGGTTTTACAGAATCACAGAATAGGTTGGGTTGGAAAGGACCTTTAAAGGTCATCTAGTCCAACCCCTCTGCAATAAGCAGGGTCATCTTCAACTAGGTGAGGTTACTCAGAGAAAGCCATGTCCAACTTAAGCTTGAATGTTTCAGGGATGGGGCATCTACTGCCTCGCTGGTCAACCTGTTCCAGTGTCTTGCCATTGTCATAAGAACAAAAAAATAAATCTTCTATCTATTCTAAAGCTACCCTGTTAATTTAAAACCATTATCCCTTGTCCTATCGCAACAGACCCTGCTAAAAACATTATCCCCACGTTTCTTATAGCTCCTCTTTAAGTGTTGAAAGGCTGCAATAAGGTCTCCCTGAAGCCTTCTGCTCCAGGCTGAGCAACCCCAACTCTTGTCATCTCTCCTCACAGGAGTGGAGTTCCAGCCTTCTGGTCATTTTTGTGGTCCTCTGAAGTACTAGCAATAGGCCCTGAACCAAAGTTGACCTCTGAATGAACCTCACAACAAATCATTATATAATAGTAGTACCTGCTCGTTAGCAAAATATGTAGGATGATTAACAAAATGTGCAGTGTAGATAAGGGTCATGAGAATATATTGATCTTTCCTTGTTTAGGGATGTGTTGTCACGGCTGTGAAACCAGGCATCTGGTCTTGTTTGGTAGTATGTGGCCAAAGCCAAGCAGATAAAGAAACTCCCTCGGTTCTTCCTTGAGCCTTGGCCAGGCTTTGGGTGGAATCCGAAAGGAGAATGAAACCAGATGTTTCCGCACTTGAAGTTATGTAAGTTTGTTTATTCAACTATGTAAAAGCTGGACCCTCTTTGCCACGACTTTGGAGACCTCACCTACGGATGGATGCATCACGTAGGACTTCCCAAGTGCCAAGAAAGGTTCTCCAAATCCTCACTGTAACAGGGGCTCCCCAGCAACTGCGGATCTGGTAACATACTAGGGCAACTGGTGATGTATCTTAGGCATTATGACTTTTCCTGTATAGTAATGACTAGAAGCATTGCCTTCTGTATTACCTTCAGAACAGCCAGTAAAATAAGCCTACTCTCTTCAACTTGGGTGTCTGCGTTTCTGCTATTGACTCTATCTGCTGGTAAAACCTCTGACCCAGCTCCAACAGGTCCATGTCTTTCCTGTGCTGGTGGTTCCAGAACTGGATGCAGTGCTCCAGCTGGGATCTCACCAGAGAGGAGCAGAGCAGCAGAACCACCTCCCTCGACCCGCCGGCCACACTGCTTTTGATGCACGGAAAACCCCCAGAGAGATGCTTTCAGAAGAACACAGCTTTGCACGTTTTTGTTATTTGGGGCACGGACACACTTACTTCTGACAGCTTTTCTTTGCAGAGTGGGCAATGCGGATTATGGTCAAGGCAACGCTCAAGGCATTTGAGGCAAAAAGTGTGTCCACAGGGAGTGGTAACGGGTTCATAGAACAACCTGCAAGTGAGAACACGGAACAGAAAAGCTGAGCTGCCAACGCAAGCAATGCAGACTCCCAAAACTGTGAGAAGGATTGACAGCCATCTCTTCCTTTCCTGCTTTTGGATAAAGCACACGTGACTGTTTCATCTAAGGATTTAGAAAAGGTTTGCATTTTTTGAAGTGGTAAACAACGGAGAAAACCATGCAGGATGAAGAAAACCACTTCTGTAAAGATTCACCAGATGCAAGGTTCAGCAAAGAGGAACAGAGTCATGGTCTGGCAGGTTTCCCTTCTGACACCACGAAAACTTTTTTTTTTTTTTCAGAAGCTAGAAAGGATGATCACAATCTCAGGTCAGTGCACTCATACCTCATGCAGAGGGAACACTCAAAGTCCGACACATCCACCAGATTTGTTGGTATTTCACTTGAAGTCACGGCGGTGTTTTCAGGTACAACATCTGCATCTAAGTAAAGAAGATGATTATAGTAAACATTTAAGCATTACTGTAATTTCAGAAGCTGTTTAAGTTGTTTTTCCATAAAGAACATCATTTATCTCTTTTCTTCTTTTTTTTATAATTTTTGTTCCAAACAAACATATTTTCCATCTAAGTTTTAGACTTTCTGGCAGGAAATGTTTTGGAGAGCAGAGGATTATGTCTATGGTCAGAGAAAGCACTTTAAAGCTGAATACCCATGATTTGCTTCTCCAAAAATGGTTGTTGGGTTTGGGGTTTTTTTAACTCTAGTTTTTAAACTATTCTGCTATTGCTTTCCCACCACCATCACCACTCCCACATCAGCCAGGCCAGATGTTTTAAAGTACATTAAGTCCAGAATTTAATTTGTTTACACACAGTCGAACTATTTCATCAGTGTTTATTATAGATTTCTCAGCAGGGGTAATTTTTCTTATGGGTATAAAAAAAGCTTACATTCTTCTAGACTAGGCTGCTGTGTAAATCCCAAGTTTCAGACAGCTTAAAGTTTAAGGACTACTGGAGTTGCATTAGCTAATACTGATTTCACTAGCTCAGCACTCTGCAAACACTTCACTTGAAATTCTGCCCATCCTGGTTTTTTGGGGGGTGGAGTACATCCCTGTAGTTAACACACTTGAAGGACATGGGCTTCAAACCTCACAGCAGCAGCATTTAAGCTCAAGAGCCATCAGCTCCAGCTTCTGATGACATTTAGACAGGAGGATTCTTGCAACTTGTACAATCCACCTCTTTGTTGCTCAGTGATGAGTTGCAACAGAGCCACGAACGCTGCCTCCATGTCTTTTTTATTAACCAAATTCTTGGCAGTTGGGAAAAAATAATAAGGAAAAAAAAAAAAGCTCAGTTTTTTATGTGAAGTTAAAACACTAGGATGTTTTGTTAAAGGATAACTTATGCTCAGCATCTGGTTTATCTCGAGCACAGAGAGGACAGGGGAGAGAGCACCGGTGTTGTGTGGCCTACAAAGAAAAACAGCATTATCTTTAACCTACATCTCTCATGTCAGCATTTAGCAATAGCAGGAACCCAACTAGTAACGTGGCATCGGGGTCTACCACAGACCAGAAATTAATGGTTATGGGGAAAACGTGATCTCTGGCCTTTGCTGGGAAGATAGAGGCAGGTCAGCTTTCACAATCTATTTACTGAGTCTGCAGTTCACAGGCAAGTATGGGGTTTTTCCCATCACAGCAACGTGATCAGAGACTGGCCATGTATTGATCCGTCTGCAGAGGTGGCAGACAGACAGCAGCACTTGAGGACTTTTAGTATTTCAAGGAAAAGGTCAGGTTTTACCAGGAGATGTGGGTTTGCTGGTGGTTTTTTTTTGTTTTGTTTTTCTTTTAAGGGAAAAAAAATGCACACTAGTATAGCAGCATTTTCAAAGTCCCTTTCAACCAATTATGTCACTACTCGGTGCAATATACTGCCTTCAGCATTTTTATGCCAGAGCACTAAAACCACTTTGGAGGTCTTTGTTAGAAGCTTGAGAAGCATACCAACTGTAAGCACAGCTATCAAGTGACAGAAAACTGAGGGGGGCTTATGACCCTTCAAAAGGCTTCTTTGTTTCCTTGGAAAATTTCATGTTAAAGTTGCATGTGACTGTTTCTGATGCCAGTTAAAGATTAGTTTCCAGGCTTACTACATCTTTCCTTCATATAGAAAGACAATCAAGTTCAGCTATACCTCTGAGACCTAAAAAATTGAAAGGGCACCAGCAACACAAAAGACTAAACTGTTAGTGGATTACACACTGGAAATGGCCCATTTGAGAAAGAAAAATAAAGTGCTCATTGAATTAATTGAAACTGGAATAAGGTAAATAGCCTGTTAAAGCAGAAACAGACACACTAGACAACAAAATATTATTGTAGGGAATGCTTCATTGACAGCTATAAAAAGAGAGGAGGAAAAAAAGTTTGTTTTCCAGTATGTGCATAAGAAACCCCCTTCCTGAGCCGCAACACAAACCTTTCTTAGGAATCTTATTGGGGACCTCCAAGGTTTGTAAATCCCTCATATCACTGGACAGCTTTCTTTTTAAGCCAACCCCAGGTAAACTGGAGAGAATTGCTCCCAAAGACTTCTTGTTGTCTTCAAAATAGAGATCCAGAATGTGATGGGAAACAGGAGAATCAGTGCTTCTAAAGACATCGGATTCTTGGGACGGGGTTTTTGTTAACCTGAACACAGTATCCTAAAAAAAATGAAATAAAATAAATCAAGAACAGTTATACACAGCATGAGAGAACTTTGTACCTTTTTTTTCCTCCCCTCTTAGTCATATACATTAGCAATAAGTCAATGTCCCTACCATGAGCTTAGGAAGAAAGGTGTTTAGCAAAGAAGGCAGCTCTCCAGTTGCATGAAAATAAGGCCACTTCTCTCCCTACAGCTCCTGTCTCTAGAGATTACATTCCTGTCACATTAAAATCTAGAGTGGAAAAGAAATGCCCTCAAATATAAATCAATCACACTGTTCACTGAAGGAGTTTCCTTCTCTTAATTCTGAGAAAGTACACGCCAACAAGACATCCAACAGCAATGGAGAAAGCAAGCTTACCATGAAAGCAAAAGCCTACATGAGTGCAGGCAAAGACAACATCCTACAGACCCAACAGATCCTTCTGTTACTTTTTGGTATTTTTACGTTGAACACTTTACCTTTGAGGACCCAGCAACAGAGCTATCTTCCACGGCTGACTGCGTGTTTATGCTACTGAGAAATGCAGGTTTCAATCTTGTATGGGATGTTCGACTAGAGAAAGGTGCTGTTAGACTATCATGCACGTTCTCAAAGGCTGGAAAAAACATCTCGCACATTATCTAGTCAATTAGAGAGAGACAGAGAGAAAAGAAAATAAAAACAATTACAACATAGATATTTATGGTGGTGTGAAAACAGACGCACAGACTTCACGGCTTCTGGACACCAAGAAGTTTGCAACAGCCAGGATATTCTGCATTCCCCAACGCCCAAAGGAAACCTGAATGGCAGTTCCCACCATAACCACAGATACATCCCAAGGTGCCCTTCTGGTGCCCACCTCCCTCCCCAAAGGTTTCTGCTCCCCAAGAACACTTAGGGCAGTAGGTTGTTGCATCATTCTCCTGCCCCTACCTGTTCCCACTCTGACCCCTCAAACCCCTGCCTCCAGAACTCTTCAGCCCATGCTCTCCTATCAAGACCAATTAACAGAGCTGTGTTTAAGCTCTCCTCATGCTCTGCAGCACCCACCTTCTCCATCCTCAGGCAGATTTCACTCCTAGCTAAAAGCTGCATAGAGCCCGTTCTCCCTCTCACCAGTCCTCACCAAGCACCTTGCCAAATCTGTTTTTTTCTTGTTATAAAAAGCTGCCTGCATGGATGGTCAGAGAGAACCTGTCAACAGCTGGGCAGCACTAAGTGTGCCTAACTTCCCATAAGGGACAAACTGCTACAGACACTACAGGATTATTCCAGGACAGGGTAGCAAAAAAGCTCCCCCTTCTCAAACCCCCGCCACTTCCCATTTAAAAGTGGTTTTCTGATGGGCACCAAAACTTGTAGCCCTAAGCCTATGAAAATCAGGTGCACTCAAATCTGGCTGACATGCTGCAAGTGTCTTCTACAAACACAAACCAACTGCAGCCAAACCTACGGATTTGTAGTGGAACTCACAAATACACAACCACTCTGGTCGAGGCATTAACCAGACCCAAGAGGTGCCTCGCATGGCACAGTGCTAATAAGGTTTACTGGAGAGTCTACTGCATCAATTTATCCTTTGGCTGTTTACTGTCACCTGAAATAACACAAATTTTACTGGGCTGCAGGAATACGAGCAGCACTACGGCCAAGATGAGGCCAGTAAAGACATTTTATACCTTCTGGGCTTCTTTCTTCATTGAGCTCCATTCAGGATTTAAGGCAACACAATAGAGAAACTCCTTCAATGCTTCCTCAGTCCTTTCCAATCCAGAAAGAGCTTTTGCTTTCACATAATGGCCCTGTTCACACAAAGGAAACGTATAAATCTGAAGATGATTTCTGAAGTGGCAGCAAGACACCAGCAAACAAACTTGGAACTTCACAATGTTCTACAGGTGAAGAGTAAGATACTTCTTGGGTAACAACCTCTTTGATACATGCAGTCAGTCCCTTTTCTTGAAAGAACCCCAAGGAACCTCCTGCTGCATCATCCCCTGCCAAAGAACCTGTAACATTTTAGCCCATCCTACTTCTCCCATGTCCTAGAGTAGCCTATCCATCCATGGCCAACAGGTATGGTGGTGTCCTACTTTGAGTTAGAACAGAACCAATTCTGTTCAAGTGATTTTACTTTACAGCTCAGTCTCTTCTAACAGCACTTTGTGGAGTTAGCAGCATGTTTTCACAGGCAGTGCCTGCTTCCAGCAGTGTCAATGCTCGATGTTTTAGAGTTACTACTAAGGACTGGTACACAGACCAAGGTCACTGATAGATCTTGTGTGCCATGTTGGGGATGCAGAAAGGTGCTGCATCTGTGGGGAGGAGTGGACAGGACAGGTGATCCCAAACTGACCAACGAGGGGTTTCATCCCATACACATCGTATGCAGTATAAAGCTGAGGGATCAAGAGGGTCAAGATCTCTTCTTGAATGGCTGGCATCCGAGGAGGACTCTGTTCTGAATCCAGTTCAAGAATCCAGACTCCTGAGTCTGGTTCCCATCTGCGACTGAGTCCAGTCTGGGACTTCCCCAGGTCCTGCTCCACAGCATCAGTCATGATAGTGGTTTTGTATATATTCAATTTTATTATTATTACTTTCATTAAAGCAGTTTTAGTTGCTTTTTCCAATCCATGAGTCTCTCTCCCTTATTCCCTTTCTCTTCCCCTTTGGCAAGGGACAGGCATCGACAGACAGCATCTGTCATTCATCCAGTGGATAGCCCTGACCCTAAACCCTGACAGGTAGTCAGGTGAGGGATAAGTCCCACTTTACTTGCTACTAGTAGCAAGAGAGGAATGCCTCCCCTCTGAATTTCTTCACCGATATCAATCTGTAGTTCAAATCTGACTACAGAAATTAATTCCTTAACAGTGAAAAACTAAGTGTGCATTTAAACGTTTGCCTCTGGCTTGTCAGACAGAAGCGTGTTCTACAAGTCCCTCTCAGATCCACATGAGCATCTCTCAAGGCTGTGCTAAAACTACAATTTCCTGAGTCTAAGACACTGGTTAGAGAAGCAGCTGCACTTTTCTGTTCTTCATACTCATGTCAAAAGGTCCGGTATCGTGTAATATTACCGAGCAGGTACATCCCTCACTCTTTCAATACAACCCTTCCAGGGGACTCATCCTTTGGGGCCACAAGAGCAATTTCTTTATGCAAGGACAGTTGGGCTGTCTCTGGAGAAATACCTGAAGACCCAACATGAGAAGTCAGTCCCAAGGACCAGAGGCCCCTACACTTCAGAGACTACCTCTGACACCTTCCCTTTCTATTTTCACATGGCCCCAACAAGCACTGGATTGAAGAGAAAGGTCCAGGCAGGACTTGGTGCAGCAGGCAGGATCACATCTGTTTCTATCCCCCACATAAAAGTACTGGAAACTACTCCCTGTCTCAGGGAGTTCAAGGACCTGGGTTTCATAGCAACTGAAAAGAAACCAACTTGTTTTGTTCTAATGACTGCAGTAGATCCAAGAGGTTCACCACAAACTCAGCCAAACATTTCATTATCAATAAATCCAAAGTTACAAGTAGGTGAACACTTGCCTTCCAGGAGCTACTCCCAGAATGAGCCTATTTTAAAATATTTATTATTTCTTTTTAACTTCACCGCATATGTTTGAGCTAATCTCTGCCCCTGGATGAGTTACTGCAAGATCCAAAACAAAGCAGATGCCCAGAATTCCTGGAGAACGTGGATTCTGGATCAGCCCAGCTTATGGGGAAGTTCTCACACGCACGCAAGCACAAGTGAAATGCGTCTGTGACACCCCCGGTTATGCACGATGACAAATTTCATTTTCAATTATAGCATTCTTCAGAGATGTGATTAATGAAATCTTTATCCTCCTACGACTGACATGCATCACACTCCCGTGGAGTCAAGGCAAACAGAAAAGACACTTCAAGAAAACATCTGAACGTGCGTAATTCATCTTTCTCCCTCTGCACAGAAACTCAGACAATGCCACCCGAGATGGATTCCTGACTTGATGAGAAATGATCCCAGACAGAAAGGCAAACTGGAGAAAGGGGGAAGATTATGAACCGCCTTCAATTAACAAAGGTGTTAATGGGTGGCAAGAGAGAGAGCATTCAGAGACAAGTATCTAACTTGTGCCGTCTGAAGCCATCTAGTTTGTGACATCTCTGCTCACCCCACATCATCCACAGCTAGAAATGAAGAGCAGCCTCTTGAGTTGAGGCAGGAGGCCAAGGGGTTCACGCAACAACTCTGTAGTCTTTGCACAGAAGCCAAGTCCTGCTTAAAATCTTTCCCCAATTCCCTGTGCTTCCCTCTTCCAGGTAGCACCCAGGGGCTTCATCTGGTCAAATCTGTGCTGCAGTTTTACTACTGATGGGTGAAGAACTGACTGAAGGTGTAAATCTAGGTGGGGCAAGCACTTGGACACTCAGTCTAGCCTCAGGCAACTGATGGTAATAACTGGCATCACATGCTGCTTCTGTTGCTCTCTCACTGTTTCCGGTGCTTGCTTCAGACTACCCATGAACTGGTGCTCCCTGTAGCACTTTGTTATGAGAAAAAAATCCCAGTTCTCTCTATAAATCACCACGCTGCAGGTAAGAATCACAGAAGTGAACTCTTAGTATTAAAGCAGGAGAAAAAAGAAACAATCCTGAAATACACCCTGGGGTGCTCCTCAGAAAAGCACATTGACCAGCAGGCCATCAAAGCCACCCACTGCCCGAGACACACCATTCCAGAGGGACCTGCAGGGCCATCCTGCTCTGCCAGAGCCTTATGGATCCGATTCTGCTGCCAAGCAGCAGAGCTAGCCTTAACAGCTTGCTGAGAGCTACCACAAACAAAACCACATCGCTGGCTGCCCAGCACCCAAAATCCAACTGGATGGAGACCGGCTAAGGACCTTCCAGTCTTATCCTGTGAAGAACTCAGCTTTCAGTAGACATTCCCAGCCCTGTTAATGCCGTGATGTTCTTCCAGCAACACCCTCATCAGCCCCGTCTCCATCAGAGAGAAGCCCCAAGACCAAGCAGCTTTCCCTTTGGTCTTTACACCGCGCGAGAGCCGTACCGCAGGCCAGTGGGGTTTGGTTCGGCACAGGACGTCCGCGTCGTGAAGAGCTTGCTGGTAGTTTTTCATCAACGTACAGAGTTCTGCTCGCTGTGCTATTAGTGAACACTTGCAAGGAGCTGGAAAACAAAAATGGTTACAAGGAACTCCGTTAAAAGAAGCATTAGGAGGTGTTAAATGCAGTAACCACGTTTCCAGCCAGAGGAACGTAAAAAGCACTACCGCGCAACAGCTCCATTTGTAGTTTCCTGTAATGGAAAAAAAGGCAATGCCTTTCTTCTTAAAATATATTCCTCTCATCCTGGAAGCAACCTCTGCATTTTACCTAGCACAGATTTCATATTCATAGAATAGTTTTGGCTGGAAGAGACCTTCAAGATCATCAAGTCCAACCTTACTCCCAGCCCTATCAAAACCCACTAAACCATGTCCCTAAGCACAACACCCAACCGCCTCTTCAACACCTCCAGGGATGGGGACTCCACCACCTCCCTGGGCAGCCCATTCCAGTGCCTGACAACCCTTTCTCGAAAGAAATGCTTCCTGAGATCCAGCCTGAACCTCCCCTGGGTCAACGTCAGGCCATTGCCTCTTGTTCTGTCCCTTGTCACCAGGGAGAACAGCCCAACTCCCACCTCGCTACAGCTTCCCTTCAGGTAGCTGTAGAGGGCAATAAGGTCTCCCCTCAGCCTTCTCTTCTCAAGGCTAAACAGCCCCAGCTCCCTCAGCCTCTCCTCATCAGAGACATGCTCCAAACCCTTTCCTAGTTTTGCAGCCCGCCTCTGGACCCTCTCCAGCTCCTGAATGTCCTTCTTGTAAAGAGGGGCCCAAAACTGGACACAGTATTCGAGGTGTGGCCTCCCCAGAGCCGAGTCCAGAGCAATGATCCCCTCCCTGGTCCTGCTGGCCACACCATTCCTGATCCAGGCCAGGATGCCCTTGGCCTTCTTGGCCCCTGGGCACACTGCTGGCTCATGTGCAGCCGGGTGTCCACCAGCACCCCCAGGTCCTTCTCTGCCTGGCAGCTCTCCAGCCACTCCTCCCCCGGCCTGGAGAGCTGATGGGGGTGGTTGTGGCCCAAGGGCAGGACC
This sequence comes from Todiramphus chloris collaris, assembly GCA_025345505.1. Taxonomy (NCBI): domain Eukaryota; kingdom Metazoa; phylum Chordata; class Aves; order Coraciiformes; family Alcedinidae; genus Todiramphus; species Todiramphus chloris. The sequence continues at coordinate 3,374,013 of JANVCC010000021.1, forward strand.
CGGTCTTCAGAGTGCAGGATGCCACCTGCTCTTTCCCTCACCTTCCTTACAGGGCATTTAAGAAAGCTAAAATAAGCATCAGCCCCCAGTGTTTCTCCCCACATTGAGGCTTTGCTTGAAAGCCATCACCAACACAGGACTTCAGCTAAACCATTCCTGCAAGCCCCTCATTAAGAAAAATGAATGCAGCCTTCATGTTTCATATCCACTTGCCACCCAGATATCTTTGCCCTCCTCGAGGCAGACAAACCTCCCATGATCAGACATGCTGCCTCAGGACCCACATGTTCACAAACTGGTCAGTTTGCATGGATTATGAACATCTCAAGTTTTATTATTCTGTCTCTTCCTAAGGTTTCTGTAATACACCCCAAGATGAAAATCTTCTTCCAGCACACAACTTCATAGAATCACAAAAAAAAAAACCCAACTTTGGCTGATCCATGTTCAGCTTGTCCCCTAGGACCTTTTCTGCAGTGATGTCCTGTTGCACAGGGTTATTCTGTCCCCGGTGCACTTGCCTTCGTTGAAGCAAGCAAGACTGGTCAACCCATGCCCCAGGTTGTTGGTCTGAATGGCAGCCCTGTGCACTAGCACATCAACTCAGTATGGTGTCATGGACAAACTTGGTGACAGTGTGCTCTGACCACTCATGGAGGTGGTTGTTAGTAAGGTGTTGAACTGCACCAGCCCCCGTACCAACAGCTGAGCAATGCCACCAGTAGCCATCCACCCAGTAGCCCTCAAGCCAGCCCACAGTCCTGATGTTCCAGCCACTTCTCCATCCCTCCCAGTACTACCTCCCCAGCTTGGCCAGGAGGATGCTGTGGCAGCAGCCTTACAGAACCACAATAAACCCTAATCAACACCTTGCCTTGTCCACTGAAGCAGTTCTCATCTTAGAAGGTGAGACTGAGGCATGAATTCCTCTTGGTCACTCAGTCTTCATGTGCTTGGTGAGGCCTTCTGAGGGTTGGAAGCTGGCTGCCAGATGGTGACAGCTAAGCTCAGCAACTTGTACCCAAACACAAGTTGGTCAAAACTGTCATAACTTGGATGAAACCTTTAAAAGGCTCCAAGGTGTGCTGAGACACAGTACTCCATCCTTTCTACAAATGGTAAACTTGACCTCCAAGCTGGCGCTCTCGAGACTTTTCCTTCAAGAGTCCCTTCCAGCATGTCCCTGAGCAGGGATCTCTCCAGTCTGCTTTAGCTTCACTGTTTGTACCTCACTTCAGCATGAGCATCCTAAAGATGACCTCAGTGAGAGCACGTTGTCCATATGTAGCCTGGGCGTGCACCCAGAATAAGCACCTAGCTGCTGTAGGTGCCACTACCCATGAAGCTCAAGCTCCTACCAGGAAAAAATGACCCAAGATCACATCCTCCTCCTGCCTCCTCTCCTCCCTTGAGCTGACGCCGGCACTCGTGCAGCAACCCGGGCTTGTGTGGTTGTACAGAGAACCAGAGCAAGGAATCAATTGACTGAAAGCTAATCCAATAAAAACAAATAAATAAAAAGGTTTAAGAAGATCAGTTTCCCCTCAACTGGTTCCACTGTGCAGCCACGCAAAGATGAGTGCCAGGACAAGGGATGAGACAGAAAGAAGCAGCAAGTACTGCTGCCTTTTTTGGCTGTGGTGTGGACTGATGCCAGACACACTAATTGCAGAATGACCTGCCAGGGGTGATGATGCCCCACTGGTCCCAGACAGAGATGGAAGCAACTACAATCTAAAGCAAGGAGCTCTGCAAAAGCCAATTCACACCGCAGGCATTCTGTGAGGGGTCTTTGGGTGGTTGGTTTGGTCTTGGTTTGGTTGGTTTGGTCTTGGTTTGGTTTTTTTCACTGTTCCACACGGAGACTACTGCAGTGATCCACATTTCTAGCTGATAATTCTTAAAAAGACAGCAAGTTAAATGAAATTGAAAACAAATTACTTTAGGATTTCAGAAGTAAGCTCTTTTTTTCTTTTTAGGAGATGCTCAAATGTGAAATTATTTCATTTAGCTACCATTTAAACAGCTTGTGCCTTCTGTTTTATTAGATACAAATGCATGCTCCATCTTTCCATCACCGTAGCTGCTGTGGGGTATTTGTGCAGAGTTATGCTGAGGGTGGTAGACACCCAGGTAGGTGCCTCAGCAGCCAAGCAGGGTGCTGGGTGGGCTATTCTTTGGCACCATGGGGGAAAAGGAAGGAGGGTGAGATTAGAGGGCAGGCAAACCAGCTTCTAGCTTCTGTTCACGGCTGCATATTTCAGTCACACTGACGCTTCCTAGCTCTTTTCATCTCAGCATTCAGCACGGTTCATACGTTCAGCAGAGAGAGAACAGCTTCATCAGCTCTTTTTTGAAGGCATCTTTTCTCCACTGCAAAAGTTTTAAGAAGCCACTGCAGAGCACAGTGTGGCAAAAGGTGGCAAGTCCTCCCGAAGCAAAGTCCAAAGGCTCTCTTAACAGGAAAGGAAAATAACACGCTACTGAAAACCCCAACCCTAAGGCAAACCAGAAAAAGCTCCATGTATTCAAGGCTTGGACCTCTTGTTCACTAAGTCTCAATCAGAAAGGGTAAGGTGTGGCCCATCTTAATGTGTGACTGAGTTAACAGAGAGAGAGAAAGGGGGTGAAAAACAAAATAATGAAAGCAACAGCTTTGCTGAAGAGAGTGGTACTGTGAGACTACAGCAGAGCACGTTTCCTACAGGAGATGAGGTGACTAGACAAGATGCTGGAGCAGTGCCCAGCTGCCTCCTCTCTAGCTCACCCTACTTAGAGATGTGGAAAGACTCAGCAGCAGAGCCTGAAAGCTCACCAGCTCTGCACCCAACTCACACATCCCCTCGTCCTCGGCCTCCTGCTGCCAGCGGGATCCTCCTGGGAGGATCCATGGCTGGTCCCAGGGAAACCTCATATCCTCTGTCAGCAAAACTGTGGCATCAGCTGGCTGATTCCAATGTAGGGTAGGTGTGGAAGTGGGAAACTTTCAGTTTCTTTGGATGGGAAACAGGGTTTCTGTAAGCTCTGTGATACCAAGTTGTTCCACACCATCACATGTGCAGTGCTGAAAAAAAATTAGTCACAGAAAGTGGAGGGAAAGGGCTTGAGGACATACAGAGTCTGGGAGTACTCTAGATAACCTGTATACTACAGAAACTGTCAGGTTTATTTGGGGGGGAAAAAAATCCCAATGACAAAAAGCGAAGTCACAATAGTTGATAGTTTCTTTTAAAATAACACACCCAATTCTTTCTTCTGGAAGTTAGAGGGAAAAAAATAAAATATTTCTTTTGTGAAATGACTTCTTATTTCAGGCCAAATTAAAAAAGAAGAGCGTAGAAAATTTTACTGTTTCCACAATACCAGCAGATGGCATTTCCTGAATCAAACTCTTCTGGGAAGCTGCAGCTGCACAGCAAAATTTATGTCCTTGTCAGCATCAGGGATCCACCGCTGAGGCTCCCTGGATCTGCGGCTCCAGGCAGCTGGGACACAGCTATTTCCTCCCCGTCGTAGGTCCTGGGAGCCTTCCCACACAGCTCCCTCCCAACCATAATCCCATTACACCAGACAAACCTTGGCCCAGTTAGTGACCTGAGCCAAGGGGTCTGGTCGGTCACTCCGGACCCTCCTTGGGACCACCACTGATTGCCTATCCCAAGTGTGGTTGTCAGCTTGGATGTTCCAAAATCGTTAGCTTCCCACTCACACCACCTCACACTCATCTGCAGATGTTTGTTAGATTGCACTTCTACTTATGCAGAAGCTAACACCCAAAATTACTTTTCCAGATAAGCCCAAGAATTCTAATTTAAAAACAAACAACAAAACTATGCTGCTTGAGACTGGGAGGACGACAGGAGAACAAGAGTCACCAAAAATCTCCTTGTGCCAGGAAGGCAATTAAGAGCAATTAAGAGAATCTGCCAAGCTGACAATAAAAGTTTTACTGTAATAAACTACCACGGAGATTTCTTCCAGGAACTCTCAACAAGGAAAAGACAAGTTTAAAGTTGCTAGAACTCTCTAATCCTTCTTACCTGACATTTCTTCCTAGAAAAGCACATTTTAGTCAAATCTGCTTCAATCCTAAGCGTATTTCCCGAATGCATGACCAGAACTGAAACAGCACTGTCACAAAAAAGCCACCTTCCAGTCTTGTCAGGAAGAGTCTGCGGGAGCAGGACTTCTGGAGAACTTCTTTCCCACATTTTAAAGACACTTCTGTCCCTTGGGGAGAGGAAGAAATGTGGCTTGCTTTGTCAAGTTACGCGTTCAGTTCTGAACAATTCAGTATTGAAAGCCTTTTCATAAGCTTGAAAAATAAACTGGAAGATTTTCATTTCAGTGAGGAATTAGCAAGGTTTAGTAATTAACGAATAGCAAGCTGGTTTTTCTCCTGCAGACCATGCGAACGTGACAAGTCCACACTCAAAAAATGGGTGGAAAAGGGGTGGTTTGGTTGGGTGGGAGTGTGTGGAGCAGAGGAAGGAGCACATTTAATGGAATAATTAACAGAAAAAATAATAATAAAAAGACATTCAAGTAGAACTTCATTCCACAGCAAAGATGAAAACCAGGGTCAGCGTCCCAAAACTGATTAAGGGGGACAATAAACCATGACCGTGTCATGGTTTAAGCCCAGGTGTCAACCAAGCACCACACAGCCACTCTCTCACTTGCCACCAGCACAATAGGAGAGAGAAGCAAAAGAGTAGTAAAAAGTGAAAAAACTTGTGGGTTGAGATCACAAAACAGTAGGGACCTCTGGAGAACATCTAGTCCAACTCACCGGACAAAATATGTTCTAGAGAAGGCTGCACAGAAGCACATCCAGGCAGGTTTTGAAAGTCTCCACAACCTCTCTGGGCAGCCTGTTCCAGGCTCTGTCACCCGCACAGAGAAGAAATTTCTCCTCACGTTTAATTAGAACTTCCTGGGTTCCAGTTTGTGTCTGTTGCCCTTGTCCTATCACTGGGCACCAATGAAAACGAGACTGGCCCCATCCTCTTGACCCCCACCCTTTAGGTATTTATTAACACCAATAAGATCTCACATCTTTTTTTCTTCAGGCTGAACAGCCCCAGGTTTCTCAGCCCTTCCTCTTAAGAGAGATGTTCCAGTAGTTCCCCATCTCTCAAACTGGGGAGCCCAGAACTGGACACAGCACTCCAGATGTGGCCTCACTAGGGCAGAGGGGAAGGAGAACCTCTCTCGACCTGCTGGTCACGTTCTTCTTAGTTCAACCCAGGAGACCACTGGCATTCTTGGCTACAAGAGCACACTGCTGGCTTGAAGATGAAGACAGTTTAATAGGTGAAGATGGAAGCAAAGCAGAACAAGGAATTAATTCACCACTTCCCAGCAGCAGGCAGGTGTTCAGCCATCTCCAGGAGAGGTGGGCTCCATCACACGTAGCGGTTACTGGAGAAGACCAATGGCATCACTCTGAACATCCCCACCTTCCTCCTCCTTCCCCCAGGCTGTGTAAGCTGAGCATGATATCGTATGGTCTGGGATATCATCCCTTTGGTCAGTTGGGATCAACTGTCCCGTGCTGCGTCCTCCAATCCCTTGTGCAACCCCCCAGCAGAAAAAGAGAAGCAGAAAAAGCCTTGACTCTGTGCAAGCCCTGCTCAGCAACATCAAAAACATCCCCGTGTTATCAACACTGGTTCCAGCACAAATCTAAACCACGACCCATACCAGCTACTGTGAGGAAAATTAACTCTTCTCCAGCCAAAACCAGCACAATGGCCTTCTTGCAATCAGCAAGCCCCTGTTTTCTCACTTACTAGTTGCCTTAATTGGATTAGTAATGGGATTTACAATAAATCATTTCTGACTATCGTGGTTTTTCCTCTCTACATTTACATCACTGAGTCTTCAGCAGGTGAAGTAACCTAAGACGCCAGATGAAGAGAGCAAGAGGCTTTAGAGAGGATGAAAGGAAAGAAGCCTTTTCCTCTGTAAGCCCACGCTCCCAGCCAAGCACCCTGTGCTGCGAGGACACAACAGGCACTTGCCAACGAGCTGGTCCCTGCCTGATTGGGGATTCACTTCTGCACACAACCACAGCAAGATGATAAAGCAGAGGAGACCTGTTTAAATGGAAGTGGACAATCTGCAGCCACCACTTCACTATCAAAGCTGAAGCAGCAATGCTCCTCTTGCCTTCCCACCCAAAGAGAGACAACATCCAGGCTGCTTTGCCCTGCAGCATGCTCACCTCGGTGTCTTTTGGTCTCCAGGACAGGGAGACATCGTGAAACTCCCTTGTATAACCACTTTGACTGAAAGAAAAGATACTGGCAGCAGATGAACTGGATTATTCTTAAGAACTCACAATTTTAAGACTGAATTAACTTCTGTCCGGGCTTCTGTATTTTGCTGTTCAAAAGCCCAGACTTCAGAACAGATTTTTCCTGTGTGCTGGACAAAATGCTTTAGATCTAGCAGTTTTATTTCAAGCTCACTAAGTCCCCAGCTAGGAAGCTCCACATGTTATTTATAGCTGGACTGTCATCACCACTAAGCACAGCCTAAGCACTACTCTCATCGTTACTCAAGAGAAACACCATCCAAGAAGCTATATGCTACTTGGAGGAAGAGCTGCTACAAAGAAGGTGCAGCTGACTTTGCACCCTTGCTTTCGTGTTGCACCTCTAGCCTCATAAGGCAGAGGAATGCCAGCACGATTACAGTCACCTACAGTTTAGCTTTTATTTCCACTGTAAAACCAGTGCTAACTTTCTTTACAAACCCATTAAATGATGAGTTCCACAGTACAGCAGAAGTCCTCAGTTCAAGAATGTCCCACCATAGAGCAAAGTATAAGGTACCAGGTCATTCCCTTCCTCCAATCCAAATATTAATCCTTCTAAGCTTTGCTAGATGCATGCTACTCTTCCCAGCTAAAAAAGCACGGATTAACACCACCTCCCTAAATTTCCAGCTCCCACTTTACCCTTTGGACACTCGGGCACTGCTTCAGGTGATGTGCCCCCAAGTCTTTCCACGACTGCTTAGAACTAGTGTAATAAAACCACCGAGTACACAAACGTGCCTCATTTTCAACGCTTAGTAGTTCTCCTTCCTCCATACTAACAGAATTTAGCTTGGGGTTTGGGTAAGGTTTCCAACCAATGCCTGAGTCAGAACTGAAGCATCCTCTCAAACAGCAGCTACAGAGACTATCCCAAAGCAAGATGCCCAAGTATAAAGGCAGAAGGAGAAAACTTCAAAGCCAAAACAAAACTCCAGAGGTCAACCCCCCCTGCCTGATCTCCAAAGCACGGGGGAAAAATCCTGACTCTTCACAGAAACAGGGAATGGTGCTAAGTGCACGTGAACCTGTGATTGCAAGGAGACTCCAAAGACACGTTGTTCTTTACAGCCAGGTGGGACCAGACGTGTAAGTCTGCCGTAATCGTAGTTAACAAGATCACTTTACAGCCAGATATTCCACCATAATATGATTTCACCAGGGATAACCTGGTTGCCTTCTTTGTCACGATCAGTATATAAGCTCCTTTTCTACCCACTGCTCTTCAGGTCTCCACAACTTTCTCTTTTTCCAGTCAGAAGTTTATTTCAGGCCAGAATTTCCGACTCTGCCTGTTGCAAAAAGGACCTTTTTGTTTCTCACTCATTTCGTCCCTGCTTCTGTCCTCAGATAAAGCCAATCACTTAATCCATGTGTGAAAGAGAACAGGAGTGGTGCAAGCAGACTACTAATTTTAAGATCAGGCAACACAAGTCAGTTCTATAAATGTCCCAAAAGCAGAAGACATCCCGTTATACTTTCTCACAGCAAAAGAGAACATGCTGTTTGAGGAGACTTCAAAAATCCTTCAGACTTTCTGATATGTAGGTATAGTTCATTCTCCAGTTCAATTATTTATAGGAAGTTACATCTTGGTTGCACAGGGGGAAATACTCACCCTATCTTAAGTAGTAAATAGCTGCAAGTGAGCAATGTTAACGACAGGATCTGAGCCTCCAACCACGAGCTCTTTACAAATCAGGAGTAACACAAGTTTCTGCTCCAAAGTACTCGACACATTTCCAGTGGTGTCATATACGAAGTATTTACTACCATTTTTCAAGCACTAGCTCAGTAAAAAAAAATAAAAAGGGGGCTGTGGGACAGAAGTCTGCAAAATATTTTAAGTTTAAAAATAACACTCAGACTACTGCCAACAGTCTCTAGCCTCGACTCCTACTTTTACACATTTTTCTGGCCCTGTAAAACAGAACAAACAGGTTTTGGAGACATGCTTTAAGCAGATTCCAAGAGGTACTTTTACAGAGGGATGGGAAAATTCCTTTTTTTAGCACAAATCCTCAGGCACCTACTATTTTTTGTAGCATGTAATTTCAGAAAGACTACCTCTCCTCCTTCTTCACTTGCAAGTCACACTTTCCAAGTCACACTTTCCCTTAGGAGCTACAAAATTAAGTATTCTTATGATAAATTATTAAAGTGACTGAACCATTTGCTGTTCCAGGAGTCATGACAGCTGTCTACCGTAGCACTTTTTTGTTTGTTTGTTAAGTGGCTGGGACAACATCAAAGACTTAACTTCTTCACTGGTGGAGACCAGAAAGCATTCCCAAGAATGTGAGAAAGATTCAGTCTACCTCTTTTTTAACTACAGCAGAAAAAGGGCAACTGACCTTATCTTCTATATAAGAATCTTCCAGCCATAGTGTACAAAAGAAGAGACCAAGGGTACTTAACACACGTAATTCCCACATAGGTCTGCGTGGGTGCTCTCCAGCAGTTTCCTTTGAACGATGTGACTTCGGTCCAAGGGCATCTCTAAGAAGCACAAGTCCTTAGAAACTAGCAGCAGAGTTAATAACACACATACTGTGGCATCAGACACCTCCACAGAACCTTCAGCACAGCTTTCCAAAGAGAGTTCAGCAGCTTCCCTTTGCAGACAGGGTCTCTTTGCTGCTTCTGACCTTGACCTGTGACTAAGGCAGAAACCCTTCAGCCATCGGGTCTGCAGTTGGATAGCAACACGAGGACGTGTCCCACCACCCCACCAAGAAATTCTGATCATCATCTTCCCCCTTATCTGAAACAACTCAGAGGCAGGCTTAGAAGGAAAATGCCCCAGAAAATAATTTTTAGGGCACAGCAAAATGCTTGCCCACAGATACCTTATTTGTGTCTGTAAGCACTTGGCTCAACTCCCAAGAATGCCTGGCTGGAAGTTTACCTACACTGTGCTCTGCGAGAAGCAGCGCAACCCCACAACCTAGCGTATGCCCAGGAGAAACCACAACAGCTGCTCTTGAATCGATGGGGTGCCTACAACCAAGGTGGCTTCAAATCATGCCTGACTAACCTGGTGGCATTATGAGAAGGTCACATCAACAGATGGGGGAAGAGCAACTGATGTCATTTACCTGGACCTGAGCAAAGCCTTTGACACTGTTCCGCATGACATTCTGGTCTCCAAGCTGGTGAAATATGGATTTGATGGATGGACAATTCAGTGGATAAAGAACTGGCTTGATGGCCACTCCCAAAGAGTGGTTGTCAATGGGTCCATATCCAAGTGCAGACCAGTGACAAGGGGAGTCCCTCAAGGATCAGGACTGGGACCAGTCTTGTTTAACACCTTTGACAGTGGCACTGAGTGCACCCTCAGCAAGTTTGCCACTGACACCAAGCTGTGTGGGGCTGACACGCTGGAGGGAAGGGATCCATCCAGAGGGACCTGGGCAGGCTGGAGAGGTGGGCCCATGCCAACCTCATGAGGTTCAACAAGGCCAAATGCAAGGTCCTCCATCTGGGTCAGAGCAATCCCAAGAACCAATATAGGCTGGGCAGTGACTGGCTTGAGAGCAGCCCTGAAGAGAAGGACTTGGGAGTGCTGGGGGATGAGAAGCTCAACATGAGCCATCAGTTGCTCCTGCAGCCCAGAAAGCCAATCGTGTCCTGGGCTGCATCAAGAGAAGCGTGGCCAGCAGGGCGAGGGAGGGGATTCTTCCCCTCTACTCCACTCTGGTGAGACCTCACCTGGAGCACTGTGTCCAGTTCTGGAGCCCCTGTTACAGGAAGGCTATGGATGTGCTGGAACGTATCCAGAGAAGGGCCATGAGGATGCTCAGAGGGCTGAAGCACCTCTCCTGTGAGCACAGACTGAGAGAGTTGGGGTTGTTCAGTCTGGAGAAGGCTCCAGGGAGACCTTATTGTGGCCTTCCAGTATCTGAAGGGGGCTACAAGAAAGCTGGGAAGGGGCTTGTTAGGCTGTTGGGCAGTGACAGGACCAGAGGGGATGGATTAAAACTAGAGAGAGGTCGATTCGGGTTGGACAGTAGGAAGAATTTCTTCCCCATGAGGGTGGTGAGACACTGGCACAGGTTGCCCAGAGAGGTGGTGGAAGCCCCATCCTTGGAAGCGTTGAAGCCCAGGCTGGCTGGGGCTGTGAGCAACCTGCTCTAGTGGGAGGTGTCCCTGCCCATGGCAGGGGGTTGGAACTGGATGAGCTTTGAGGTCCCTTCCAACCCTGACAATTCTGTGATTCTATGACAACCTGCACTGCAGATCTGCTGCTTTACCAGATTGAGGGCCAGAATGGAAGGTCAAGAGATGCAGCAAGACATGCTTATTTCCTATGTGCAACTCTCAAGTAGTTAAAAAAAACAAACAAACCAACCACCAAACAAACAAAAAAAAAGGCAGTATGAAGGGGAAGTAGAAGAGAAGGAAAAGCCAAAGATGCACATGAGCTACCCATCTGCCTATCCACTACACCGGGAGTAGCACAATGGAATTTGTCTACAGACCAGAGGAGGCAAGCTAGGGCCAGAAGGTGACCACAGTTTGCAGATACTCTAATACTGAGGTGAAACCATCCCCCTTGCTACCCAGGAAAACAGCTGATGATGAAACTGCACTGGGACGGAGAGGGGAGAAACCTGGTCAAGAGAGTCAGGTCCCCCTCTTTCCACCAAAGCTCATGAAAGCTCCTATGGTTTCTCTCTAGCAATACCCCAAACACCATTCTGTGGGTCAGCACGTGACTCCCCATCCCAGGAGATGCAAGACAGAGCATCTCCAGCACCCAGCATCTCCCTCTCTTTGGCTGCATGACGCTACCTCTGACACTATGTCAGCCTTGAGAGAAACTTGACTCCTCTCCTTGGCCTTTCCCACCCACACTGTTCTTTACCCACTGGAAACAGAGACCACCCAAGACCTACAGCTGCCGACACAGCTCGGGAACCGACACGGGTACAGAGATGGCAGGACTCAGAGGACTGCACCATGGGGCTTTTTATCCCCAAGCAGGCATCTTCAGGCTGTTACCAGGAAAGGCACAGGACATTAACAGGCTCAGTACAAGGAAGGACAAAGAAATGCCAGCTAAAAGCATGAGCCACTGCCACCCAAACCCTCTCACACTGCGTGTGAGTTTGCTGACCAGCACTCACTCACCCAGGGGACAGCACAGTCCCCTTCAGAGCTGTATAGCATCTCCTTTTCAAACCAGCAGACTAGCACAAGGTGTACAATACAGAATCCACATGCTTCCACCAATACAGAATCCATATGCTTCCACCAATACAGAATCCATATGCTTCTACTCGGCCTGCGTAAGACAATTTCCTGATAAATAGTATTCCCTAAGAGTGGACTTTGTCGTCATGCTCCCATCCTCACCACGATACAGTCCTTGGCCATATAAGGTTACATGTGGTATTTGGGAAAAGCCCAATTCCTTATCTTCCCTAAGAAGCAACAGCCACCTGCTACCTCTGTTACCTGGGAATTGCTTTTTCTAGAAAGGAAAAATGAAAATCCAAACAAATCAAAACACATCTTCTCAAAACATCCACGTTAATCTGTCACTGAAATCTAGCTTCCTTTAGTTTCAGGCAGACAGCTTAAAGGGTCTGCAAGCCTGGACAGACAGAAAACAACTCCACTTCTCCCAGGAACAGCCCTTCCAGAAAGAACCTCCATCAGAAAGCAGCAGGTGAAAGGAAGAAGGGTGCAGAAAGCACCTACTACACAGAAAAAGCCCCAGGGCCCCAAAACCCCACACACATATATGATAATTTCAGTTTAATTGACTTTAGAGTTCATACAATTAGAAGACCAGTGAGATGGCAGCAAGGAAGCCCACCTCTGATACTCCAGCTCTCTGAATTTCATCTGCATGGGGAACAGCCCTGAGAGCAAGATCAGGACAATACTTGATATTACGATGGCTGAACAGCATAAAGCTTGGCAGAAAGAGCAATCCAGCTGGAAACAAATGCTTCCTTTCAAGCAGCCTGACATGTGCTCACTTTGAAGCTGCGGTAATTAGATACCTTGCAATAACGAGGGATCTATGTCCACGGCAGCAAAAAAAGCCAGCGACTTCATTTAAAACAGCAGAGATCGCCGAGCTGCGGGCATCTCTAGAGGGCTGGAGAGAGCAGATACTAAAACTGATGTTAAAGAGAACAAGAAATCCCACACAGCCACACCTGAATCCACAGCAGAGTCTACCAGAGCGAAGACGGCACTGTAGGTCTGATAGTTAAGGACACGAGATGAGCAGACTCGCTAAGAGTAAGCTTTTGCAAGGCAAACTGGTTCAACTGGAAAAAAACCGACAACTTGAAGGCATGTAGACCTCTTCTGAGACCTGAAATTAGGAGCAGATACTCCAGAGTGTACTGGAAACCAGCGCCCTGGCTATCGGACAGGAGCCTTTTACAGTTTAGGCTTCAAGAAGCTGGAGAACTAAAATGCAAATCAGAAGACAGAAGGTTGAAGCCAGAATGAGAGAAGGGATCGGTAACTGCAAAATCTGGTTTGGTATTACATCACACAGAGCAGGCTGTTGCAGATGGAGCAGGAAAATACCCCGCAAGAAACACCAGTTAAATAAATCAATCAATCCCATCGAACCACGTGTCCTGCCAAGAAACCTGGAGTTTCATCTAACTTTGTACAGCAATTGTACGATCAACGTGTTCATGTCCCTCCAGTCTCCAAAATGAAATTAAACGGATACCCTCGATCCTCAACGCCAACACAGAATCATCTGGAGCTTAAAAAAAAAGCAGTTATTTTCTCACACGTTGAAAGTCTTAAATACCTGACAGTTTCTCATAAGCATTTCAAGTAGCTCATGCTAACACTTAAGTACTCAGAAAATAGTCACGTTTTCCTTCCCCCCTTTTTTTTTTTCTTTCTTCCTCCCCTTAGTGGGATACTTGGCTGGAAAGCAAGGAGGCAACTCCAGAAAGCCAAAAGGCTTGCTGAGCATGTGGTAAGGATTTCTGAAGAGGAGGCTCAGGCAGAAGTTTGACCTGTGAGAAACGGCACCGGTGCACACACAGAGCAGGAAAAAAGGTGAAGAGCTTGGTGGGGTGGGCTCCCCTTCAGCAGTAAGAATTTGGATCCAAAGTCACAACACAGTCAGCCCGTGATTTCAGGATTTCAAACGCTAGCAAGATACCCGCTGCTATTTTTAATGTGAATTATGGTTGGGTTTTTTAAGTCTTAAGCATTTTTAGTGTCGCTGACATAGTGAGGAGATTCTGAAGAGATTCCCAGTGTGCTTGGGAAAAGTCACAGAAGATAGGAAGGACACTGCCAGGGTGTTTTCCCTGCTACAGGGACAGGATGGGCTGTGTGAGAGCACTAGTAGCACGTTACAGCCTCCCCTCTCCTTTCACCCCCCTGCAGACACAAGGAGCCTAAGCGACAGCAAGAAACAGCTCTCTAAAAACCAAGCACTCACTTCACTGACAAAATGAGAAGTTTTCTCAGCAGTGGGACTCTGAACCCAAAACACTAAGAGGCTCCACTACTGAAAACTTGCCGTGACCTACATCAAGCCTCTCCCCTCCCTCTGCTTCACCTTCCTTCTCAGGCTCTCCGTCCTGCCCTACTTAATAGATTACTTCAGCTAAACCACGTAATAGTTTTACAAGCAGACTCGGCTGGGACAGAAAACTTGTCACGTTTAGCTGGGAAAGCAGAATAAATAGCAGAAGTAAAGGTTTCCGCAGCCATCTGTGAGGCAATAGTATATGCATTGCTATCCCAAACTCTCGCGTCTCGAGATGCCTATCGTGCAACCAAAAAATGAAAGTATGTTGGGAAGCAGCATTAAGCGTGTGTTTCTCTGCATGGCAGCCAGCAAAATATATATTTTTAAATCACAGATGTTTATTTCTAGGTGTATAAACTCGGAACAAGGCAATCAATTTTACTGAAGGTAGGGATGGAGTTCTTGCAAAGAGGAGAAAGTCACCGCTGTCTCTCCGTTCGTCTTCCAAGAGCTTTACCCGCAGGATTTCTCGGCTCTGCTACCACGACTGCGGCTTTCTTCCCACACACCCCCCTCCCCACCCACTCCTCCGCAATTAAACTGGACATCCACGCTCAGACTGGTGGAGTGTCAGGTCCCGGGGGGATTTACTGCCATCCCGGCTTTTCCCAGCTCCAAGCCTCTCGAGATACTCCTGGTGTCGTCCCACCCCCACCGCTCGCAGAGCAAACAAGCCGGCAGCACGCACACACACCAGCATTACTACAAGGCTACAACCGAGCGAGCGGGATCCACCTACTACTCGGCGCAGAGACTGAAAACAACCGAGTTTTCGCAGACGAAGGCTGCCAGCGGTTTGGCAGAGGAGGAAGGCAGGCGGTGCCATTTTTTCTTTCGAGCCAGTTTTATTTCAAGCCATTCTCTTCTCGGAGAATACTCCGCACGTAGAAACGCCGCGTGCTTTCCAAGAGCTTACGCTCAAAACCACGGGAAGAGGATTCCCCCCCCCCCCCCCCAAGTCAGAATGCAGGTTTATCTTGGGAATATTATGCACGGCGTTAAGATAAAGGAAATTCTCCGAGCCTGTTGATATTTCATTAAGTGCTCGCAAAGGCTGCGCTTTGCTTTAGGGGCAGCTGCACGGAGCTGGAGGAATCCGATCCACGCTAACGCCTTCCGCGAAGCCGCGGGCAGGGCTTTAATGCGACCACCACTGCGTAACCTTTCCTAAAAGATGGTTTCCCCGCAAACAGAAAAGCGGGTTTTCCAGAAATACTGCATAATGAGTCATCGACTGCAGGCAGCTTAAAACGCCAGGCACCTTCTTGAGCAAGGACAAAAATAACAGCGGAACAAAAATAGCCATTCACTTGGGGGTGGGGAGGAGCGAGGAGACCCGCTGCGAGGATTCATTCTCAAAAAACCTCCCCCCAGGTGCCCTCTCCCCCCGAGAAAACCACAAATCCCCTCCCCGCTCGGCTGCTGATGGGGAGGGCAGCAGCCCGGGGGCCTCCGGGCAGCGCTGCCGCCACCGCCCCCCCTCGCCCGCCCTCCTCCTCCACCCTCTCCCCCCCTCCCCGTCCTCGCTGCCGCCGCTCACCCATCTCCAGGGCCTGGTTGTACTTCTCCAGGGCGGCCGGTAGCTCCTGGCGCTCCCGCAGCGCGTCGCCCTCGTCTCGGAGCCGCCGCGCCCGGCTCTCGGCGCCGAACCACTTGTGCAGCAGGTTGCCCAGCACCACGTTGACCCGCGGACGGGCGGAGGGCGACGGCGACGAAGCGGCGGCTGGGGTGGTCTCGGCGGGGCGGCGGGGTCGGTGGCAACGGCCGCAGTCGCCGGGCTCGGCGCAGCGGCGGCAGTGGGTGTGCCCGCAGTGCAGGGTCACCGGCTCGCACAGCAGCCGCCGGCACAGCGGGCAGGCGAAGAGCTCGGGCGGGCGGCAGCACGCCGGGTCGCCCAGCCCCTCGCCGTCCGTCGTCCCGCCGCCGCCGCCGCCGGCTCCGCCGCTCCCCCAGGGCGGGAGGCGCAGCTCCTTGTCACGGATGCTGAGGGCGAAACTCTCGGCCAGCTCCCGTAACTCCTCGGGCCGCAGCCGCCCCAGCCGCGCCGCCGCGCCGTAGGCGTCCAGCGCCTCGGCCATGCGGCCGGCCCTGGCCAGCGCGTCGGCGCGGCGGAGGCACAGGCCCCGCTCGGGCTGCGGCAGCTCCGCCAGCTCCGAGCCGTAGATCTCGGCCGCCAGCTCGAAGTTGCCGCCGCGGAAGGCCTCCTCCGCCACCTGCAGCATCTCGGCGCAGGGTCCCCCCGCCGCCGCGGCAGCGGACCCGGCCCCGGTCCCGGCGGCGGGGGGCAGCGCGCAGGGCCCCGGGCCCAGCTCCATGCCCGCGCGGCGCCGCCGGCCCCGGGCCGCCCTACTCCATGCCGGGCCCGCGGCGCTGCCGACTCCGGCTCCTTCCTGGGAGGGGACGGCGACGGAAGGGAGGGAGGGGGCGGGTCACATCGCTGCAGCAGGGGGGCGGCTCCCGGGCGGGTGGTGAGGAGAGGGGGGGCGGAACGGGAGACGGCGGAGGCGAAAGAAAGGATGGGGGGGCGGCTCGCACCGCCCCCGCGGGCCCGGCTCCCAGTTTATGTAAGGGGCGGCCGGTTGTGTAAGCCGCCTCCAACCGCCCTCCCCCGGGGCGGCGGCGGCGGCGCGGAGGGAGCGCTACTTCCCTCGCCCCCTCCCCCCCTCCCCCCGGGCCCGCCCGGCGACTGCCGCCAGGTGCCGGACCCGCCCGCCCCCGCCCGCCGCCGCCCCGCCCGCCCCTGTCCCCGGCCAGCCCAGCCCAGCCCACCGGCGGCGGCTCCCGCTGCTGCCGCGGGAGCGGGGCGGGGGAGTTTCCGCTGTGCGGCTCCTGCTGGGCTCAGCCTCTTCCTTCCCGTTTCCTGGTGCCCGGCCTTTAACCGCTTCCTCGCCGGGGGTGCCCGCCCCGCCACGCCCCTCCGACCGCCGCCGCCGCCGCCGGGACCCCCCCCCCCTGCGCCGCCCGACTGCCGGGCGCGGCTCCTCCGCCTGGAGGGAGCAGCACGGCCCGGGGGCTGCTGTCGGTGATGGTTCCGTTGTATTGCCCCGGTCCCCGGGAAAACAAGCACGTGTGCTCGAATATTAACAATAACGACAATGATAATAATGTGAAATTTCCCAAACCCCGGAACTCTCGAGAAAAAAAAAAAAAGAAAAGAAAAAAAAAATGCTTTTCTGTGAGTGGCAGCTTGGGATCCGCGAGTCGTGCTGAGCGCTGGCGTGTGCATCGGCAGCAACAATAAAGATAATGCAGCTGGAAGTTAGTTAATCATGCGTGAGTCAGAAGGAATCCAACTTGTTCCGCAGGAATAACAGGAGTTAAAAAAAAAAAAAAATAAAAAAATTAGGCAACGTTTCTTTTAGACAGGGATGTAAACAAACCATCGGGAGAAGCAGAGTCAAAGGAGGATGTGCCCACTTTTCAGCTGCTTTTCGGATGGCAGCTGGGCAGCAGAGGGTATTCTGGGTTTTGCCACTCTCCTGCTAAGCCTTAAGCCCCCACATGACAGCCTCAGTGAGAAAATCTCAGTCCTTAATTATTGTACCAATTAGTCTTTATAGTATCTTCTTTTTCTTTAGTGGTATGAAACTGTATTAACCTGATTGAGCTATATACAGTTTACATCACATACTGCGTAATCGCGCTTAAGTCAACATCACTATTCATTGTGAAGTAAGCATGACCAAGCGATCTCACGCTCATAGCAAGGAGGAGCGGGATCTTCGTTTCTCAGAACCTCAAAGCCCTCCACAAAGGATAAAATGTCCTTGGAAGTGTTTAAGCTCAGGCTGGCTGGGGCTGTGAGCAACCTGCTCTAGTGGGAGGTGTCCCTGCCCATGGCAGGGGGGCTGGAAATGGATGAGCTTTGAGGTCCCTTCCAACCCTGACCATTCTAGGATTCTATGATAAAGGATGCCCCTGGACTACTGAGGTAACACCAGCATCCTAGCCCCTCAACACCTCTGTGAAACCCTCCCCTTATCTGCTAGATAAGTAACTGTTGCAAGACTGACTCCAGGGACATCTAGATCAACGGAGCAGGTAGCTATAGAAATACAGGTGCTTTGCAAAACTGTGTGCATTAAGTTGTTCCACAACTTACCCATTTGCCCTGTTGGAGCAGGTCCAGAGGAGGACCATAAAAACGGTCAGGGGTCTGGAACACCTCTCCTATGGAGAAAAACTGAGAGAGTTGGGGTTGTTCAGCCTGGAGAAGAGAAGGCTCTGGGGAAACCTTACTGCAGCCTGTGAATAATTATAGGGGGCCTGTAAGAAATATGGAGACAGTCTTTTTAGCTGGGCCTGTTGCAACAGGACAAGGGGTGATGGTTTTAAAATAAAAAAGGGTAGATTTAGGATAGATATAAGGAAGAAAGTTTTTACAATGAGAGTGGTGAAACACTGGAACAGGTTGCTCAGAGAGGTGGTAGAAGCCCTGGAACCATTCAAGGTCAGGTTGGATGGAGCTCTGAGCAACTTCATCTAGTTAAGGATGTCTCTGTTCACTGAAGAGGGGTTGGCCTAGATGACTTTTGAAGGTCCCTTCATGCCCAAACTATTCCATGAGGAGTCTGTGATTCATTTTGCACTAATAATGTTTCTAATAATGTTTCTTTGAGCGATTTTCATTGGTCCAAAATTTGCACCATCTTCCTTAGCTCGAGGTTTCTTATCTCCAGAAGCTGACCTCAGTGTCCTGTCACTATTTCATCATTCCCTTTCTTCACATTTCCGCTTGGAATTAGGATGGGATTGAATCCCATTGCCATTTTACCAACGTCCCCTGGGGACACGGTTCCTAGCATAGAGCACAGAAATGGTGCAGCGAGTTCTGCTCTGCTGTATCAAGGAAAAGCCACGGGATCTTGGGTGGATGATGAAAATGCAGACTCACTGCTTGATCCACCCCTCAGCATTCTTCTCTGGTTCCTGGGGCCCTGACAAGGAGTGACAGCATTTTTGCTGATTGCTCCTGTCCCAGCATGCTGGGATGGATAGCTGCAGTCCTTTCCTCATCAACGCTTAGCAGGTGCTTCTAGAAGAACCTCCCATGAAGTGAGGCTACTACTTTATTTAGCATCACGATCAATAGCCGCTTGCCATGCAGCGTCTGTTTTTTTCAAGACATCTATTTGTGAGGGAACAAAATTACCTCGCTGATGGACAAACTGACTCAGTGTGCCCATTTCCCTTCTCCTGTGCAGAATTGCTTGCCACCGGTGCCTGAGCCCACCTGCTCTTCTCCTCTCGATGCCTATTTTGGAGGACAGCAAGTCTTCTTGCTCCAGAACACGTCTTGTGGCCATGGCTTGACCCTGCATTTTTATCTGAGCAACAAAGCCACTTCGATGCAACTCCTGCTTTTTGCAACATCCTTAGGAATTCACTGAGCCACAGATCACCCCCAACGTGGTACGGAAGATTTAGCAGTGACCTTGGTCTGCACAGGCGCTGGTATAAGCAAGAGCCTTGCTGCACTCGAATCCTTGGTAGGAACTCTAAACATCAAGGGTTATCACCGCTAGAAAGCAGACGCTGTGAAAATCTGCCACTAACCAGTTAGTTAGAAGAGACTGAGCTGAGAAGTAAAATCACTGAGCAGAATTAGTTCTGTTCTAACTCAAACCGGGACAACTTAAGAAGCTCATGCTTCTCACTGAAATTCTCAGTAGTGTGCCTACCCCAGTGAACATGACTTCGGAGACTCCTGCCAAGAAGTTCTGGTGGAACAGGTGGCCCGTGACGTGGTTGTGTGGTTTATGGCTTCTCGTTGGACAAGCTACGATCGATTGATTGCGACAACCACAAAGGGGAACAGATTTTTCGCCAGGGATCCGAGAGCCAATTGAAACACTAAAGCTGATTTATAATTTTTATTAGAGGAGACGCTGCAGCTACTGCATAGCATTTAAATGTTGCCTGCCAGAGATGGTGAAGGACCTCCTCTTGTATTCACCAAAAACACGGCAAAACTTCTACTGGCTTCGTTATCTCAATAAAAAAAAGCCAAGTCACCCAAAATTAGCCCCTATGTTGCAGGCTGTTAGAGGTGCTCCCCGTTAGCAGTATTATTTTCCTCTTACTATTATGCTTCTGCTTAGGCGTGCCCTTGTCACGCTCTCTCAAGCAACATGCAGAAGTCCACCCACTTTCCAAGGGATAAATTACAGGTGTTTGCTCCACTGAGTCACTGCTGCACGCTTCAAAGTCGTCATGGGGTTTCCTTTAAATTTGTAATTTCACCTCCTATTCACCTCTAATTTTCACCTCCTTCCTGAGGCTCAGCTTTCCCAGCGTTTTTCTCCAGGGTAGAATTATACTTGAAGTTTGAAGGAGAACGAAGGAGACGAAGCAACTTGGAAATGACAGCGTTTACGTGTTTGAAGGGCATTTTCAGTTCCTCTGACACTTTTCTATTCATAGGTAGTTTGAAGTGTTAAAGTCAGGTTTGTTTCGATGATCTCGTGGATGAAATTTGTCCTTTCTGGTTGCAGAAGTTAATTAGGATGTAGTCAGTGTAAAGGCACACGCGCGCGTACCACGCTTAAATGTTACTGAAGTTGTGAAGTCAAAGACACAAAAATTAGGATACAGCATAATTAAGGCTGTGTATGCTTATTTAATGTCTCCTTCATTCATTAACCTGATACGACTTTAATTAATCACATGCTATTTTCTCTACAGGATGCACACCACAGGAAAGAAGATGTTCCGTTAATGGGCATCCAAACTGTAAAGTCCTCCCTGGTCACCGCGCAGTCCCCTGCACCTTTTAATTTGTGTTAATCATAACTTGCTGCACTAGCAGAATTAGAAACTCCCCCATGTGCCTTTCTATAAAATTCCAGTATTGCACTGGAATATTTTTACAGATACTAATGGTTACATTTTGAAGAGGAGTACGAGTCAAGAGGAATAACAGTACACCCTTCAACAGCTGGGAAGTGGAGGTACAGGTAAATTAATTTCAGAGTGCCCACTAACTTGGGGCACTCGATTTAGTGGCTGAAATATCAGAATATGATTTTTTTTTTTTTGCAGATTATTTCAGAAGTACCTCTTCCTTTGCTTGAGCTGCAGCTGCGCAGAGGTGCCGAGACTTCGGTCTGAGTTTGCCTCCCCAGTTTGAGCACTCTGGAAATGACAGCTACACAATTCGAGATCCCCCTCCCAAGGCATGATGTGAATGCCTTACACTTTGGCAGAGGAAAAAAAAAAGCATGGCAGAGCACAGAACTCAGTCCTTCCAGCCAGCACTCAACTGTTTTTCTCCTTCCCTAAGCACTGCCTCATTTCTTACAAGCTTTCCAGCTTTCAGAAGAAAAGGTCACTGTACGATTATTGCTACTAAAGTCTTTGCCAGCTTAACGAATTTGCGCCAGCTGAAGTAGCAGAAACACACACTTCTGAATTTTGTTTTAAAGAAAGCCTTTTTTTTTCCAGAAGTATCATTTTTTTATAAGAGCTGAGGGGTAGCGCCAGTGGTGAAAAAGGTGCTAACTAAAATCTACTGATGTTAAACAGAATGAAGATTATTTCCCGCTCCCAGGAGATGTGTAATACGTTAATCCAGCTGCTGTGAATTGCAGGAGCTAGGACTGTTTCTGGAAGTTCTCGTGCTTCCTTCAGCATCCCAGACAGGGAAATAGATCTTGTCTTTTCAGCGTGACACACCAGTATTGTGTAGAGAAGATATCATTCCTAACTACATCCTGCATGGGCTGACTGGAAGATTAAACAGCTTAATAATTATCCAACAAATCAGTAACACATCCTGTGATGCAAAAGGAGCCAATTAAAGCGTACAACTGATTCAGTTGTGTGCAACTGTATAGTAGAGTATGTACAACTGTGTGTAGAGTATGTACAGCTGTGTGTAGAGTATGTACAACTGTATGTAGAGCATACAACTTCCGATAGCTGCCATGCAGAAAAAGTGGCTGCTCACTCCGAGATAAGCACTGTTAAGAACAGGTTGCCCAGAGAAGTTGTGGATTCCCCATCCCTGGAAGTGTTCAGTTCCAGGTTGGATGGGGCTTTGAGCAAACTGGTCTAGTGGGAAGTGCCCCTGCCCATGCCAGGGGGACTGGAACTACATGATCTTTAAGGTCCCTTCCAACCCAAACCGTTCTATGATTCTAAGAAAATTCCCTTCCCTAATTAATATCAGTCTTTATAGTATGAAAGTATATTAATTTTGTTAATATATGCATTTGTTCACTTTATACACTGTAATGGAATGAGGTAGTGAAATTTTACTGGAGACTGGTATCGTTCACACTCAAGTAAAACAGACTAAACATCCGAGCCCTGGAAGAAAAGACTTTGCTTCTTGGAGGCTTTGAGCTCTCCATGAAAGATAAAGGATACCCCGGGATCACCAGCATCCTACGCCCTCTAACACGTCTTTGAAACCCTCCTAGCGTTGTCTAGCCTCCTAGATAAGTAACTCCAGCAAGACTGACTCCAAGGGTGTCTGGACCAAGAGACAAGCAGCAGGAATGCTGCAAAAATATTGTTGCTTTGCAAAGTTTTGCTATGATTAGTAATTGGTAGCGTGGGTGTTGGTGATTAGTCAAATGATGTTGGACCTGAACGTTCGGAGGGTAAAAGAACCCTGGGTGAAACCACATTCAGGATGCCTCAGTTTGGCTGGGACACTTCATGCAGGTGAATAAATATTTACTCTTGTGATCTCTACATTGCATCCAAACCTCTCTCCTCGGTCGGCATGGGACAGCTGTGAATTTTTGTGACAGCACCTATTTTTGGAGAGTTAGGAGGAGGGTGACAGCAGCAGTAGGGCTGGTGGGCTGGGGAGCGGGTGCTGTCCTGGCACATACAGCTGTGGACATGGTTAGGTCATCAGAATGAGGTCTCTTTCCACATCAGTTGTTTTGCTCTTTTCTAGTACAGAGTCGGAATTTCTCAGTCCTGTTCAGTAAGCATCAGCTTGGATTTTCAGACCATCACAAATATTTTCCATTGTGCTGGTTCGCGTGCCTGGAGAAATAGCAAGACCTCTGTTTGTTGCTGGTGCTGTCAGGGGTTTTGTCAGGCGTGGGGTTGGACTAAGATGTCCTCTTGTTGGGTGCTGATCTCCATCCACCTCCAGATAGCCGGGGCCAGTTTACCCACTGAGCGGGAGGGGATTCTGCAAGCAAATCCATGGTGAAAATGGGTCAGGTTACACCTGTGTTGCAATCCCTGTTTGAACCGTGGCTTAGCAAAGCCTGGATCATGGTACATGAAGTACAGCAGTATCCGAACCAGGCTGAAAGTTAACAGCTCAAGCATTTACCCTGCATGGGTGGAAAGTGCTGTCTCCCAGGCTCATGTGTCTCCAGGGCATCCTGAAGTTCAGTGAGATGATAGACACCACAGTAAGGGACCCTTCTGGCACCTGGCATTGAGTTCATTTTAAAAAGCAAGGTAGCACACTGCAGTTGGTGGAGGAGCAGACAGGACAGGTGACCCCAAACTGACCAAAGATGGGTTTCATCCCATACGCATCACATTCAGTATAATGCTGAGGGATCAGGAGGGTCAAGCCCTCTTCTTCACTGCTCAGCATTTGAGGAGGACTCTGTTCTGCCTTAGATCCTGACCTGTGTGTTGCTGAATCCTCTTCCAGAATCCAGCTCCTGAGTCTGGTTCCCATCTGCCAGTGAGTCCAGTCTGGGACTGCCCCAGTGCCTGCTCCACTGGTGACAGTGGCATAATTGCCATCAGGGTGATTGGGTTTGGTACTGGTTTTGTATATATTCCCTTTTATTATTATAATTTTCATTTTCATTGAAGCTGCTCTAGTTTCCTTTTCTAATTTCTACATCTCATTCCCTTATTCCTTTTCTCTTCCACTTTGGGGAGGAAGAGGGGTTAACAGAGAGCATCTGTCATTCATCCAGTGGATGACCCTGAGCCTAAACCTTGATATACTGTTAGTAGGAAAAGGACCTATTGAAATACAGCACTTTGCCTCATTTCAAAAGAGATTACCCTGTAGGTTTACAATGTCACTGTGACACTGCACATCAGCAAGTCTTCTCTGAGGCTGTGCCCTGAAGCAGATTTTCTAGTAGCCTGGAGAAGGACATCCTGGTTTGGTGCTGAACCATCCTATCTATGGTCATCTCTTCCCACAGTTCATGTGCTGAGGGGCAGGTACTACCCTCATTAATAGCAGTGTGGGGGTTCTCATTTTGGGTGTGCTGCCTGGGATTCACCAAAGGCAAAGCTGGACTTCAAGCATGACTTTCTTTCCTCACTTTAAAATGCTCAGTCGGTTGCCATCCAGCATGAGAAAGGAAAACAACGTCAATTAGACGCATGGATGAGATTCTGCTCTGCCTATTAGAAACTTTCTTGTCCTGTTTTCATCGCTTCTTTACCGTGAGTCAGCCTATGACACATTTTCACAAAACTCCCAGACATTATGCTTACAAAAATAAATGTGGGTCAGATGAGAAAAAAACATTGGGAAGGGCTGACAGCGGTAAGGCAGAAAAGAGATGATGTTCCTACAGGTGGGGAGCAGTGCTATGTCTTGTTTCCCTTAAAAAACTACTGATCTCTGTCTTCATGACCCTACTCAAGGAATACTCTGGGAGTCCAAGCTGCAGTGGTCCATTTTCAACCAGAAAGTGATTCCTGGTAAGGTGTTCAGTGTGGGTCCCTCACAGAGCACGTGTCACTCAAATGTTCTTGCTATCAACAGCTCAAGCATTAGAAACCTCACGATGACATTCCTGGCCCTAGAAGTTTAGCAGTCTACAAAACACGCAGGCAGGTTGGAAGATAAAATTTGGAGAGACCACAGAAAAAGAACAATATGCCTGTAGTTCTTTGCCAGTCAAGATCAGACAGGACAAGGAAAGTTTCCACTTCCTAAACAATGAGTGTTTGTCTTTTCTCTTTGTTGCTTTTGTTTTTTTGGCAGAGGCAAATATTTGAAGAAGAGCGTAGTGTTTTTTCATAGTTTGATTAACCGTTGATTTTGGGTCGCCATAGCAGAGGAGGCTGCTCCAGCAGGAAGGTCATCTGTCCCGTTCTGTGGGGTGGGGCCAAGGGGCTGAATTTCATCAGCCTGTCCAAATCAGGGCATCACCAGTTCTGAGTCAGAGCCTTCACTTTTTCCACTCAGCGGGCTGTGCTGTGGAAACGTGCTCAAAGGAGATCACTGAATGCTCTCAGGGAGACTTGGAGAGGGAGCTGGCTCCAAGCATCTCAGCCAAGAAGGCAAGCTAGGTGTTTGCTGCCCCAGGAATGAAACCCCGTGTGCTGGAACTCTCCTGCAGTGTGAGGAGGATGCCAAGCTAAGATGAGGAGTGAGATTACAGGGGTCAGCAGGGATGATGGTGTTGGGATGGTGTCACCCAGCCAGGAGGTATGGTTGCACACATTTCCCCACGCTCAGCTGCCAAGCTGCAGACAGGACCACATGCCTCCGTTGCCATGATTTGGGTAGAGCAGCACCATGGCCACTTTTCCCACCAGAGAAATGGCCTTCACCAGGGGGAGTGTCCATTACCTCAGAAGTCAAAAAGCCAGTCTATGGAGGAGTCTGAGGGAGGTTTCTGCTTATGCAGACAAGGTGAGGTAGTAAGAGGACCTGAAGGAGGAATAAGAGAGTAATGAACAGGAAGGAAGCTTGAACAACTGATTGATGAATGGGCACCATCAGAAAAGAGACCAGAGATGGAGAGCAGCCATTGCAGTCCTATGGGAACAGCACGGCTGAGACCAGGAAAATAGTCCAGGAGTGTGAAGAGACATGAAATCTAGTCTGGAAAACACAGTGCAAGCAGGAATAGAAGCATTTAGACAAAGCCAGAACATTAGGGCCAAACTGTAGGGAACTAAGGTTACTGCTCTGAGTAACAAGAAGTACAGTGATATGGATGGTTACGATCGAGCATGAAAAGATCGAGGCTTTTGGCCACGGCTAGGTACACACCAAGGGCTGTTAGGAGGACTTACTTTAGCCACGGGGAGAAAAGATAATAACTGAAGCTGTGTTTGGGGCTGGCATTGTTCAGAGGAGCACTGGAGAGGAAAGCTCTGAGGGACCATCCTTCTGCTCCAGGACGGAAGGGATTAGGACCAGAAAGAAAGGGGAATCAGAAGGCAGTGGTCATACAGTTCCCATGGATGACAGGACGTAACTGCACAACACCTTGCGTAAGGGACAAAAACAGACTGAGGGGGACCTAAAATAAAATTAGAGGGAAATAAAAGTCAGTCTGTGTAGCACGTTGACATCGTTTGGAGGTGAAGGGGCGGGCAGGAAGGGCAGCCCTCTCTTGTGTGGCAGCTGCAAGAAGTGACCTTTTTCACATCGTCTGGTGAGAAGCTGAGGGGAAGAAGGAGGTAAAGGGTAAGAGAAGGCAGGAGGTGACAGGCTGCGGTCTCTGGGGAAGGAGAAGCTGAAGACAGCAAGCAGTATTAAGCTTCCATGGCAGCAGTGCCACGAAGGGATGAAACACAACAGGCTCTTTCAAATGTCTGGGATGTCTTCTCAAATGTCTTTTAGCTTTGACAAAATAAGCAAGATTCTGAGCGGAGAGGATTATGAGCAAAAAATAGTGAATTCAGCTGCAGGATCAGAAAGATGGAAGAATAGAAGAAGAGGGGAGAAAATGATGAAATGCTTGCTTTGTCTGTTTTTTTGGTTTTTTTTTTTTTTTTTTTTTTTTTAAACCTACATCCACTGATTCATGCATTCATTACCAAAGAAAAACAAAATCACTTCAGGGAGTTGGCAGCCGAAGATAAGATGACACGTATGTAGGTTGGCTCAGATGCCATAAAGATGATCCTTTACGCTGCTTTATTCAACATTCTCATCCAGATTCATTGGGTGTTATCCAGACAAGAACTGATCAGTTTTAAGACTGAGTCAGATTTTAAGGTAGCCAATAGTAAATCTTCTAAGGATTTGCTCAGACCCTTAAACGAAATATCTGAAAGCAAGTGTGTCTATCAAAAGGACCACACAAGCAAAACATAGGTATTGGCTCCATCCTAAACAAATGGGTGGGTATTTTGTGAATCAGTCTCTCTAGGAGCAAAAGAAGAGCCCTGGGAAGTGAATGGCTGTGTAATAATCACATCTCCCCAGTTAAAACTAATTATTTGGAAAGAAGTACGCTGAGAAGGGGAAAACAATTCTGTGATTCATTACAGTCTGTTAGCTGGTGCACAAGCAGACCTTTCAGAAATGGAAAGAGGACAAAAATAGGTGTAGAGAGTTTGTAGCCCTTCTGACTCAGAATATTTTTTTCATGAACACAGCAGTGATTAGAATGAGTAAAACCACATTAGGAATGCTTCCCATCAAGATATTTAGAATGAGATCTCTGAAAGCTGTTAAGGTTTCCAGCTAAATTTACTCTGAACAGCTAGCAGGGTCGTGCAGAACCAGATGCAGCTTTCAAATGTGGATGAAGCTCATACACAGAGCTCATTCTTCTACTCAGGCAATGACATGAGTAAAGTTTTTGTAGCTTCTCAGTCACAGAAACACACCATACTTACTTTTAAGAACGGGAGGTACTGTAAGTGGTCATCCCTATAAAGTCCTGATGTGGAATAGCCACAACTGACCACTAAAGCTGACCATTAATGTACATGTCATGATATGGATGAGCCTTTTTCCAGCCTACTCTCAAGCAGCCTGGGGATGATACATAGTCTACCCGCATCCGTACACACATCTATTTTCTGGTGTTATCAAACTAGCAATCCCCAGACTCCACACCACTCTCATCTTTTCTAGCAGCCTCTTCTCTCCATACTGCTTGGCTCAGATCCTCTATAAACACGATTTAGACGGTGATGTTCAACTTCCTTATTTTTCTAGGTGGGGCAGCAAGCCCAATCCTTCAACAAAGTCAGCAGATTTCACACAGCGTGGAGTCAACGCCAGCTAACCAGGTAGAGTAGTGCAGGTAGGTGTCACCGATAATTAACAACTCCATTTGAGACTAATGAGTTCCAAGGTTTGCCTTGTCTTGCCAGGTGGCCAACTGGCTCGCTTCAGACTGAAATTCAAACTGGTCACTAAGGGAAAGATTCACAGTAGCCAGAAACCTAATTCTCACGTCTCTGGTTTGTTAGGTCAAAGAGAAGAACCAACAGTGAAGAGATGCAGGTGGTTTGCAGAAAGATAGAGACTGCTGCTACCCAGCTGCAAAATGAAATGTCTTCTGGACACCGTGCCAGGGGTTTAGCTTTACACCACAAGGGAATAAAAGAGCTCCCAGTGCCTCCCTCTTTTATTCCAGGCTCAGTCAGCTATCAGGTGTGTCTGGTTCTGCACGACCCTGCTAGCTCTTCAGAGTTGATTCTTACAGCAAAAATCTGGAAACAGGGGTTGAGAAACAAAACAATACAATTTATTTATGTGTTCGTTTCTTTTTACACTTATCCCTTTGCATTTCTCTGGAGCCCACATATCACGGGACTGACATACAAGGGCAAAATAGTTGAAAAGCTGTCAGTGCTTTTGCAGTGCATGCCAGGAACAGTCTATTCCATGGAGGGTTACAGGAGGAGCGAGAATATCGGGAAAGGCAGAAACCCCACTGCTCCAAGTCAATCCCAGTTCTGCCCACCTCTAGTGACTGTTACCGCAAGGTCCAGGATCCCCCACTGGCATCTGTGTCAGAATGGGATCTGCTGGCTGCAGAGGACTGAAGCATCCCAAGGACAAAGCTTGAAGGAAGTTTAGAGTAGAAATAAATAACAAACATTTAACTGCAATGATAATGGAAGGTAATTCCCCGGAGAAGGTAATCAAAGCGAAGACATTTTACTAAGGGCTGTGATGACTTCTCCATTAATGGACATTTGCAAATTCAGGTCAGATTCCATCCTCTTCCCCTTTCCTAAATGTGCACCCATGGTCGAAACAGAATCAATTCAGGAGAATTGTTTAATGGCTGTGTGATGTAGGAAGTCAAAAGATATGAGTACAGATTCTCTGTACAGCCTATAAACCATTCGAGGACACAGACCCCTAACACAGCTTTCTTTTGGCCTCTCCGTGCTAGTTCGGGTTGGAAAGTCTCTCTTGGAGTTGTTTGCCCATGTTTGGGTGAAGTTTCACTCGGGGCTTTGCACAGAGGCATTAATATTGCCCTGTCTTCACCAGAACTCCCTGAGTACATGCCTAAATAACAAATACTGGGCGCAGGAGTGGTGACAACGCTTGACTCGCTGCCAGAAGATCTGCGTAAAAGCACTCACAGCAGGGCAGCTTAAGGGTATTCTGATTTAATTTCGAACTCGAACATGATTTTTCTTAATTAACAACAAAAATACCTTCTTTGTTCCCAGAGTCTGACCCCGACCCACAAAACCACCAAAACCAACCCCCCCATGATAGCCCAAATAAGCAATAACGATGGCAGCCGACCATCAGCCATCGACAAAGGATTTTCTCCCTGCACATTTCATTACCTTCACACAAACAGCTTACGGCTCCTGCAGCTGTTAAAAGGATTATGAACGGAGTGGTTTGCATTCCTACCACACACCGAACACCCCGGTTGCTATGTGGGTGCCAAGCTTCAAACACGGCAGCGCGTTAGCATCCGTCTCCGAGAGGCGCAGCACACGCACAGCGCCGTTCAAGTGTGCCAGAGGTGCCAGAGGTGCTGTCCTCCAGTCAAACTGGGCCTGGAGCAGTGGTTAACAAACCTGCCAGTGAGTCAACAGCGTGAGCTGTCAAGCCAGAGGAACCTCCCGACAAGTGAAATTGCTGTTTGTGTTTTGCCCGAGCGTGTCACGCCCAGCATATGTTGCTTGGAAAACAGCGTGTGAGCCGGAGATCACATTGCCTGGCTACGAAGGTGCTGGTGGAAAACAAGGTAAGGAGGTCAAGATCACAGCCAAGTAAGCGTTGCTTCATTTCTGTCTCAAAGAGGGGATTTTGAGTGCGAGGAATTCTGCAAGGGGCCTCGCCTGTGTGCCAAGTGGGTCAGAGAGAGTCATGTTAATCAGGTGCAGAAAACAAGGCTAGCAGCAGGTAGGATCGCCTGAGTGGCCCTTTCTAGCCCCCTTGCTACGAACAGCATCTGCCCAGCATTTCACCTTCTGCACAGGTCACTTCATGGAACTACAACAGGCACGTTCCACTGACTCCTCCTACTCTAGGTAACTTCTGTTTTCAAGAGAAAAAGAAAGATAAAGGTAAGAAGTTGAGAACCACGCTTACTGCCTACCCAGACCATGACAACAGAAAAATGGGGGTTGGAAAAGATCTCTGGAAATCATCAATTCCAAACCCTGCTCAACAGAGGTCCAAAGTCCAAGTTAGATGAAGGCACTCACTCGAGAAGGTTGCTGTGTACAGCTGAGTTTCACACACCTCCAAGGATGGTGATTCCTTGGCAGCCCTGGGCACCTGCTCCAGCACTAGCCCACCCTGGCTCTTTTCTTATATCGACTCAGAGTTTGCCAAAACTTGTGATCACTGTCTATCATCCTTGCAGCTCCAAGAACATTCTGTCTTTTCTACAGCCAGCCAGACACCCACTGGGTAGTTGAAGAACATATTCTATACAGCTGAGGAGCATATAGTATATAAATGGGATAGGAGGAGTCAAGTTTATATACTGTGTGCTTCCCAGCAAGCTGGTCCCAAGTCTGTGTTGATGCCTGGGATTGTTCTGCCCCAGTTGTTGAACCCTGTGTGACCTGCTCTAGGGGATCCTGCTCTAGTAGGGGGAGACATTTCAAAGACAGGATAAAGAATATCTGCTGCTTTCCCGTTGTCTCCAGAGAGAGCTGTTTCTGTACAGGAGGTGGCCAGGCTGACCAGGTGGGACGTGCCTTATGGTGAAGCCACTCTGCCTGATCCTGATGGCCATCTGGTACTTCATGAACCTGAAAATAGATTCTCAGGGCATGTGCTGTGCAGTCTTTGCTTCCCAAGGGACAGAGGGGAGGCTGCCCACCCTGCCACTCCCTAGATCCTCATTCATTAGCATTACCCACTTTTCCCCATCCCCAGGGAGCTCTCCGTGATTTTCTACTGATGATCAGCAGCAGTCTTACACTCACATCCCCCTCCAGCTCCAAGCATTTGTGAGGAAATCGTGTGCAGTATACAAGGACCTGTGCAGTGCATTAATACACGTACCAGAACAGAACAGGATCACACAGACAAACTCTTCCTGGAATCAAGATTGAGATGAAAGGATTTCTCTACCATGGCTTTGGAGCATGCCCTTCACATATGCACCACCAGAGAATCACAGAATAATTGTGGTTGGAAAGGACCTCCTAGATCACCGAGTCCAACCATACCTACAAGAACAGAGAACACCTAAATACCTGACCACTAAAAGGAAACAAAAAACCAAAAAACAAACAAAAAAAACCCAACCAAAAAGAAAACCCAAATCCACCCCAAAAGCCAACACACAAGCCCCCTACATGCCTGCCCCTAGAGCATGTCGTGAAGTACCATGTCAACTCGTTTCTTAAACACCTCCAGGGATGGGGACTCCACCACCTCCCTGGGCAGCCCATTCCAGTGCCTCACCACTCTCTCTGTAAAGAATTTCTTCCTAATATCTAACCTAAACCTCCCTTGCTGCAACTTCAGGCCATTTCCCCTGGTTCTGCAATTAGTAACTAAGGAGAAGAGGCCAACAGCCACCTCTCTACAACCTCCTTTCAGGTAGTTGTAGAGGGCAGTGAGGTCCCCCCTTAGCCTCCTCTTCTCCAAGCTAAACATGCCCAGCTCCTTCAGCCTCTCCTCATACGACTTGTTCTCTAAGCCCCTCATGAGCTTGGTAGCTCTCCTCTGGACGTGTTCCAGCACCTCAGTGTCTTTCCTGTGATAAGGGGCCCAGAACTGAACACAGTACTCAAGATGATGCCTCACAAGGGCTGAGTACAAGGGCACAATAGCTTCCTTTCTCCTGCTGGCCACGCTGTTCTTTATACAAGCCAGGATCCCGTTGGCCTTCTTGGCCACCTGGAAACAGTGTCTAGTTCACCAGAGTGAACTAGTGTGACTACCCTTTAAGAAACACACCAAGCCCATTTGTGTACATCCTGGATCCCTACCAACCCCCTTCTCCCCCAAGACCAACCCTGAGTGCCAAGGCTGCAAAGCCACAGTCAGAAGTGGAAGGTCTAAATAGGCGTGAGTTTACGAAGAGAGGTGCTGGGGCTTTATTTGTACTGGCAAACTGGCCCAACAGGAGCCCATCTGCAGAGCCAGGGCCACTGAGGAAGCTCCATCTGCATTCCAGGGGTTTCCCTTAGGAGGACACGTCAGGTGCTCCTGCTCAGCTAAGGAGCCCGGCTCTTGTGCCCCAGGAGCAAGGCATTTGGACCAGAGAATCAAAGGAGCCGCCAGTCCTCAGCTTCGTTTCACAGGCACGCTCCTGGCCCACGCTAAAACTTGGATCAAGACACGAACTGGAGAGGCTGTGACTTCACAGCCAGCTTTAATACCAGCTGCCACGGCCCCTGGGGAAGTTTCCCTGCTAGTCCCAGCTCCATAATTTGTCCCCTCACATCCGTGTGTTATGCCCAGTTCTCCTCCTCCATAGCTGGGCAGCTTT
Organism: Todiramphus chloris collaris; assembly: GCA_025345505.1. Lineage (NCBI taxonomy): Eukaryota > Metazoa > Chordata > Aves > Coraciiformes > Alcedinidae > Todiramphus > Todiramphus chloris. Next base: position 3,406,456 of record JANVCC010000021.1, read on the forward strand.
TCCATGTTTTGTTCCGTCCTTCAGGTCACATTTAGATGGCACTGCCCAGAGCAGGACTGAGAAAACCTTCATCTTTTCTATTGCTGTAGAGTTTCCCAGGCAGTATTTTCCCCGGATGCCTGTGAGGTGAAGGAACCTGTATCCACCCTGCGTGATAAACGCAGAAAGCCAGAGGAATAAAATACCCACCCACTTCAGAGAGTCAGCTGAGGCTCCTAAAATGGTTTCATAGTATATTCAGACTACAGCCTTCGCTGACTTCAGGGGCAGCTGTGAGCAGACAGGGCTCATGCAAGTCATACCCCAAGGCTTGTGGTTAGAGAACGAGGAGCCTGCAACTGGTGACACCACTTGTGAGAAGTCAGGGTTAGATGACACAACCAGCATCACGCCAAGCTTTGGTGGCAACCGCTGGCAGAGCATGAGATGATCTTTTTTTTTTTCCCTTCGTGCTGTTCTCCCCTCCCTCAGTACCCACCTTCCATCTTCTGCAAGCAATAACGAAGCAGAACCACGGGCATCTTACTCTTCAAGACCCAGCAGAAGCCAGGAGCCCCCATCTCTCCAGTACAATGAATGAGACAGAAACTCTGTGGAAAAAAACCAGCATGTGACAACGTCACGAGAATAACTCCCACGCCAAGAAGTGTGGGTGAGGACAGGGGGAACCCCATGATTTTGGCATTTCACAGCCTTTTGTGCCAGCTGCTGCAAACTCACAACTTCCTCAATGTAAATTTCTAAGCATAGACACATGAAAGAAAAATAAAAAAGGGCAAAAAGTAAAACAAGTCCCTTCTTCAGCCCTGGCATCCTTCATAGGTTCTTAGTGCAAATCTTCTTGCACAGTCAATCTCTTGCTTCTCCTCTGTCTCCCACCCTGATGGATTTCACTGCTATTACTCTTCCCTCTCAAGTGGGAGTCTCCTTATCCCTGCCTATATCCCAGATTCCCCCTAAATTCTCCTCACACCTCTAGTCCCCAGGGGCTCGCCATTGGGACCTCACCTTCTCACAGAGTTTTAAGTCCTTCATCCCTTGCAAGAGATCAGTGTAGCACACCAAGACTTTTTTTTCTTTTCTTTCCCCCATCAAGGGCATAACACAACCTCAGGATATTCCCAGAAATGGCAGAACCATTTTAACTCTTACAAACAATCAGCAAAAGCAGAAGGAACCAGAGGTTTGTAATGAAAGCATATAGGAAAGCTAACCACAGCTGGCACTGTCAGCTCTACCCCCTGTAAAAGAATCTACCTCGGCCAAATGCCCTCAACTGCTTGTAAGCTCCTCCAAGTTGAAGATGAGTTACTCTAGGATGCAGTCATGCCTGCAGAACCCACCTCAGATAACACAGGCAGTAAACAAAGCAAAACTGAAGCAACCCCATGAAGCCCCAGGTTCCCTGACCCTCACCCATGCCTGCCCTCAGCTAGAGCAGAGGCTGCACTACATCGTTCTGCACCTTTAGCTCAAGCAAAGTGCCCGGCAGACTCAACATGTTTCAGGATAATGTATCACAAAGAAAGTGGTAAAGTTTCAGGCAGCCAATGGAAGTCTTGCTCGCAGTCTGGACCGTTGGGTTGCTGCACTGATTGCAAACATGGACACAGAACCACAGAATGTTCAGGGTTGGAAGGGACCTCGAAAGATCATCAAGTCCAACCCCACTGCCAGAGCAGGGTCACCTAGAGGAGGTCACATAGCAACGTGTCCAGGTGGGTTTTGGATGTCTCCAGAGAACGAGACTCCACAACCCCTCTGGGCAGCCTCTTCCAGAGCTCCGTGACCCTCACCATGAAGAAGTTTTTCCTTATGTTTCTATGGAACCTCTTATGCTCCAGCTTACACCCATTGTCCCTTGTCCTATCATTGGACATCACAGAGAAGAGCCTGGCTCCATCCTCCTGACACTCACCCTTCATGTATTTATAAACATGAATGAGGTCACCCCTCAGGCTCCTCCAAGCTCCAGAGCCCCAGCTCCCTCAGCCTTTCCTCAGCAGGGAGATGTTCCCCTCCCTTCATCATCTCTGTGTCTCTGCTCTGGACTCTTTCCAGCAGTTCCCTGTCCTTCTTGTACTGAGGGGCTCAGAACTGGACACTTCCAGATGAAGTCTCACTCAGGGCAAAATTAAACCAATGCATCAAATGAAGCTCCTGACAGCATTCAGCTTAACCTGCATCAGCCACAAGCACTGGCAGCCTCCACGCTAGGTTCGCTTTGCGTGGTTGAACCCAGAGGTCACAATTATCTTTTAAAGGTATCTGCCAATAACAGAGCCATTAATATCGTTAATATTTTATTCCTGCTCTATCTCTTGCAGTAACTTTTCACCTTCTCTAAACACATTACAAATATCTTCAGTGCTCCCAACCTCATCGGACAAGTTTTGCTCAAGGGGTGCAGTCATCAGTAAAGCTCATCTGGTACGTCTGTGTGCAGTGCCACGCTGGCAGTCAAGCCAATTTGGCTAGTTAGGGGTAGGATAGCTGGACTTGGAACTGAAGTCTAGTTTCAGTGTGCTGCTCAACCTCTGCCTTGGATTAGGAAGGGACAGGGGCCAGGGATCCACAAAAAACTTTAAACGATGTTACTCCATGATGCTCTTTACCTTCTATCTTGGTTCCTACCAAGTCACTTCTGTTTGAGTCAGACATCCAACTCAAACATGGACAGTGGGAAGCACCATAAGCCTTCTAAAAATAACCCAAAGTTCAGGGAATTGATTCTGTGCTCCTGGCTTCTTACAAAATTTGATATTTCTTCCATCAACTCCAAATACAATTAATATGTGCTGAAAAAGATATGGAGGCAGGAGATGGCAACAGCTCCCCAGATAACAGCCCATCTCTTGGCATATAAGACAGGGCTGGATGTACATGGCAGTGTGAGGTTGGCCCCACACGCCTCTGCTCCTCTTCCCAGTTGGATCATCCAGTCCTCGCACACCAGCCTTGGTTCTGCCATCCTCACAGCCACAGCTCACTGGTCAGAGAGGAGATGGGACCTGAAGGATCAGCTGGGACATGAAGTCAAGGCTTCTGCTGCTTTAACATACAGTTGTGTAGCAGCCTCGTGTCGTTTCGCTTCCTTTATATACACCAAAATGACAACAGGGCCTCATGGTAGGAAACCTCCTCCCAGTTTGCAGCCTCAGCTGGCTCCTGGACAACTCAGACTGGTTTGTGTTTGTGACTGCATGATCTTCTGGCTCCCATCCTATCTGGATGTGAGCTTCTCCCACTGCTTCACTTCCCCCAATGCAGGTTTAGACAGCAGTTAAACCCCTTTCTCCTTTTTTTAGCTAAACACGTTCTGCTTGCTGCCTGGGAGGTGAGCTCTTTGATCCACACCAACACCAGCAGCTCCTCTCTGCATCTCTGCTAGATCCTCCCAGTCCCCCCAGCTGATGAGAACTAGAAACAGGGTTAAGGCAAGAGACCTCCCAACAGCCTTTGTCACCATAATCGTATTTCTCGGCCATTATTGTCAATATTTAGCTGGGTGCATGAAGGATGAGAAGGCAGCTCTCTCACAGTCACGTTATTCTCCTGGTTTACAGTTCTTCCTTAAAGCTTTTGCATTGTCCTTCTGCCCTACCTACAGGCCAGTTACACACTATCCCACGTAAAGTGTTCAAACCTGCAACGGTTCCGACTAGAAGCTGCAAAAAAGAGGCCTCAAAATAATGGACACAGGAAAACTCTGCCAATACGACTTCAGAGGAGCGCACAAAGAAATTTGCCATGCTGTGTTTTAAGCCCCAAATCCATCAGTAAACCGTTTTCAATAAAAAAGTTATCACTATTTAATGATTTTCCTCCGACTGGCAAGCAAGCACATGATAGACCTTTACATGGAGATAGTGGTAACACACGTAAATTGTTTTCCATCAGCATGGCATTTCCAGAAACCTATTAAGCCAACCCTAAATTCACAAAACCCAATTACAAATCACCTTGCTCTCACACAGAGATGTATTTGCAAGGAGTGCTGAGATTAAAAACTGATTAAAACACTCTTGTTATCATTGGTTGGCTTCTGGAAAAGTGAAATTATGTTTGTAATGTCTTGCATCAAGAGGAGCAATGCAACGTGCTGCCACTGCTTAGAAAGCAAGGAAATAGCACAGAACCATAGAATGGTAGGTAGAAGGGACCTCTGGAGATCATCGAGTCCAACCTCACTTCCAGAGCAGGATCACCCAGGGCAGCCCACACAGGAACAGAGCCAGGGGGGGTTGGAAAGTCTCCAGAGAAGGAGACTCCACAACCTCCAACACCTTTGCTCTACCTTTGCAACGCAGTCCTGTGATGCTTGGTGGGATAAAGGTCTAGCCTCTGAGAGCTTCTCCTGATGACACCGGAGAACAGCAAGTACATACCCACCTATATATGTTATACCTGACCTCAGCCAAGCGGCTGAGAACCAAGGTCCTGAAAGTAGCCAAAGGAAACAAAAGAGAGCAAACGGTGTGGAACTGTGAGAGGGGATGTGGAAGCCCCTTCCTCGTGCTGCTTCTTTCTTTCTTGTTGCAAATCTGTCCCAAATCCCTTTTCTCTCACGCGTTTCTAAGTCCATCATTTGACTCATGAATACAGAGCCTGATGGGTTTTACAGCAAAGAGCTACGCTGGAAAGATGATGAAAGGAAAAGGTGCTGGCAGATGAAAGGAGCTTGTGAAGTGGACAGAGGCATACAGACAAAGGGCCACTTCGGATTCCAGCTCTCTTCAGAGTGTTTGCTGGATCTTCCCGTTGCCTTTTCCCGAGTGGTACAGCATTGCGAAGAAGTCAGGAGCTGAGGAAAGTAAGCGTAGAGTCAACTCTTACTCTACAAAATGTTTGTGGGATAATGGCCCAGCTTGCCCCGACAGAGGAATAAAGCTAATTTAGTGAGCTTCTGGAGAGAGGTGGAGACATTTGTGACCATGAGATTCTTGTGCTGTCTTGGGCTGTAGAACCGCTGAGCTGGCACGGCAAGCGGCTGAGGGAGGGAGCCCTGTGAAGATAAGAATGTCCTGTTTTGGCTACAACAACAGAAGCAAACAGCTTTGACATAGATTTTGAAGGCCATAGCGTCCGAGCAAAGACTTTTGCCTAATTAAGAGCAAAATGAAAGCTTACCCCCCTCAATATGGTAATGAGCCTAAAGGATTACGTGCTAAACATATACGGCTGCGTTACTCTCCACCCAAACCATGCTAGATGTCACCTAGAAGGATCAGGACATCAAGAAAGAAAATCACGAGGGGAATAACTCTTGGGAGGGAGGGGGAGAGAAGGCTGAAGGTCTAGCAGAGACGGTCGATGGGCTGTACACTCCTCTTCCTCCACTCAAGATAAGGACACCTTCTTGGTAAGAACTGCATCTTCAGTACTGGGCACACCTTGCCTAGCATTGCTGTTATCTATTAGCACTGGTAGAGAGGCTCCTGCCTCCAACTGCATCAGATGTTACCTGGGAACTGCTGGATTCTCCCTGTGCAGTTAGGGAGTTTATCAAGGGCAATCCCCAAACCTGTTGTATCTGTCCCTCTAATAAACCGAACCTCTCTGGTTTTAACTTTTAAACTGTTTCAGTGCAAATCCTTAGCAGCCCTCTGAGGCAGAACTCTTAAAGCTCCTTCTGACTTCGTGAAACTGCTCCAGTGCAAGCCCTTGGGGCTCTGGCAGGCAACTCACATTCTCACCCTTAACGCGACAACACTTAAAGCAGACTGAGAGTAAAATAGGTGGATCCAAAGCAAAGCTTTGTGGCACGGCAAGTTTCAACTTTTACTTGATATAAAACCTTACTGGAAGCCACTTCAAACAGAAGAACAAAGATGCCGAATACACAACAGAACAGCAATCATTTTTCCCTAAGTGAATTCCTGGCCAAGACATGAAAACACCTAAGAAGTAACTGAGACAGTCTTGATGTTTCGCAGTCACAAGTCATTGGTGATAGGTAGCAACTCCTTGAACGTTGTATCCAAAGACCTCTCAGGGCATGAGGAAAAACAACCTGAATAAAACAGAAATGCTGCAGAAAAGAGTAAAAACAAAGAAATATCTGCAAGACAGAATATTCCATCCCTGGAAAAGTAATGGAGCAACTTATCCTTTGGCATGTCAAGGACAAGGGGGGGTCATTAGGAGCAGTCAACATGGTTTTACCAAGGGGAGGTCATGTTTGACCAACCTGATAGCCTCTTATGAGGACATAACCAGGTGGACAGATGATGGTAGGGCAGTGGATGGGGTTTATCCTGATTTCAGTAAGGCATTTGACACTGTCTCCCACAGCATCCTTCTGGCTAAACTGAGGCAGTGTCTGGATGATCAGGGAGTGAGGTGGATTGGGAACTGGTTGAAGGAAAGAAGCCAGAGAGCTGTGGTCAGTGGGATGGAGTCCAGCTGGAGGCCTGTAACCAGTGGGGTTCACAGGGGTCGGTGCTGGGACCAGTTCTGTTCAACATATTCATCATGACCTGGCTGAGGGCACAGAGTGCACTGTCAGCAAGTTTGCTGATGACACCAAACTGGGAGGACCGGCTGACACAGCAGAGCTGTGCTGCCTTGGACAGGCTGGAGGGTTGGGCAGGAAGAAATTCAATGAGATTCAACAAGGGCAAGTGCAGAGTCTGGCACCTGGGAAAGAACAACCCCAGGTACCAGTATAGGCTGGGGACTGACCTGTTGGAAGGTAGCAAAAGGGAAAAGGATCTGGGGGTCCTAATTGATGGGCCAATGCCAGTCTGGGGTGTATTAAAAGGGCTGTGGTTAGTAGGTCAAGAGAGGCTCTCCTGCCCCTCTACTCTGCCCTGGTGAGGCCACATCTGGAATACTGTGTCCAGTTCTGGGCCTCCCAGTTCAAGAGGGGTATAGAATTGCTTGAGAGAGTCCAGCACAGAGCCACAAAGATGATTAAAGGAGTGAAGCATCTCTCTTATGAGGAAAGGCTGAGGGAGCTGGGGCTCTTTAGCTTGCAGAAAAGGAGACTGAGGGGTGACCTCAGCAATGTTTATAAACATATAAAATAAAGGGTGAGTGCCAGGAGGATGGAGCCAGGCTCTTCTTGGTGATGCCCGATGATAGGACAAGGGGCAATGGGTGGAAGCTGAGGCAGAGGAAGTTTCATGCAAACATGAAGAGGGATTTTTTCACTGTGAGGGTGAGGGACACTGGAGCAGGCTGCCCAGGGGGGCTGTGGTCTCCCTCTCGGGAGATATTCAAACCCCCCCTGGATCTGTTCCTGTGTGACCTGCTCTAGGTGATCCTGCTCTGGCAGGGGGGTTGGACTAGATCATCTTTCGAGGTCCCTTCCAGCCCCTGAGGTTCTGTGGTGCTGTGACTGTTCAAACACAGTAGGTATGTAGCACGTAGCTGTTGAAAGAGCTAGTTATTCCACAAGAGCTTTTGCTTCTCCTCGCATGCTTCCAGCATAGCTATACATTTTTCCTAGATGAGATCCATTTACTTAGGCACGACTGAGAGCCTTGGCTGGGTTCTCAGTACTAAATTGCTTTCCAGAGCATGTACTGATGCTCTACGGTCTATGTTAACCCTCCTACTTGCAGATTTGCTTTTGTCCCACAAACTGCTCAGAAATTACTTGTACACATCCAGAGCAGTCAACAAATTTCTGCCAGTTAGGTACCACATTTCCAGCTGCGCAGCCTTCAGGATTATTTTTTCATTATTTCCTTTCCACTTCCCCCCACACTCTTTCCTTTCAGTGATTTCAAACAGACACCCACAGCAGATGCTTCTTGCTTTCAGCCTGCCATGTGCCTGTTGTCCCAGGGGCAGCTGCTCCCCTGGCACGCACAGATGCTATCCAGGGGAGTGTGCCTGCTCCTCTGACACCTCCCATAAAGCTTCAGCAACTTTCCTTCCGCATGGAATCCAGCATCTCTGGGTTTTTTTTAGTGTTGCTCTCCAGACATTGCCCTGCCTGGATTTATCAGTTTGGAATTTGTCAGTGCAGATCCTTTTTACGGCTCAAAGCAAACACAGCTGGTTTTTGGGTTTTTTTTTTTTCCTCCCCTTTCACTTCTGCCTGGATTAAAAGGGAACAATTATTATTTTACAGTAGCTAGAGTGAACAGCACCATTTCTGTGCTTCCAGCAGCCTGTTGCCACCAGCTGACTGGCTGCGGGCCTCCCTTCAGGAGGGAAACATCTCCTGCTGCACAGCCCCACGCCTCTGGTGGCGATGAGATGAGGCACCTCAGGCTACTGCCACATGCAGGAAAGCAAGATGCCAGCTTGGCTGCATACGAACTGCGTGAAAAGTACAAAAATAAAATAAAATAATAAAACAAAGCTTTATCCAAGGCAGCAGCGAAGCCAGCGGCGCTCATCAGCACGAGCCCAACTCCCTCCTCCTCCAGGAGGGAGGCACTCGGTGCTCTCGCCAGCATAAGCACTGCAGGCTTTGCTGCTAATAGGATCATTTCCTTCTAAAGCCTTCCCCACGGCAGCGGCCCAGGAACACGCACAGCTAACCGAGGCTGAAAGGGAATTTTCCACCACCTACAAGCCTCTTTCTACCTTGCATAAAGCTCCTGAAGCGCAAGCCGCGAAGAAACGGCACCGGCCGCTGACGTGCAACAAGAGAGGAGCCACAAAACTCTTCAGGGCCCAACTCCTCCCTCAGATTTCCTTTTACACCCTCGCACTTAATGTAAGCACATTGTTGAATTGACACCTCCTTCCAGGTCCCTTCACGTTGCAGTAATAATAGGATGGGGGCTTAGAGTAAATCACGGTAAGGCCATTAAGCAGAAAGATAATTCACCCTGTCAATTAAAGGGTATCAGATACAGGCAGATATGTTGGCAAGACATCCTTTTTCATCTGAGAAAATAAGCTTAAGCAATGCCTACATAATCACTCTTTTCTCAGCAAACTTTCTGGAGCACGGCGAAGATCAAAGGTGGCTTTCACAGCCAACAAAGTTATTAACACCTCAAGGAAAAAGTAATGTTGCAAAAAAAAAGAAGCCAGAGCTGTCTGATTGCTCCCTTGATCTGAGGACAGACACGAGCGGTAGCAGCAGGGGGCTGTTACCCTCAGTACAAACAGCACAGCATCTAAGCACGGATAGGAAAACAACATGCTTCTCTGTGAAAAAAAAAACCAAAACCCAACCAAAACTGTATTTTCAGGCCAATTCTGAATTCCTACTTCTTTTAAGCAACAGTTCTCAGATGGAAAAAAAAAGGGCATGGAGATTTTAACTCCGAAAAACCACCTTCGTGTCAAGAAAGCGCACCAGGGATCCCACACCTTGTGATGAAGTTAAAAGGGGACAGGCACTGCCCTTACAGTTGGTTCACAAGCATGTGAATTCTGGATCCATTTTCACCTCAAGGAAGGAGAAAAAGCAATGCCAAGACCTAAAAAAACCCCCCAACAACCCCAGTAAGTTGATGCCTAGAAGCGTCCTTAATTTTATAAAGGATGCGAAGGCAACAGACTCATTTAATTGATGGGTTTTGTCTTTGTTAGCTGAGATCAGAGGCCAGACTCAGAGCACTAAGGAAGGAAGTCCACGAGGAACAAGGAACTCCACGATGAGCAGAAGCAGTAAAACTCAGTTTCCCATCTGTACTCTGTCTAAAGGTAATAGAGCACGGACTTTCTGGTTACAGAGAACATTTCCTCTCCTATTTTCAAGATTACTGCAACTCCCCAGCCCTAACAGCTCGAATTTCCTCTGCAAAATGTGGTTGAAATGGGCCAGAAGAATCAAAAGCTGCTGAGGAGAGACAACAAAAAGAGACAAAGGATGTGAGTTTTGTTTTCTGAAGCTGTTAACAACAATAAGAAAAGAGGAGGTAACAATCTGGGCCAGCAGTTCCCAAAATAGCACCTAAATATCACCTGCAGTTTGAAAGCAGTATGCAAATGACATCTGAGCAGCCACATGACCTTCATGCACACCACTGGCACTGCCTTTGTGAAAGCCTGGTAGTGCAATTCAGTTAAAACAAAACACAAGTGTTGAATTCACGGTAACTAGCAGGGGGAGAGCTTCCTCCCCAACACAGCATGCTCTGGCCACCCTACCTGCACCAGGCTGGCATATGGAGGACCCTACCATACCTCACCGAGGGCCTTCAGGTTATCAAAGTTCCTGCAAATCATGCCCAAACCATGTCATTGTTACTTCAGCTGCACAAGGAAAAAAAAAAACCAGGCTTGTAGAAAGATAATCTAGCTCAGGAAGGTATTGCTGGAAGGAGAAACTTTGTGTTTGAACTCAAGAAATGGCAACCAGTGTTCCAGTTCCAGCCTGAAAAGTCTGGGAGTATGAAGATGGGAGAGCAGTCCACACCTCTGCCTGCATCAGTCCATAGCTTTGTCCACATTTCCTGTCAGATGCCCGAGAGAACTCCACGCAGAGAAAGCTATTAGAAAAAAATATTATTACTTAGTATTTACACAGAGCTTTCCACCTGGCAATTTTTAAGCAGCCACTACGTTAAGGAATTTACCAAGAAAAATCAAAACACACATTGGCATCCTGTGTGATCAGTAGCTTATGCTTTCAGAAGAAAACAATCCTAGTTTATCTTTATTAGAATTAAACTTTAAGGCCTGAATTCACTATACATTATTCACATTGTTACATTTTAAGATCGGCAGAGAGGTAATCGATCAGCTCATTAGCTCCAAAATGCATTTAACAGCACGTTTTGCTAAGTTCCCATATTAAGAAAACCACAGAAAACCTGGAGCTGTTAACATCATTTTATCATTGGTTAAGAATTAACAAGTTAGGGCACTGTAATTGTTGTTTAAAAATAAAATGAAATAAAAAGAAATCCCACCTTCCAGTTTTGTCACCCTGGACTATTCTCTTGCTAACAAGGCCCAGTTAATGATTAATAATCTCAATTCATCTGGTGAGACCTTTCTGGAATAACTTCCAGCTACAACAGGGCTTCCTTTCTGTGGGCAGCAGCACACGTCAGCTTGGCACAGCTTTCCTTTTTTTCCACAAGGGCAAGAAGCTTCCTTGTGTTGCTACAGGAAGCTGTCAAAACCATACTGCGACTGGCCTCAAGAGCAGATTCCACGGCACTGGCCAGCAGCAGCATTATGCCACTCTTGAAAATTCCTCTTTTGGGACTAAGGTTTTAAAAATAGAGTTCACATGCTCACCCGTAACGGAGCAATCCCTGCCTTTCAGACACATCTCTTTTCCCCACGGCCCGTGGGATGAGGTGGGTTTTTTTTCTTATTGCTGGTGAACTCAAACAAGAGACTGCTCTTCACGGGACGCAACGCAAGCACGGGCAGATACGATGGCTGCATCCAGTCAGTTCTGGTGTTTCTTGGTTTGTTTGGTTTTTTTTAGTGCATAAAATGGGTACACAAATTGAAGTGACATTCAGACTCCTGGCAGGTAGCCAACTCACCCCACTGGTAACACCAATGGGGGGCATTTTTGAGCTGGGACACCATGGCAGTGAATCACTGGAAAAAAATCAGGGATTCATCCTGTCTCCTTCAGCAGTAGAGAGATGAATTTTTGGGGGACTGTGTGTAAATTTTCTGTTCTCTGAGGTACCAAATGTTGAGCAAGGCTAGATATTAAAAGGTAGATCATTAATCCAAGTAACTGCAGCAGCTTTTTTTTATATGACATCCCAATTTTGTGGCTTTATTGACTGTTAGAAGACAAAACAAGTTAAATTGTGTGGGAGCATCTTGTGATTTCTATATATGCTCTTGCAAATACAATTAATACTTTATTTTAATTTTCCCTAAAGTTTCCTTAGCAGGTTTGTGTTCTTCTATGCTCCGTTTGCATCTGGTGTTCTCAGGTAACTTACATAGCCAGGAGTTAAACAGGATCATGAAAATCAAAAGTAGAACTGTGAGGCTCAATAGATAGCAGTAAGTAGAGTAAACACTTGACAAAAATACAAAGACAGCTGGGCTCTGGAACCAGTCCCTTTTTTAAACACCTCTAAAGCTTCTAATTAGGTTCATTTTGTGACAAACAAGAATGGGATTAGATCAGCATTACTGTTATTACAGCAGCCACATGACAGAACCTAGATGATTTTATTTGTCAAGCATTTAATCATTTTTTTTGTAGTCCTGTCCCGGCCTCTCATTTTCAAAGCTCACGGGAGAACTACATGCCTTTCTCATGAGCATGGATCACAAGTTCACCCACACGTCAGAGTTAACCTGCAGTGAAATTGCCATTTTGTAAATAGCTCATTTTAAAAAATGGCATTCTGTCTGGGAGGAGGAGGAGGAGGGGAAGGTCACAGCCCATTCGTTGTCCCTTTTTTTTCCCCACCCCCGAAGGGAGGAGGGAAGTGGAATTCTGTGTTTCAGATCAGAGACTTCATTCCTAACAGATCACAACGTCACATATTGAAAACGTGGTCAGTAAACAACAACTCTAAGACCCTGCTTGTTCATATGACAAATATTTCACTGAAAAATGGAACGACATCAAAAAAAAAAAAAAAGCTAGAAAACAAACGGTCATTCTCAGCTCTCCAGAGCTTATCCCAGGTGTCAGTTAAGCAAGAAATCTGGCTCCCGATAACCAAAGAGTTTAAAATCACCTTCAAAACGTGAGTAGAGGCGTCTTATGTCTCTCTTGCTAATACCTGAAAAATACCTCTCTACTTTTGTTTTGTTGTACACAGTTATGCCTGGTGGAATGGTGGGGTAGGACACCAGGTGGTCTATGCCGGCCGCTTTCAAGATAAACGGAGCATCGTCCTCCAGGGTTTCGTGGTGGCCGATCACGCTGTAGGTGATTTCACAGGGGGCACAGAGTTCCACGTAGGTTACCCAGTGAATGATGTGGTCACCAAACTGAACATCCAGCCACCGGTGGTTGGGGTCACCCAGATAGCGCACAAAATCCTCAAACTGCAGCCCTTTGGTCTCCGTGCGATTCTTTCTGTATTTCCGAATGATGCCAGGAGCAATTTCATGGCGGTACCAAGGTTCGAAGCGAGGATTGTGCACAAACTTGTCTTTAAAAGCAGAAATAAGTCTTTCAAAGGGATCTCTAACAATAAAAAACTTGAAGTATAACTTCAGTCTAAACAGAGGAAGGGGAAAAAAGAAGAAATTAAATAAGTGGGGAAGGTGTTTAGCGATGCGTGCTTAGCAAAGTCTTACAAAACGTGCAAAAACTCTGACACAGACACAGTCTGTTTGAATCTTACACCACTTGCACAATCAATATTATAACCAACAGGACTAGAAATATTCTGTCTTTTCAAGAACAGGTTTTTTTTGCCTACAGTAGAAAGTGGAAACAGCTCCTCTTAGTTTTCACATTCTGTTCAGAGCGAAGGAGCTTAGTTTATCTCGATGCATATAAGCAGGAGACAAAAGATGCTGAAAAGATGCTGAAAGCTCTGAGTTAAAGATATTTTTAACGCCGTGTGATTAAGCTCAAGAAGCAAAGTACACAAAGACATGGGAAAAGTGGCTTGGTGCAGCTAAATGTGTAGAGGGCTGCGTTTTTCACTGGCAGGTAGTTAGACAAACCACTGCCTAAGTAAAAAGGAAAAAAAAAAAAAAAAAAAATAATTCTGGTATTTTATTTGATGTTTTGTCATGCTTTCAATAAGGCTGAGAACCTTGTTTTCATGAGACCACAGTTTTCAACAGAATTTCACACTTTGTCGTGATACCACCGAGTTGTAATATTCTATGGACAGAGACTGTCTGTAGGAGCAGTAAATTGAAAACAAAGTTTATGACAGTTAATAGCTGAGAAAGGGGATGTAGAACCCTGTCCTCACTGAAATAAGCAGATGGACTTTTTCCATCCTCAAGAGGCACTTGGACTAGTCTTCTGGTCTCCTAACCAGACAGGCCTAGAGGTCAGCAAACTAGATCAACAGATCCACTTCATCCCTAAAGTCTCTGACTTTTTATTTCTAGATTGCCAACCAAACTCACATTATGCATCTCCAGCATGACTCCTGCGGTGGGCTGACTGCAACAACCCAAATCATAATGGCATTTCAACCCCTTAGCTATGGCTCATCCACCAGGTGAGCAGTTCCTTTCTATGCAGGGTTGTTCACAGGGACAAAGAGGGGACCCACGTTCCCAAGACGTGATGACAGTATTTTTTCTTCACAGAATCACTCAGGTTGGACAAGCCCCTTGGGATCATCGTGTCCAACCATTATCCCTACTCTACAAGTTCACCCCTACACCATGTCCCCCAACACCACATCCAAGCCATGTTTAAACCCATCCAGGGATGGGGACTCAACCCCCTCCCTGGGCAGCCCATTCCAATATTTCACTACCTTGCACACCATCAACATAATCAAGGGACTCCATTTCCACCAGCACAGCTGTGATAAGTATTTTTATACTGCTGAATGCAACAAACCTTGGACTGAGCTCTACTCATTGATGACACCACATGTAGAAGGGGCTGACTCTTCAGCACGGCTTAATACACACAACACCCATGCAAGCACAAGCTTACAAGTGTCCACTGTCATCTCATGTCCTGTTCTCTCCATGCTGCCACCCCTGAAGAGGGATTATATGTGGCACGGGCTATAGTAGAGATGAGAGCAGACACAGTCAAAAACCTTAGCCAAAGTAATTTAGAAGGCTCTACTACAGAAAAGCACTTTTTCTGCTCTGAGAACAACCAGAAGCACCCAAACTGGAAGATAAAGTGGTTCAGCTGAATGAACAAAACTCTCAGGCTAAGGAGCACTAATATTTTAAACCAATTCAGTTCAATCCAAGTAAATCTGTCTGCAATGACAAATCTTAAGCGTAGGCAGTAAGATTTACTGTATGAAGCCTCAAGGTGAACCTTCCAACTACACCTTCCCTTCTAAGGGTCAACTACTGGACTGAACTATGGGAACCCTATCTCTAGAGGGAGCTGGTTGGCTCACAGAATGTTAAGGGTTGGAAGGGACCTCAAAAGGTCATTGAGTCAACCCCTCCCGTGAGAGCATGACCACCTAGAGCAGGTCACATAGCAACATGTCCAGGCAGGTTTTAAATGCCTCCAGAGAAGGAGACTCCACAACCCCTCTGGGCAGCCTCTTTCAGAGCTCCGTGACCCTCACCATGAAAAAGTCTCTCCTTAATGTTTACATGGAACCTCTTATGCTCCAGCTTGCACCCACTGCCCCTTGTCCTATCATTGGACATAACAGAAAAGAGGCCTGGCTCCATCCTCCTGACACTTGCCCTTTACATATTTATAAACATGAATGAGGTCACCCCTCAAGTCTCCTTCAAGCTAGAGCCCCAGCTCCCTCTGCCTTTCCTCAGCAGGGGGATGTTCCACTCCCTTCACCATCTCTGTGGCTCTGCGCTGGACTCCTTCCAGCAGTTCCCTGTCCTTCTTGAACTGAGGGACCCAGAACTGGACACAATATTCCAGATGTGGCCTCACTAGGGCAGGGTAGAGGGGGAGGAGAACCTCCCTCCACCTACTAACCACACTCCTTCCAATACACCTCAGGATGCCATTGGCCTTCTTGGCCAGGAGGGCCCATTGCTGGCTCATGGTCACCCTGCTGCCCCCCAGGACCTCCAGGTCCCTTTCCCCTGTGCTGTTCTCCAACAGGTCAGTCCCCAACTTACACTGGTACCTGGGGTTGTTCTTTCCCAGATGCCAGACTCTACGCTTGCCCCTGTTATATTTCATTACATTTCTCCCCACCCAACTCTCCAGCCTGTCAAGGTCAAGGGCTAAGGTCAAGGGCTGTCTAGGTTCTCTACAACAACTCAATCCCCAACCTATACTGGTACGTGGGGTTATTCTCTCCCAGATAACTATATCTCACCTAACTTCACCACCAATTACACTGATGTTCTCCTTCAAAGCCAGCAGGGAGGCAGCCACAGCAACACTGGTGAGGCTATCAGAACAGTGCCATAACACAAGCGGTGGAGCAGAAATCCCCTCTTCCTGAATTCCAGATTCCAACTATACTCTTGACTGTCTGTACCACCAGCGATTCCAAACTCCTTCCACACCCCTGGGAAGCCCCCTCTTACCGTTTCTTAATTTCAGAGTCACTGAAGGAGGACAAGCGTGGAAGGCCATTCTTCTCATGATCATGTACTATGTTTTCTGGAATCTCTTCTATGGAAGAAAACGCTCCTAGAGAAATGAAAAAGAGAGAACAAATCAATCTTTCAAGGGGGAAAAGCAAGCACAAGCGAGCACGTGTGCCTTTGGCTGACAGCTTTTTTGCTTTTTGATTCATTCATTTGCTTTTTCATTCATTCATTTCATCAGCAATTATGTCTAAGCCTATAACTCCCCACCTCAGTGTCCCCATTCTCCTTCCCTTCAGCCACACATAAAAATGGAGGAAGAATTTGAGGATTACCTCCAAAGAAAGAACCAGCTTTTTGGCTGAGTTTCTACCACAAAAAAAAAAAAAAAAAAAAAAAAAAGAAATGCTGTAGGCCACTTTTGGAGCTGCTTCAACACAAAAGCACTTTGCTGTCAGGATCCATGAAGTTCTTTGAATGATTATGCTGTGCTGAAACAAAAATTCCAATCGTACAACATTACACAGATTAAAATACACTAAAATTAACCCTAGAAAGCCAGATATTTTCTGGGCTTTTCCAGATATTCACTTCTGCAAGCACATACGCTGACAAGAAACATAATGGCATGAACTTCTGATGCATTTATTTTAAGATCCCAATCCTGGAAGTTTTTATGACCTTGAGAAACATCTCATGTGGGTGCCTTGGGCTTCACACAACAGCATCATTCCAGAGTACCAACCTGCAACACGAACAGGGTGCTACAAAACAAGCTCTTTAGGTGGAAGCCTCTAAGGCCTTCTCCATTCCAGAACTGCAGTCAGGAATTCTCACTGCTCAGGCTCACAGCTTTCTGGTTTGATTTTCCTTTTTTTTGGAGGAAGGATGGTGGCTGTATGTCATTAATTTTGGTTTTCTACTTATAATTTTTGGTGCTCTAAGTAAATTGCATGTGGACAACAGCTGTCAGACTAGACAGCCTCAGAAACTGAAACCTTTCATCCAGCCAGAGCAGAGATTGAGTATGAGCAGTAGGAAATAGCTCCCCAGCAGTGCCACAGTTGCATTTCTCCACCTTGAACTTTCACATACCACTAAGGTATATGGACATAAAGTATTCCCTCCCAAGTTTCAGCAGGCAGGACTGATAACTACTCAAAGAGAAGAAAGTGGGGTGAACAGCAGCAGTAGATACCCATACACTGACAGCTCAAGGCAGGAGAGACCATTGTTGATGTGGAAACAATTCTCTATCATTCTCCAACATGCCAGAATCAGGAAGCTCCACGTGACAGGTTCCCTGCTGGTAAGACACAAGTTACCCTCCACTCAACGCAACCAATACATCCCTGCCTCTCCTGAGCTGTCCTTTGCACGTTACCTCTGCTCAATTCTGATAAGAGCAGGGTCTTCCAATGCTCTCATGTAGTTTCATATTCAGTACTTCCTTGGAGGAGACATGCTCCCTGCTGCAGAAGTTTTGCTGAGGGACACAGCTCCTTTGCCAATTTGTGACTCTTTCTTTCTGGGTGTACAAACTACTTCACACAAGGCAAATAAAACATAAAAATACAAGTGCAGAGCTGGCTGCTCGCAGGGGGACTTTAACCAGAAAGCTGGGGTTAACAACGTTCAGGTTTTGCAAGCTAAGCCACCACAGAAGGAGCTCAACTGACCTGAGTGTATGCAGCAAATTCACAGCCCTGCTGCACAGACAGGCAAGAAGGTCTCTCATCAAACAGGGATGTGTTACGTTAAATACTGTCATGTTACGTTCCTATGTGCAGGTCCTGGTACAGTAGAGAACCTTAAGGTTATTTTTTATTGGCATACCAGGCTACTAAAAGAGGAAGGCAGGCTACATATAGACAGGCAGTATTCACCTTGTAGATCATTTCTGAAACACTTGGCCCTCTACTCCTTTTACAGTCTTTTATAACATGCCTTTGTTGACCAAACCATTGCCTTAAGCACCTCAAAAGCTATATTAGGACCAGAGGGAATGGATTAAAACTAGAGATAGGTTGATTCAGGTTGGACAGTAGGAAGAATTTCTTCCCCAGGAGGGTGGTGAGACACTGGCACAGGTTGCCCAGAGAGGTGGTGGAAGCCCCATCCTTGGAAGTGTTCAAGCCCAGGCTGGCTGGGGCTGTGAGCAACCTGCTCTAGTGGGAGGTGTCCCTGCCCATGGCAGCGGGGTTGGAACTGGATGAGCTTTAAGATCCCTTCCAACCCTGACAATTCTGTAACTCCTCTGACAGCTCACTGGTAGCACACAGACAAGATCTCAACAGTACAAACCATCAGCAGCTGCCATGTTGTAACCAGCCTTCATGGATAAAAAGCCCGAGGTAAAAGCCACTGGCCTCAACTCATTTTTTTTTTCTTTTTTTTTTTTTCTTTTTAGGGAATTGTGATACCTTATAATTTACTTGGTTTGAGTTCCATAAATTAGTGTCACCCCTTTAAAAGACAACAAATCTACCTCCCACATGAATATGAGTGCTCTTTGTGACTAATAAATACCAATATTTCTTTTCACAGAAAGAACAGGTATATTTTCTTTAAAATAGATGCTTTGAAAGGACTAGGAGCAACTGTGAAGAATGAAAGGCTGAAATTAAGCATCAGCATACAGAAAAGCAGGAAAAAAAAAAAAAAGGTCATTTTTGTGTTGTCCCAACTGGACCAGTTCTGTTCTTTCCTCCTCAAAGAAACCCACAGCCCCACAGCAGAGCAGATACCATTTAAAACGATCAAGACTTTTTTCCACTGAGTGTTGCCCACTTTTGGCGTCTGACAAAACAGGATCTTGTGCTTGTCACACACAAATATTCGGTCCAAGACGAATTTGGAAACAGCAGTGTGAGAGAGATTCCTCAGTGCAGTGTCTCTGCAGACGTTCCTGAGCAGCTCAAGTCTTTCCATATGAACCAGGGCTTGGTGGATCAGATTTCCAGAAAAAGCTTTTCCAGTTGGCTTTATGAAATGCAGAGGGGGAAAGAAAAAAACAAAACAAAAGTGCAAGAATTTAGTTTTCAGATCAAATTCTAAAGTATAAAAATCCTCAAACTGCATCCTAATGACTCCCAGATTCACAATTAAAACACTGCTATGTATTCACTAGAGGAGTAGCTCACGATTTCCTTCCCGTGCTGCCACTGTACACATTGGTTTGATGCTTAAGTCATCATGTAGGAGTAGACAGTAGTAAAAGCTTTTCCATATAACAATTAAGTCTGCTGCAGAGCAGCAGGATCTTATCCATGTGGATAAAACATACTTTGACCAAGTAGAGGAACTCCCACAAAGCTTCAACAGTCAGTAAGAAAGCTTCTGAGGGGCTGGGACAGGGATTTCAACAGAAATTAAGCTTTAATCTCTGAGAAGATAAGGCTTCGGCATGCTGCCGTGTCTGTCTGTGAAAAGAGAATTTAGGATACAAGTTCTGTGGTGGTTTCTAGCACCTGTAGGCATTCAATGTTTCCGTTCATCCAACCTGGACCCAAATTAAATGGATAAAAATTCACACAATGAGCATCAGCATTTACTGTGGCAGGTAAGGGAAGCAGGCAGGATTCCCCTCCCCAAAAATGGATGAACTGTTTTGGTATGCCTCAGTTTTCTGAGACTAAGACAGGAACCACAACCATCTCTGCCTGTAGGAGTAATGGTTTTAAACTGAAAGAGAATTGATTTAGAATAGGTATTAGGAAGAAGTTCTTCACTGTGAGGGTGGTGAGGCACTGGAAGGGGTTGCCCAGAGAAGTTACAAATGCCCTATCCTTGGAAGTCCTGAAGGCCAGGTTGGATGGGGCTTTGAGCAACCTGATCTAGTGGAAGGTGTCCCTGCCCCGGGCAATGGGGTTGAGCTAGATGATCTTCCAACCACTCTGTGATTTTAGAATCATAGAGTAGTTTTGGCTGGAAGAGAACTTCAAGATTATCAAGTCCAACCTCATTCCTAGCCCTATCAAAAATCTCTAAACCATGTCCCTAATTTTAGGCAGTGTCCAAGCTACAGATGAAAAAGAAATGGTTTTCCTTTTTGTCTCAATCCTCTCATTCTACTTTTTCTGTTTGCTACTCTTCTCCAATATCCCCTGGTCAGAATGTAATCTCAACAGCCTGACAGACTGTTTATCTGTCAAAACAATTCCTTTTGCATGCAACCAGGATTAATATTACTGTTCTGTGCTTCACGTTGTCAGGAAGTCAAGAGGGAATAGATTTAGATCCATAAACCTTATTATCCTCTTCCATACAAGTAAAGGAAGATATTAAGACTCACTACAGAGATCTGCCACTGAACAAAGTGTTTCTCCCAAATATGTTGAGAATAACTTAAATTTCAGGGTATTTTACATAGGAAAACAGAAAGTGTTGTGTTTATACAGAAACCTACCTTCCATGCTGCATCACTCTGAACATAAGATGACTTACGTAACCAACTGAAAAGAAACTGGCCTTGGCTCACTGGGTAACTAGTTTGAAATTTACATTTGCATAAGGGATTTTCAGAGGTTCCTTGTAAATTAGCAAATACCACATTGGTTCTGCTTTATTGCTGAAAGCACAGAACTATGCATCTAAAGGATCAACGGGTACTGAATACTATTGTGCTCGTGTTCTACTTTGGAAAAACACCGAGATGTGAAGCACAAAGAACACAAAATATGAAAAAGAAATGGAGACCCGATAAAAAGAGAACTAAGAGAACAGACAAGACACAGGCTTGCCCTTGGGAACAATGACCCTGACCTATGGCAAGGCAGAATACAAGTAATCCAAAATTGGGCCATTATATTTTAAAGGCTAGCAAAAATGACTGTCCTGACTTGATAAAGCAGCACTGTAACAATTTTCTCCTAGAAATGGAAACGCATTAAGTTGAATCATTCAGATGAAACAAGACAGCAGGTTACCATAACAAACTAGCTTTGTGAAGCTAAAATGAATTCAGTTGGCTCTATCTAAATAGAACAGTCTGAATAAATAATTCCTGTCTAGCAATTCCTTTTAACAACAGGAAGCCCTTCCTTAATCTCTTCTTTTTCTCCCACTCTTTACTGTGTGTAACCCTTATCTCAACAGTATGCACCTGGAATTCTTCAGGCCAATGTTTTTCCTCTGGCACATGCACCTCCTCCACTTTTGTCACAGCTGTCAGTATCAATGGCTCTTGCTTGGCACCGTAGCCTAAAGAAGGAAGAGAGATAAGAGCATTACAGAAGGTTTGGGGGGAGGCAACTTTTTCTGCTTTGCAACTAACACAACGGAACATCATTTCCCCTGTGAAGCTTACAAAACATTAGGATTTGTTTCCAAATGGGAAGGCATCAGACAAGACACAAGACAGACTATGAATATTTTCAAGGATGTGCTCTATGGGGATTTTGGATGCAACTTCAGTTGAGTTTTATCAAAGAAACACATCCATTCTCTTTTATTTTGGTCTCTTTTTTTTAAACAAACTATGCAAAGAGACACAGAAATTATGAATCCAAATATCACACCTGGCAGACAATTGAGTAAAACTACATGGATTTGACAGTATGAGATTTTTACTTTTTGGTAAACTTCCCAAAGCATGTTCAAATAAAAAAAAACCCAACCTTAATCTATCAAGTTTCTCCCTCCCCTCAACAGAGGTTTCTTCTGTAAACTCTTAGACACTACCAGAAGAAAAGTGACTTCAAGGACCACCTTTTATTTCTTTGGAGATCTAAGTAAACAGCTCTAACCAGCAATAAATACAAGATCCCCTTTTCCTTTACTACCAGACTGATGGCCTGACTTAGAGACTGCCACGATGAAGGAACAAACTCACCTGGTACTCTTGTTCTTTTTAAAATGATTTTAGAACAGCTAATAGCTTGACATCAAATTAAAGTAGGCAAGTGAAGAACCCTTTGCATGTTTTGCAATTGGTATGCTACAGAAAAATGGTAAATAACACAGGGCTGGAGCTTTGCTTTACATGTAGCAGAAAGAGCAAAAGTAATTTGGAACAGCTTTCTCTAACCACAAAGCAAAGAGAACACGATTTCTCCCTGAAAATTTATTTCCGTCCACACTGGACTACTTCATGGAGTTTCTTCTGTGAATAATATCTCTTCATCTGCATCCACAGTGGCTTACTGTTTTGTGGTTGAGAAAACGTGTGTACTGACAGGGTCCTTTTCTCAGAGAGCTCTGCCTAAACTGGATTTTAACAAGGGGAACGCATGATAAAGCAAATTAAAACTGAAAACAACGTAAGCATCCAAGCAACCAGGTACAATAAATAGTGTTAAGTGCAGGCTTACTTCACAGTATCCTTTTGTAAAATCAAAGCAATCTGATTCAGTGAAAGACCAGTTAAAGTATCTTTCATTATTACTAGGTAAATGCATGCCTGCATGCTACTAGAGATGATGGACAGAAATTTGTTCCTTCTTAATAAGGAGCTCCTGTTGCTCACGCACCCAAGACGTCAGTAAAAGGATTAAACAAAAGAACATTCATTTATTCATTGAGCATCTGCTGGTTTTGTTCTAGTTGCTAATAAGGATCCAAATCAGGAAAATTTCTGACAAGCTGTATTTTGTTAAGCCTAGAAGAGTTCCTCCAGGGTTGGCCATCTTCTTCAGGCTTTCTCCAAAGTTCTGCTGGCATATCCAAATTACTTCCCTTCATTAGTCCCAGTACAAACACTGGTATCTTCAACATATACGTACACTTAACAACTGTCCTGCCTTTGCAGGACTGGAGCTTAAGAAATGACACCATCTTCTGCTCAGAGAACTATTAAAAGGGAAAGGAAGATTCAGCAGAAACCAAAAAAAAAAACCCCAAAAAACAAAATCCCCCCCCCAAAAAGGGAGAAAAATTGGCAAACCAAGATAGTAAAAAGGAAGTAAATGCAAAGGCTGTACTCTAGTTGGTTTTGATTTTTATTTTTTGTAGGGGGGGGTGGTCTTTTTGTTTTATTTTTACTACTTTTTAATCCTCTTGATAAAATCTGATGGAAAGAACCACTCAAAGAATAACTGAGCCAGGAAACAAGAGCTAGCATAGAAGGAAATACTGAAAGATTTCACTATCTAACATAAGACCAGCTTATTTGCAGATGTACTGAGGCCAAATAGCTGCTGGGACCAAGGAAAGCTGCTAGCCCACAGCTCTCATATGTAAGACTTGCTGTGTAGATCTCCACACAGAGGTATGATATTTTAAAAAGCAGACCTCAAATATTCATCCACTATCAAGTCACTGAAACAAATGGCACTCGTGATGTCAGCCCTTCAAAAGTTACACATTTTTTGCCTAAGGAAGATACAAAATCAGATCTCGTAGCACTGTAAATTATGTCATTGCCTTCACCCTAAACTTTCTGTACCATGGCTTTGTAGCTCCTCAGCAGACAGAAAACTGTAACGTGCTGTGTGGTGTCATCAAATGGCTTAAATTCCTCATCAGCTTAATACCATCTGGGCTACTTAAGCTAAGCAAAAGCCTATAAGCTGTTTGTCAGTCAAACAGCAGAGGATAAAACTGAATGCAAGAAGCAGAGCAGAGGTTGCAAGGCTAAGTGCATTGCAGATGAAATAAAAACTTTCCACAAGTTTTACATAATACTGCAGCCTCAGGACAAGCAGTCACAAGAGGACAAAAACTAGTATCATGTCAAATGAACTCTTTAATTCCTTGTGATGTTCTCTAAACAAGTAATTGTGCTCTGTTGTTATGTACCTAATTTCTAGAAGATCAAGATAGAGTGTATTTTAAAAAGCAGCCAAACAGGATCTGTTATTAACCACCAAAGAAAACAAAAGACACAATGCTGGGTTTGCAGACTCCCAACAAAAAAAAAAAAAGCAGAAACTGAATATCAGCACTGTCACTTCTAGAAATTTAGCTGTTGTATACTCAGTCCTACAGAAGAAGTGGCAACACTGAGAACTGCTTTGGGAAGAGAGAGTGTTTGTGTGAAGCACCATTTGATTTGCTGTTTCACATCGACCATTAAAGCTGAACTTACCATCTGGGTCTTTAAAAGTCAACGTGATAAACTTGCTAGCGACCATGAACATGAATATCACCCAAAAGCATGCAGCTAGCAGCAGCCACTGATGGTTCATGTTGTCAGACGGGAGCCATATAAAGTTGTTCCTTCCTGTTTCAAAGAGGAAAGATTTGACACGGTCAAGATTTTTTGGTCCAGTTAGAAAAATACCTTCCAGAACCAAAATGACAAACCTCTAGGAAGTACACGGGTCATAAAACAACAGGGTAGATTTTGCATCTTGTCTTTTTGTCCTTTTGGCCGGGTGTTTAACCAAGTTTAAGGCTGAGGCACTGTAACCACCAGCTGCTGTCAGAGGGAGGTTTCACTCTTCCTTTACTCCTACGTACAGATACCCAGTCCCCTCCTCGTGCTGCCAATAGCACTGTCTGTCTGACTGCCCAAGGAGAAAGACCAGCAAAAGTTCTCGGGATTTTTTTTTAAATTCAGTTTATTTTTCAATTTAACTTTGTGAGACAGTTCACTCCAGAAAAGGGAGGATGAAGAAAGCTCTCCTCTCGGTGGTAGCTAGTCAGCAGATCAACCAAGCTCCAACATAAACAGTATTCTTAAATATACTTAGATATATATATATATTCTTATAGTAATCCAAAGCCAGCTCATAACACGTAACATGGACTCCTCCCCTGCCCAGCCTAGATGAATTACAGGCTGGAAGCTACCAAGCCAGAACACCAAGCTTAACCTGACAAAGTATTTAAATATAGTAACATCGCTTTTTATCTTGTCACTTTTATTGCCAGAAAAGTATCAACCATAGGTTCTGGAAGAGTTTTTATTTCCATTATGCTAAGCACTAGCCACATAAATAACCTTTTTTATGGGTTTCCCTGCAGCAGTGCTTACTACCTGTAGTATCCCAACAGGTAAGCCTTAAAGACAGGACTTACCCAGGAGAGCAGGAAGGAAGACTTAAGCCAAGAAAAAAAAAAAAAATTTCATTTTTAAATACTTCTAAACAATTGAGATCACAGATTTAATGTGCAAAGAAACCACAGGCACTGCCTGAACCAAGCAGAGTGAGGATGAGGATACTGCACGAGATTACAAACATGTGGTGTCTGCCCTACCTCCCAGTTCCTAAGTTTGCTAGAGTGCTCTGAGCACTTTTTAGCTTGGTTTCAGAAACTCTAACCCTAACAAATTATTTTTTTTCTGGTTAAAAGTTACGGTGCAATATAAGGAAACCAATTACAAAAAATTTTTGAGCCCCCAGCTCTTGAGAGAAATGTAAAATTTCAAGCTACCTCTTTAATTTCCAGCTTCTGATGGGCAGTGCACCCAGTTCACTGCGAAATGTAAGCTTCTGTAACGTTAAAATAAACAAAACTCAACAGCAAACATCACTGCCTACACATCAAAACCCAAGACTCCTCAGGCGTGAGTATTTATCCTGCAAAAATAAACTGCAGAAATAAAGCACCGCTGTCTCAGTTGTTGCTGAAGACACCTGAGGACCTGCACTCAAGGTGCTGGGAAGTTCAAACCTCAGCAAAGGCTTCCTTTTGAGGATACACACAATACAACTTCAGAGCACTTAACCCAAGAGGATCTAACACAAAAAATCTCATACAATGAGATCCTCTCAACAACCCCGTGAGGTTTGTGCTTGTAGCCTGGGGAAGAACAAAAAACCCCAGAGCACCCATGTAACCAGGATGCAACAGGATCAAAATCAATCCTAAAATAGCCACGTGCAACTCCAACGAGAGTCCCATCTGCTTGTGATCACACTTTCTACACAGGCTCTGGGCCAGGGAGTAAAAGAAATGCCCTCATTCTCATTTTGAACTCGTGCTAGTTAATATTTCTAAGCAAACTTTGTCTTAACTTGTCGGTCATATACCAGCCTTCCACCTTCTTCATTCCCACAAAGCTCAGACAGCAGATGTCAGCCTGGTTCTGACACTGTTTCCATATGTCTACTTGTGACATCAGTACTACTGCTACAGGTGCTGACTGCTTTTCCAACAAGCTTTTGCCTTCCAGCAACGCAAATGTTTCCAGGAAGGATTCTCAGGGTAGCTGAGAGAAGCAAAGTGTCTTCAGGGTATGTCAAAAGCCTGTGCAGGCAAACAGTTCAAAAGAGATCTGGGATGTAAAGATATACATGAAATTGGTGAGAGGAGGAAAAGAACAGAGTAGCTCCCATTAAAAAAAAAAATAGAATAAAATAAAAATAGTAATTTTTAGCTAGCTAGGATGGCAGTGTTCAGGCCTATTTTTATTTTCTCAGTGCAGCATTTTTCAGTTTGGCTTCTGAGAGGTCCCTTCCCCCCCCCCCTTCTTTTTTGATTTTGTTTCTAAGCCCTTCCAAAACCATTGCATTTAGGTAAAAAGATTCACCGACTGTCTTTTGGACAATTACAGGTGCTGTGACCTTCATGAAGGTAATGTTTCTCATCTCCCATTTTCTGCTGCAATTCCCTAGCTGCCAACTGAGCATTCACCATCCACAACACATTATTCTTCAACATCAAAGACTGTTGGCCAAGAAGGGCAAATAATACAGCGTGAATTCCAGGGCACTGACCTCTTTCCAGCCAAGTAGTTCAAAAGTTATTCTCTCCCTACCATTGCACTTGTGCAAAACTTGCCCTCAGATTCCTGCTGAAAAACAACCACATCTCCAAGTTCCTTGTTTTTCTATCTACCACAACACTCACCAGCTCCTAGTTAGAGCACTGACATTTTTGCTTTCGTTTTTGCTTTCAGAAATCACAATAATTGGGAAAATTTTCCAACTCTCACGGGTGAGAGAAATGTGAACTGGATGTCAGGACCCAAAACAGAGCAATGATATTTCCACTTTTTTGGGTAGCTCTGCATCCAGCGTTCCAAACACAACCAAACCTGTCTTCAGTGCAGCAGACTGACAGAAGCTTGCAGAGAACATTCTGCAGAAGGAAAACCTCTTTCCAAGAGCAACTGTGGACTTTTCAGAGATATAGCAAATGGCCTGGGCCACATCTTTCTGTCCAACCCACTGTATTTGATCTGCATAAAGAATTGGTAGGAATGGCCTCCAACATTCCCAGCATCCCTGCTAGCCTGCCCACTCCTACAACGGTGATGGATGCACGCTGTTCAGGAAGGAATATTGATCTAAGCCCCTTGATGTAAATTATGTATTGCATTTCTAAGAAGGTGTGTTAAATAACATGGGAAAAGCTGTTTCCACGTGGCCTGAAAAGCAGTTAGTGCATGCAGGACCCTGCTGCTGGATCCTGTGCTCTAGGACCAGGAGAACAACATTTCAGCCGAAGCCACCTACAAACAGTACACGACTTAACTTCAAGGGCTGGACCTGGAGACCAAAATAGGGACAGAACTGCAGTCGAATCCGTAACAACGGACACTTTGCCACATGTCAAAGCTGCGAGGAAAACATTAAGCAGTTTTGTCTGCTCCTTTTTTTTGGAATAGTCTCGTCAGAGGATCTGTCTGTAACCTAATTACAGCGGCTGGCACTGTTACTCACTTCTAGCACCCTAAACACAACTCCATCTACATCAGCAGCTCATTACCTACCTCTAGAAGTTCAAATTTATGTACAGAAGTAACTCAATCACAGTGCTGGCTCACGTGTAATAGCCAGCAACATTTTTAAAACAGCGTGTTCATGTTGTTTCCCTTTCTCTAGATGTTTAATATTGTGATCATTTTCACACAGGGTGATTGCACTTCCCAAACTTACTGCATTTCTGCTGCCTCTCCTATTACTTATTTTCTAGTGAATACACGTACTAGCTTCTGGTATTTTTTTCTTCTTTAATAGTTTCCTTCAGCTTCCAAATATATATATACATACAAACCAAATATTCCAAAGTCTTACACTTCTTGCCTAAAACATGTTTTCTTAGCAAGTAGAAAAAACAAGGAAGCTGCTGGAGGTTTAGTCTATTTTCTCACAATGAAACATACACAGGGATTTCTCAGGTTACTCCCTCTTATTGCAATTCCACACTTTTTAGGAGAAAAAGGTCCCCAAAACCCCTCTCTCTGTCTGTTCCTCTGTCATTCCCTCCCTGAGCTACTTAGCCCAAAGACAAACGGTCACATAACCTTCAGATTAGCCCGATGTCAGTTTTGCACAAGGGAAAAAATATTGTTGCAAACACACAGGAAAAAAAACAAACCAAAGATCAGGACACAAAGCATGGCAGGCTTGACCCATGGCCTGCGAGTTACCTGTTACCTGGAAAAACCACTCGGACTTCTCAGAAGACTGCTTCTTCACGTGAACGACGGGACAAAGCATCGATTTAAACCACATTAAAACTCAGCGCACAGGTGCTGCTCTGCGGATGGTGCAGCCTGGATAGAAGCTCCTTGGCAGGACGGTCCCTGCCCACACCACACCGGGAATGCCGGTGGCACGCTGGTGGCCTCAAGCTACCAGCTGCTTGCCCATCAGCACATGACTAATGATGTCATTGGAAATGGAGCTGGTCACCAAGGCCAAGCGACAGCTAGCTGGGATACCTAATCCCTTTGCATCACAGCCTCCTTTGTGTCATCTTAAAGTTAAGAGGTCTGGATAACTGATTACACTTTAAAAAACAAAGAATTTGGACTAAAATCTAAGTTGCATGGTGTTATAACATATAACGGGCATTTCTTAAAGCTGGTTCTTTCCTAAGGCTTTCCTCCATCCACTCCCGTGGCACACACGGGCCTATGGTCGCTGCTCCTCCAGGAGACCCCAGGAGAGGGGGGTCCTCCCGCAGCGCCCACCGTTCACCTGTCAGCGGGAAGAAAACCAGCGCCTGCAACAACAGCTTCGTAACCCAGCGCAGCCCGGGGCCATCTCCTCGGCCCCCAGGCCGGGAACGGGACCCAGCACACCCCTACCCTGCCAGGTACCAGCTCCGCAGCTCACCCCACATGCTCTTCATCGCTGGAACGGCAGCGGCTCCTTCTCCCCCGCCCGCATCGGGGATCCCCGAGGGCTCCAGGTAAGGGATAAGACCAGAGGGTTCCTCGCCAGGAAGAGGGGACACGGCCGCGGTCCCACCCGCTGGGGATGAGCCGAGGCAAAGGCCACCCCCCCAGCCCACAAGCCGGGCTTCGGGCGCACAGACACGGGCTCGACAGCCCGTAAAGTTTTCCCGTTCCGGAGGAGGGATCAGGGCGGGCTTCCCCTCACCCCCGGCAGGTACAGAGAAGAGAAGCCCGCAGCGACCGCTGGCTTCCCGGCCCGGCCGGGGCTGCCTCTTCCCGGGGCTGCCGGCCGCCAGGCCTCCCCCCGCGGCTGCTCCCCGGCCGCGGCCCCGCCCCGAGGTACCGGGCCCCCCTCCCTCCTACCGTCCCCTTTCCCGGCTTACCGGCCCTCCAGCGCCGCTCCCCGCAGCCTCAGCTCCTAGCAGCGGGGCGCCGCCTCTGCCGGGGCCCGCCTCACTCGGCGGCGGCGCGGCCGGCCCGCTCCGGCGGTCCCGGCCGCTGGGGCTGCATCCCTTCCTTCCCTTCCCTTCCTCCCTCCCGGCTGCAGCGGCAACGGCGGCGCTTCCCCGCCCCCGCTCAACCTCTGCTACTGCAGCGGCAGCAGCAGCAGCCACCGCCCGGCCCCGCAGCCGCAGCCGCCTCCATTTCCTCCCGCCGCGGGCAGGCCTCGGCCGCGCCCCCAGCCCCGCCGCCGGGAAGGAGAGGAAGGTGAAGGCCGCTGCCAAGACGGCTCGGCCCGACTCGGCTCGGCTCCGAGGAGACGCAGCGCCGCGCCCGGCCGCCCGAAGGCGGGAGGAAGGGCTGGAGGGCGGGCTGCGCTGCCCGCCCCGCCCCGCCGGGCATGGAGAGGAGTGGAGCGGGGCGGCCCAGCTCAGCTCAACCCGGCCCAGCTCAACCCGGCCCAGTTTAGCTCGGCCGGCGGGCTCGGCGCTGCTTCTGGTCGCTTTCAAGCCCCTGCCTCGCCTCCCAGCCCCGCCGCAGAGCCCGACCCGCGCCACCCGCCGCTGGCTTCCACTTTTCCCGGGGTGGCTAGCGCTTCTCGGCGAGGCCCGACAGCCAGCGCTGGGTTGGACTCGCGTTTGTACGCGGGTATCCGTGTGTTTAGGGTTGCTTTTTTTACTGGTAAGAGTATCTTTAATACTAAAGCTCACGTTTCAAAACAATAAGGCTGAAAGTGTGAATTTTATGCACCTGCAGGACTCCGGTACCCACCGATCCCATCCAAACCAAGTGCTGGTGGTGAGTGTAGTTTTGAAGCAGCTCCTTTTGGATGCATATTGCAGCGTGTGGCTGTAGGGATGCGTTACAGCCCTAAACTCTGCAGAGATGGGGTTCAAAGGGTGGTCAGGGCTCTCTAGATGGTGCCTGAAGGAGTGGGGGGCACCAGAGCAAAGCCACCCCATTTTAAAGCTCTCTGAACACCAAGGTACTGAGGATATGTCTTCCAGTATCAAATTAGGTGATGCAGTGCAAAGGATGGGCTTCATCACTTGACCCCCAAAAAGATGTGCTCCTGTTACCTGACCCAGCAGAACAACTGTCCTGTAGCGTAGCCTCTTGTGTCTGGTCACCAGAATTGATTTGTGCATGGGGAACTGGTAAATTGAGTGGGGGGCACAGGGAAATCCCATCTTTCAGGCAAAGAATCAGAATAAACAGCATCCTACAGACAGTCTAAATTGGTCATACAGGCATGCTGCATGAGAAACCCTTGCTTCCAGCCTTCATCTCTTCTTCCATCTCTGCATCTTCTCAGCTACGTTCTGTCCTCGGAAAGATGCACACAAACAGGATAGTTTTGAGCTCAGCGATGGGAGAGGTGGATGTTCCAAAATCCAAACAAGGAAGGAAACATGACTGAGAAATCTAAGGGGATTTTTAGAGTCACAGGTAGTAGGACTCTGTGTGCTATGTTAGATGCTTCACTGAATGACCTTGTTAGAGGAGGATTTAGTCCTTCTGACCCATGCCTTTCCAGACTTGACTACCACAATGTGCCATGCTGGAGCATGACCGAGGAAACACAAGGATGCTGTGGCTGGAATGGATGCTGTGGCTGGAATGGATGCTGTGGCTGGAATGGATGCCGTGGTTGGTACGGATGCGGTGGTTGGTACGGATGCGGTGGTTGGTATGGATGCCGTGGTTGGTATGGATGCCGTGGTTGGTAT
>JANVCC010000021.1:3437961-3541499 GCA_025345505.1 Todiramphus chloris collaris
GGCATGGATGCTGTGGTTGGCATGGATGCTGTGGTTGGCATGGATGCCGTGGTTGGTACGGATGACGTGGTTGGTACAGATGCCATTGTTGGCATGGATTCTGTGGTTGGTATGGATTCTGTGGTTGGTATGGATGCCATGGTTGTCATGGATGCTGTGGTTGGTACGGATGCTGTGGCCAGCCAACAGAGCAGAACAGACTAATGCAGATGTGTTAACAATGACACACTCA
The DNA here is from genome assembly GCA_025345505.1 of Todiramphus chloris collaris. Taxonomy (NCBI): domain Eukaryota; kingdom Metazoa; phylum Chordata; class Aves; order Coraciiformes; family Alcedinidae; genus Todiramphus; species Todiramphus chloris. The sequence goes on from JANVCC010000021.1 coordinate 3,438,194, forward strand.
GTGCTACGCTGACAGCTGCTAGCCACCAGTGAAGGAGCAGAAACAGATCCCACTGGGAACTTGTGGCTAAAAACCAGTGATCAGAAAACCACATTCTCTACCTGACTCTGTGTTTGTACCGGCACCTGGGCACACCACATCCTTGTGCCTCCCTGTGAAGTAGAAATGCCAATAGTGATAGTTACCTTGTTGGCAAAGCACGTTGGAAATCTGTGGCTGTCACCAGTTTGAGTCTTGCACAGGTCCGAAAGCTGCTTCTTTCTTCAGGCTTCAGAGTGATGACTACAACTGTGGCCACACACAGATTTATTAATAAGCGGTCTCCAGCTGCGGAACAAATTCCTGCCAGATTATCAGGCTCAGCCCAAGTATTTTAACCTTTCAAGTATGTTGTTACTGACATATATAATAATTAATCCAGTATAAAAGGAACCAATTTTCCAAACTAAGCACAGTTAATAAGCTTTGTTGTCAGTAATTGGGCCTGAAAGTGATGAAGTTGAAGAATGCGTTGCATAGGCAACTGTACGGTTGGATTATACAGTTGCTCGTTCAGGACAACAGGATTCTTGCCACTAATAATGCTAAACTGTAGTGAGGTTCAGTGCTTTAAATGGGCAGCAAAATCGACATATGAGCCTGGGTTCTTTTTAATGCTAGCAAATTTTTACACTGCCAGAGCAATAGAAAGGACAATTATCTGTGTGACAAGTCAGGCTCCTCTCTCTGGGATGTTCTAGAGTGACTATGGCTTCCTCAGAGATAAGCCTCTAAAACCAGTGGAAGTGATGCACTCATTTTTCTCTCAGGACGTGGGTCTAAACTGGAAGATTTCATCTTAATAACACGTTCAATGTTAATGCCATTTAAAAAAGTTTTTATGTCATAATAACTCTTGCATACCTTTATTCCTGGTTTGATGTTTCTCCCAGAACATCATTACTTGCAAGAGATCAAAATCTGCAGCTTGGCCAGTCAGGGGGGCCGGGTGTGGCACTGGACACCTGAGCTGTGACAGCACATTCAGACATCTTCAGAAATTATTATTTGTCAGTGGCAGGCTGCTCCTGACTGCCTTCAGTGTGAGTTAATTCTAAATAGCATTTAAGCATACCAAAATGAGTCGCTGCCTTGGCCAAGATAAATAATCATCCATACTGCAGTTTGCATTTGAACACATCCAGCCTAATCACGCTGAAGGCACCCTCATTTTCCTTGACCTTCCGAGCTCATTCCAGTCATCAGAAGCACAGGCTTACCCATATTGTTAAACTTATGCTGTATTTATTTTTGGCTCTTCGCTGTTATTTCAGGTTTTAATCCAATGCCAATGACTAGGATTAATCTTGGTAGCCCTTTTAGTCACGCTTTGCCTCCATAAGAGCTGACCTTAAGACAAGTCACCTGTTCAGCATCAAGTACTCAGGAAAAATAAGTCTTATTTAAATCAGCAGGAACAGAAGCTTTCCATAGTGCAGTGAAATCACTGCTCTGCTTTGTGGCTGTAGTTCTGAGGCAGGGCATCTCTTGTGTACAAGAACCTTGCTCTGCAAGGCACCTCTGGCATGTAAATACATTCATTAGGGTGTGATCTTCATCACCAGATTCTGTCTCTTTCTGGAACCTGAGAGAGCTAGTTTAGATGTGGATCTGGTTGATACAAGATCGACCGTATAGGATACCTCATGGCCACTACAGTCACACTACATTGCAGCAGCCAAAAAAATCAGGCTGAGGAATATTGTGTATGTACAGCATCATGCAGATGCAAGATTTACTAGTATAGTCTAAATACAATACATAAAGTGTTAAGTATTTCCTAGATTTTTTTTTTTTTTTTTTTAATAAAATAACTTCAGCAAGCAGTGACCTGTAAAGTGCATGCCTAAAATAGCTAATGTATAGGAAGGACTGAGGTGTGTGGAGGCATTAGGGCTGATATCTGCAGCAAAATCAGACTGGCTGTAGTTGAGGCGAGATCAGATCCATAAGCAGCAAATGAGACTTTTTTTTTTTCATTTGAAGAACACTTTTTATTGCAGGGTAGAAGCAAATTTCCTCTCATGGTGTCTTGGCAATTGTCAAATCTTTGTATATCATTACCCCATTTGACTGCCTTCTGAGTATGGAACAAAAAGTTTAGACTGAGGTAAGTAGGTCATTATCCAAACCATCTAGTTTACCTTATATTCTTAAGACACTTATTCTGAGCTGGTAGTTTGAAAGGGAAAACAGCTCTGTGGGCTTTATTAACAGCAATGAGCCAAATATATTGCCAGGACTGTGCTAGAGTAGCTGAGAACTACATTTAATTATCAAATCAATGTCAATTAAAACTGAACCCGATAATTCAAAATTAATTATATAGGTCACAAAACACGTGCAGCCAACAAGCAAATTATCATGTCTACGTAGCAAGGTAAGTCAATTCTTGAAACAGAAATTAGAAATAACAATTGAGTTTTAAGTCCCAGTTGTGGGTGTTTTCCGAAGTAATTAAGACAATCGACTGAATCAAGGAGTATTCAGAACAAATTGCTTAACTTCAAAGTAACCTGCCACCCTCTTTTAACCCCCCTTTTCCCCATGGCCTGAAGCAGACAGCTGGATTTACCAACTTCCATCTCTCCCCGTGGCTGGCAGAATCAATCTGGCAAGCAGCTGAGTCTCACATTCTGCTGCTGCTTCCACCGAGGGACAAATTAGTTCCAGGCTATTTCCAGGTGACAAAGTTGCTGTGACACTGCAGGTACTGTTCTCACCGTTGCCTCTGCGATTTGGGCTCCAGCAAGGGCAAACTACACGTCCCCCTGCCCTGCTGAGCCTCACCAGGAGCTGGAAGATTGGCAACGTGCAGACACAGAGCACCAGAGAGCAGAGCTGTTCTGGGCACAGATAAGAAGCAAGGCAGGTTGTTAAGGTGGAGGTTTTCTTTCCTGTCATTTCTCAAAGGGAAGGGTTGGGTGGAGACAGCTGTGCTACTCTGAGCCCATATTTTACCTTGTTGATGTTTGAGATCCCACTCCAAAATGCTAAAGAACCTCATAAGGGCAGCAGGCTGAGCAGAAGACACAGCTGTTGAGTGATCTGATACCAGCAGTGCTGCTGCAGCAAGGGTCAGGAGAGCTGTTGTCTTCTGCTTGATTACCATCCTGTCAAAAAACTGCTGAGACTGGGGGCAAGCAGTCACACCTCAAGGAGGATTGAGGGGTGACTTGGGTCATGGGAACGTGGGAAAAGAAAGATGGAAAGTGGCACAGAACCCGGGTCCAATTTGCTAATGAACATGTATAGTGTCAGAGTTCCACTTACATTAAGTGGAACAGCTTTCACGAGGACATTGAGTGCTTCCAATCATTTATAACTTGCTAGTTGTGGCTGGCTCTTGGGAGGTGGCAAATGTGATATATACCAGGAGGTATTTGAACATTTGTTTCCCGTATCTCTGTAGCCCAATAATTAATACCAGGAGGTATTTGAACATTTGTTTCCCATATCTCTGTAGCCCAATAATTAACTGGAAACAACACCACTCTTGTAAAGGCAAGAAGAAAATGTTCATGCCAGAAATTCTAGGGGATGTAATTCTGGAAGGGTTATCCTGAAACAACAAGCATTGCTCTACAGTCTAAACTCAGGAAGGCAAATAAATCTGTGAGAGTTGGGACTTGACTTCATAGGTCTTGGAACATCCTCTGGGCCAAGGCAGTGCAAAGACAAGACAATCCGTGCTCTGGCCATGGGGAGTCACTTCCCAGAGCCCATGTCCTCCTGCACACTGCAGCCCCTGTACCTTATTTCCATGTGGTCCTCCAGCTGCATGGTGCTCAACCAAGAGTAATGTTGGGACTATTCGTGTCTGACCATTTCCAATGGAAATCAAGAGCTTTTATTTGTTTGGGGTTTTTATTTTCCTCACAGAATCTGGAGCCTAGTCGATAGTTTCCTTGATTCTTAATTTAAAAAGAATAAAGAGAAACACAAGGTGGAAATTCCTTGTGTTTTTAGGGGATTACTCTGCTGCCTTCCCCAGTGTGAGCTGTTAATGATATTACCATGCACCCTTGAATGCACTGTGCATGTTCATATGCTACAATATTAAAAAGAAAAAAGGGACAGGGAACTTCCCCTGTCAACATGTAGACAGAAATAGGGGCAGGAGGAAGAGTTAAGAGGGACATGAATTGTTTCAAGGAATGTGGCCTTTGGAGTTGCAAAACAGAGGTCAACAGAATTCTTTGGCCACTGAAACTTATGTTGAAGTTTCTTGAAAACCAGAGGCATGAGACCCACAAGATCTTCTAGCTCTACCTTGATTTACAGTGGCAAGTTTTTATTTCCTTCAGCTTAATGTTGCTCAAGATGCTAGTGCACAGCCAGCCTTGGGCTGCAACAGCATGGGCTTGTTCTCACTAAGGTGAGAACGCATGGGAAACTGTATATTTAAAAGGTACCATTTAAAAAAATACTGTCTTTTAACCACGTATGGCAACCACCACCGAGGATATCCCTGAAAATATAAAGGGCTGGGTAAATATAGAAAGGTTTATGACACAGCTTTCAGCCTTAGTATAAGGAAAAAAATCTTGCGAGTATAAGATGATTTCAACATTTAATATAAAGCTTTGACATCTCCTCAAGTATAACTGATGGTCATCAACCAACTTCTCCATTTATTCAGCTCACCCTAAGAGCAGTTGATGTTTTGGAACTATGTGACTACCAACCATTCATCAAACCTTATGTCAGGACCAGTTGTGATAGATCAACCATGAGAAGAATCATGGCTTGTTCCCAGGAATTTCTTCATCTAAGAAGAGGGAGAAAGATTTTTCATCTTCTTGTTATGTATTCAAGTTCAGTGAAAGAGGGGTAATGAGATGAAATCTGTGTTCACACTCTCTCACAAGCATTATAAGATAGTTACAAAGCACACAGTTAAATGAAGATGTCACAGCTGCTATTCCAACTGATATCTGATAAACAGAAATATTGAAGATGCCAGTTTTATATTTTAAACAAAAAGTCATTGTTGTCTAATATATTAGACAATGCTTTCTACCCGTCACTGTAGTGTTCAGTAAAGTATCAGGATGTGTTTTTTTTCAGCTGATGTTGCTCTAAATTGCAAAATCTACAACTGAGCTCAAAAACATTAAATTAATTAAAAATGATCAAGCCAAGCAAAGTCATGGGTTTCAAATGTGAACTCAGTATTATCACAAAAAGTTGAATTTTTATTGGTCCAGGGTACCACCTTGGAGCACAGATCCTACTGACATGACTCTATTCTCCATTCCTTCATAAATACTGTGGACAGCCCAGATCAGCTGAATTAAGCATTCCCCCTCTTGCAATCTAACATCATAAATTCTTATTGAATGCAGTATTTTTTGAACATTTGGATCCAAACCTTTCCCTTTCTTAGGCTGTCCGCTCTTGCTGCAGGGACGTAGGTCCCTCTGTTTGTCTTCAGTCCCTGCTCACAAGAACCTTACAGAGTCACAGCTATTTCTTCTTTTAGCATAAGGGGCACTCCAGCCCTGCATTTGGAAGCATCACACCTTTTAGGCATGTTTCCCCAGACACACTGTCTTTATTTTAAATTGTATTCCCAGAAAAGAGGGAGGCTGCCTGCCATCCATCCATCCATCCATCCAACCATCCATCCATCCATCCAACCATCCATCCATCCATCCATCCATCCACTTATGTTTCCCTCTAGACATTCTGTCCTTTTATTTTTGACATCATTTAACTAGTAGGCTTTCCCTGGCTTGAAAAAACCCACCTGAGCAGCTACCATGTGCTTTGCTGTGACATCCTTTCCTAATTTACGTGCATCTTCCTTGATCACTCACTCCATTAAGGAAACCCTGTCACTGAGCAGCGACTCGTTGATCCACCCAATGCAAAGAGGGCAGATTATTTTGTTCTCCAGGAATGATAACAATGGCAACACACTGGGCTTCATTCTCTTGGATAGCTCATGGTGCTAGGTCATGCCTGGCACTGTTGTCGAAGCGTGCTCCTGGTACAGAAGTTATTGGGTCACATCAATTTCTGCTGTTCTCTCGATGATGTTGCTGGAGTTAGAATAGGGAAAATTCATTTTGGCGATGTTTTCTCCGAACAGGAGGCAGGGAGCTCTGCTTGATTGCTTCTTTCTTTGTTTTATTGTCACACTGTAGTCAGTAGGAGGTTAACCTTAAGACATCGCACCCAGGTTTCATTTTATCCAACTCCTTCTTCCCCCAGGAAAAAAAAAAAAACCTTTCTTCACTAGGATTTTACAACTGAATAAACAAAATGCATTCTTGGTTCCATGGTGAAAATAAAGCTGCTTTAAAAAATGCTTGTTAATAGTGGTTCAATACTGAAGTTACTTCAGCATTGCCTTTCAGAGTAGCAGGGAAGATCATGGACTGCAGCAGCATTGTTGTTCTGTGCCCCAAATTCAGCAAATGACTAGAACCTGGCGGGCTGCACTGTGAAGACAATGTATCATTTTTTTAATGTAAAGCCAGCAGAAGTTCTATACACCAATATGTTTCTCAGAGAGAATAGAGGGTATTTTAAAATATTTTTCAACTGATACCTTGTATTTTGGAAAGATGTCCCATATACTCTCTAGCATTTGTTTTTGAAATGGTATTATGCATCAGGAAGCTTTAACATAGTCTTTCCTGGCTTCTTTAATGCTGTACTCATATATCTTCCTACAGTTCATCATAGGTGAATTGGGTTTTAATTTTACATCCCTCCTCACTCTTCCATTAAACATCCTCTTCTTTAGATGCTGTATTGCTGGCCAGGAACGCAATAGCTTTGTCAACAGAGAGGGAAAAAAAACAACATTCAAATTGCATACAATGAATTCTGCTGTCTCAGGACTATTCATCTAGCTAAATAAGCACAACATGATATCCACTTTCATATGGCTTCATGAGCATCACATACATCCAGCCATCTCAAATCTCTGAGGTTAGCAGTGGTAAAACAAATAGTACTCACCAATTCAATACCTTCAATAACCATATCTCTTCTATTAAGTGATGAGCTGCAGTCCCAGTGTGTCAGTCTCTGCTAAAACCTCTCCCCAGTGAGATGTACTGAGGAGAATGTGGTTGACATAACTGTTGATGTGGCTGGCTGCCTGTTTTGACTTTTCCTCCTTTAGTAATTGAATCTTTCCAGGTAAAAACCCCTAAATACTCGTGTGGTTTTAAGTGTGGTGTCTTAGAGCAAATTACACTGTAGAGAAAAGTCTGTCTTCTCCACTTACATGTAGACAAGAATATTAGAGGGTTCCAGCCTCTGCTTGTGTCTGGTAGCAGGGCTGCGATAGGGAGGTACTGTGTTGGACAGAATGTGAGGGGTAGAGTGCTCCTCTGCTGAGTCAGCACTTTGTTTTCTCTGTGGATAGTCACTCTGAGCTCTCATAGTCCCCCAGCTCTCTGCTCCATTCTTCCTCATTATTTCCCTCAAGCCACGCTTATTCTCTCTCAAATTTTCCCCTTCTTTTTTTTGGCTTTGGAATAATTTCTTCTTTATTTCAGAGCCCCCAGAGCCAGCAGAAAGCATAGCAATTGCCATTTGAGACAGACAAGATGCATTCTCAAGACTCTTTACCCACCTTATTGCATTTGATGGACAGTGCTGCTAGCAGCTGAGTCACTATCACAGGGGAAACGGGCTCCTAGTTTAAACCAAGTCAAGACTGAAGAGGTTTATTGAATAATTAGCAGCACTCAATTAATCAGCAGTTGGTGAATAATGTATTTAAGATCAATGCGAACAGATAAACCACAACACTGGACACTCACAAACTGAACTCCTACACATTTTGGAGCACCCTTCTGTAACTAATCCCCAAAAAATTCGAATCCCACACAGGGAGTAAGAGGTGCCCACCCCCCACCCCCTCCTTGCCCACATCTCCTCTGCCAAACTCTGCCCTGTCCCCACCACCAGCCCGCTACCCTCAGTGACAAAGTTTGCTGCATCTTTTGTACTTCTTTCGAAGATCACACCGCCTTTGGTTCCAAAGACTCCGGTTTGCTGGTTACTGTTAAAGCTTGCTGATGATTGTCTTCTTCTTCAGCAGCACCAGCTCGGGCAGACGTCCTCTTTGACAGTTTCTGGTGCTCTGCTCACGAGCCCTGCTGACACTCAAGGTCCTGTCTTACAAGGCCATTTTGCCAAAATTGGGCTAAAAAAGCAATCCCCTCCACAACCTTTTGCCGACAATAAATACTTATAAAGAAGAGAGTAAATGTAGATGGGGAATATGAGCTAGAAAATGTCCATATTCCTGCCACTACGCTGTCCATCCTCATTTGTCTTGCCTGGCCCCTGCATCATATTAGGAGAACTCTTTTTCTAGACATTTAGACTTTGATCTGGGGGCTCAGCAACTTGCAATCCCCAGAGCAGAGACCAAATCAGCAGAAGGGCTCATTCGTAGAGTCCTTCCTGGATTCAAGGTTTCGCCTACACGGAACAATTAAACTCCAGAAGATAATGTGTTAATAGGTGTTAATGAAGCCAAATCCTGTTAAGACAGAGCGCTTCGTTCTACATCTGTAACGGAAGCCACCATGCTCCTGCAAACAGACCTTTGGGAAAGGACAATTAAAAACAATTGCATTCACATTTATTGGAGGAGGAATTTAAAAGCTTTAAAAAGACACAAAGCATGAAGGGCTCTGGGACTCAAGTGTGGAGAGAAACAGCTCCTGAGGGTGAGATGCACTTCTCAGTGGAGGCTGTGGGGGTGGCATCACTGCTGACAAGCAGGTCTGGACCTTAAACCAAATAATTTTAACAGAAAGTATTAACAGCTTTTAGTTGTTTGCCAGTCTGGGCTGTTCACTAGACTCAGGAGTGGCCGTTTCCATGAAATTTACAGTTCCAATATTTTTAGATCAATGAAATGCTTTAAAAGCTGAAAAGCTTTTGCTTTTTGCTACATTAAAGCTTTTACAGAGCGATATAATCTAATGGGATAAGAAAATGCTCAGACCAACAAGTGTCCAGGCATAACCACTTTGGCCAAAGGGCAGAATAGAGGTTATCTCAAGTCTTACAGCTGTCAGAAGTCAGAAGACACGCAGAGAAATGAAATTTCATGTGTCAGAGAAGCAATCAGTCAATTTTCAATGCCAGTAAAATTCTATATAAATACATTTGACCTGAAACAGTGATAAAATTAATTGCTTTCATATTAAACGAGTCAAATTACTTAACGAGAAAAATACAGATATCTTCAGCAATAATTGTAAGTGACAGTGTTTGAGTACTTACTCGTTCTGAATGTCACTCAACCCAGATCTCTGACAGGAGTAAGTGCTGCTAAATGTGGCAAAGGGAAGCAAAGCTTTGGAGTGCCCAGGGGCCTGAGCTCACAGTTACTCACACACTCAGCTTCCTAGATGCATCATTTCCCATGTATGGTCTTAAAGTCAGGCAGATAATGAGCAGTATCACCAGCACAGGGTTGGTGGATCATAGGTTATTGAAGTGGATCAATGGAGTCTGGTGGTTTCTTCTCTCTGGCTGGTGGGTTTAGACTGAGTGTTGTTGGAGGAAACTTGGTTGGGTAGTAAAAATGGTCTATGATCTGCAGCTCAACATGATGAGAAGCTCATGTTCATGCAGCCCAGAAGGCCAACTGTATCCTAGGATGCATCAAGAGGAGCGTGGCCACCAGATCAAGAGCAGTGATTCTCCCCCTTTACTCTGCTCTCGTGGGACCTCACCTCAAATACTGTGTCCAGTTCTGGTGTGCTCACCATAAGAGGGACATAGATCTGTTGGAACGAGTCCAGAGGAAGCCACAAAGATGATCCAGGGGCTGGAGCACCTCTGCTATGAGGATAGGCTGAGGGAGCTGGGATTGTTCAGCCTGGAGAGAAGGAAACTCCAGGGGATCCTTATAACTGCCTCCCAGTGCTTGAAGGGAACCCACAGAAAGGCTGGAGAGGGACTTTTCACAAGAGTGTCCAGTGATAGGGCAAGGGGAAATGGTTTTAAACTGAAGGAGAATGGTTTAGACTGGATCTTAGGGAGAAGTTCTTTAGTACGAGGGTGGCAAGACCCTGGAATAGTTTGCCCAGAGAAGCTATGGATGCCCCTCCCTGGAGGTGTTCAAAGCCAGGTTGAACGATGCCTTGAACAACCTGGTCTAGTTGAGAGGCATCCCTGACAATGGCAGGGAGGTTGGATTAGATGATCTCTGGGGTCCCTTCCTACTGTGTCATTCTGTGATTCTCCCTGTAGCCAACTCTTGGTGAGACATTTATTTTAACATAACTGCTTCACATATAATAATGAAGATTTAGGATTTGGGTTTTGCCAGAAATCTGAGACATACAGTATACATCTTAACCTATATCCCTTAGTCTAGTAATCAGTGTAGGGTATCCATTATCACAGACTGTGGTTATCCCTCCATAAACACAAAATCATGATTATATAACTATTACATATAACATATATTATATATTACTATATTCAAAGAAAATTAAAGCTACGAATTGCTACGAATTAAGTCATTCAGATTTAGGAGGCAGGGATGAATGAGCATTGGCAGTATAATTCAGCTATTAAAATCAGATCTGGAAACTTCTGGTAGGGCAAAAGCTAAGAAGGCAGGAACAAATCATTCTGGGCAAATCCCTGATGAAAGCTCAATCACAGATATTGATTGAGTTATCCCACCAGTTGCCTAAGCAGAACAGTATACTGCTTCCCTGTCCAGCTGGGGAAGCACCAAATAAAATTAAGCCAAGTGAAAGTTCCAGATTGAAGACCTTTTCAGATGCCACTAAGTTTATTGATTACAGTGAACTTCCAGCCCAGTATAGCCCATTGCCACAGTACTGTTTTCATACAGCACAACCTGGTAGGTGCAAATTGTTTCATTTCAGAGGAGTTTCCACTTCTCTGGCTGAACCCAGCAGACATAAAACCACGTTTATCCAAGGAATAAGCCAAAAAGATCTTCAAAAGAATGCAAATGTTCAGATTCGCAGTCTAGAGAATCACAGGCCTTAAGTGCCACATCTAGAGGTTTTTTGAACACCTCCAGGGATAGCAAATCTACCCCCTCCCTGGGCAGCCTGTTCCAAGGCCTCGCCGCTCTCTCGGTAAAGAATTTTTTCCTGATATCCAACCAAAATCTCCCCTGGTGCAACTTAAGCCCATTGCTCTTGTCCTATCACTAGTTACCTGGGAGAAGAGACCAACACCCATCTCACTCCAACCTCCCTTCAGGGAGCTGTAGAGAGTGAGAAAGTCTCCTCTCAGCCTCCTTTTCTTCAGACTAAACAACCCCAGCTCCTTCAGATGCTCCTCATAAGATGTTCTCTTGAGACCCCTCACCAGCTTTGTTGCCTTTCTCTGAACTCACTCCAGCACCTCAATGTCTTTTTTATCCAGTGGCACTCAAAACTGAACCCAGTGATCAAGGTGCCGAGTACAAGGGCACGGTCACTGCCTTCCTCCTGATGGACACACCATTCCTGATCCAGGCCAGGATGCTGTTGGCCTTCTTGGCCACCTGGGCACACTGCTGGCTCATGTTCAGCTGGGTGTCCACCCCCAGACCCTTTTCTGATGGGCAGGTTTCCAGCCACTCCTCCCCAAGCCTGTAGCATTGCCTGGGGTTGTCGTGACAGAAGTGCAGGACCTGGCACTTGGCCTTGTTAAACCTCATCCCACTGACCTCAGCCCATCAACCCAGCCTTTCCAGAGCAGATCGACACTTGGCTGACTTTGGTGTCATCTGCAAACTTGCTGAGGGCACACTCGATCCCCTCATCCAGATCAATAAAGATATTAAACAAGACTGGTCCCAGCACTCAGCCCATGGGGAACACCGCTAGTGACCGACTGCCAACTGGATTTAGCTCCATTCCCTACTTTCCCCATTGTCACCCATCCTTGATTTTGATGCTCTTGGTTGGCTTCTTGTCTTTGAACTCCTACCCTACGGGCCACGCTTTTACTGATCCCCTGAAGATATTTACTTGCTGGCCTACTCAACTTTAGGGCCCTGGCTTTCTAGATGTAAAGTATATCAGCCCAGCTACAAGGAAAAATGTACAATTACCTATTCTGTACTTACTTGTCATTCTGACAACAAAACCAACACCTATCCTAGATGACGATGTGTGCTAGTAAAGCAAAGTCTGAGCCCATATCCCTGAATGCTCAGTGGAGCCTTGCCCATACTAAAGCAAAAAAGAGACAGTCTCTCACTGCTTGGACCACTCATCTGTGCTGGAAAGGTAAGTGAGTGTTAAGTAAACCCACATTAAACACAGCCTTGTGTTCAGCGTAAATAGGCTTTGTTATATCCAATAGAAGACAAGTACTGGAGCATGTCTGCAGGCTCTGCAGAAGGTTTGCCTAATAAATTACCCCCCCAGTTTCTGCAGCTTTTCTCATCTTCCCAAAAGGGTCATGAGTTAGGTGCAGAAAGCCCTCAGAGCAGGATAAGGCTTTATTAATATTTTTTTTATTCTAAACTTATGGGTGCCATGATATTGCTGTTGCTAAATATATGTCGAGCCTCCCGACTCACCATAAAAAATCCTCTTCTTTCTCATTGACCCCCCATGGAAGCTTCATTTTTATCTCGTTTAATAATCACCATGGGCACTGAAACTCTTAACCTATTTCCCTCTAGGCATGCGGGAAGCCCAGGACCTTCAGTTGTGCAGTAGAAGTTTGTCTCACCAATGTGGCTTGGTGCTGATATATCCACTGGCAGAGCTGAACCTTAGCTAACACCTACAACACGAAATGTGCAGCAGCAAAGCAAGTTCTGCTTGCAGGAAGGTGAATGTGCCTGTGATACCACACGTTCAGCTATTTGGAATTTTAGTTTTAAACACTTTTCCCCCTTCTTCCCTCATACTGCACGCTCACTGATAAAATACTGTTTTCACTTTGGCAAGAAGTTGTGCTGATTTTTGGAACTTATACGACTTAAATTTTATCTTGCTTTTAAGTACAAGCCTCACTCTAAGCAAATGAATAACTCCACTGGCCTCACTGGACCAACATGCAGGGAAAATTTCCTGAAGGAACGCACAGAGCACATTTACACTCTTCACTGGGAAGGGGTGAAATAAAGCAGCAGATCCTTTATTGTGCAAGAGAAAGGGAAAGGTTCAGTAGCATCCTTGATTTTACATCTGGAAGGGGTAGATTTTACCCACCCAACATGGTCACACAACCCCTTCTCTATGCTATTGCAAAAAAAAAATCCCACCCCCAAAATTCAGACATAATAAATGACTTTGAAAGGGGCTATTTAACAGGCTATGTGGGACAGAAATGGGAATTTAGGCAGATAATGAGTAGCCTACGAAAGCAAGCAGCAGACTGTGGCTTCCTTACCAGAAGGCAGGGGAAAGCCAGAGAACCACATCTCATTACAGTGAATAATCACTAGCAACCACTTGGCAGCTATTTAATAGTATTCTATGCAAAAATGGATCAAATAATGAGGATTTAAAAGCATTCGTATCTAATATGCTAGTATTCAAAGAGATAGTAACAAGCACTGGATCTAGAATGGCTCTCTAAGATCCCATCTTTCTGGGACACCCCTTCCCAGTGATTTGGGTGCAAAATCTGCAATAAGCATGGCAATGGAAACACTGTTGGTGATCAATACTTTCCAGTTTGGTTAAAGTGACAAAACACAGAACAAAGATAATTAATTAATATGAAAATATGCAGTCCTTCAGAGTACCTTTAGCTTCTATCATTCTACTGCCTACCTCTGATGGGCCCAGCTCACCCTATTTCTGTGACCGTGTTGGCTGAAATGAAATTACACCCAACAGGAACCTGCTTCTTGTTGCTATCCAAAAGAAAATGCCTCCACCTTTTCTGAGAAAATTGAACAAACAAGAGAGTCCTTTCGCTCTAGGATTGCATAGACTGGGACAACGTGCTGGGTTTGGCTGGGGTAGGGTTAATACCCCAGTAGCTGGTATGGGCTACATTCTGGATTTGTGCTGGAACCAGTGTTGATAACACAGGGATGTTTTAGCTGCTGCTGAGCAGAGTTAAGTGCTGCTTGCACAGAGTTAAGGCCTTTCCTTCTTCTCAAACCACCCTCCCAACGAGTAGCCTGGGAAGTGCATAAGAAGTTGGGAGGGGACACAGCTGGGAAACGTGACCCCAGTTGACCAAAGGGATATCCCATACCATATGACATCGTGTTTAGCAATAAATGCTGGGGGAAAGAAGAAAGAAGGGGAGGACATTCAGAGTGACAGTCTTCCCAAGTAAACATGATGCATGATGGAGCTTGTCTTTCCTGGACATGGCTCAACAGCTGCCCACCAACAGGAAGCAGTGAATGAATTCCCTGTTTTGCTTTGCTTGTGCGCAGATTTTTCTTTACCTTTTAAGCTGCCTTTATCTTAATGCATGAATTTTCTCACTTTTACCCTTCCAGTTCTGTCCGCCATCCTTCTGGGGGTAGAGAGAAAGCATCTCCATGAGGCTGAGTTGCTGGCTGGCATTAAAACACAACAGACAGAAAGCAGGGTCACTGCGGAAAAGGGGCATGGGCTTCCTGGAACCCTGCATCTCCTCATTATTGAAAGCCTGAGAGGGTTTGCCATGAGAAACCATCATCACCAAACTCACTCCAATCTGCTTTAGCTCCCACAAAGGGTGAAAGTTATACAGGCAGAGGGAATAATCTCTTTGAATACTATCCTGTCTCGAAACTCCCATTTCCAGACGAGGCAGGTAAGAAGCTGACAGCTGAGTGCCTGCTATAGCAAAGCCTGACCTCTCCTGACAGCTCCCCACTCAGATTATTGCACCCAAAGGGCTGTGATGAGGCAAAGACGGCCACCTCTCCCAGGGGAAGGAACAAAGGGTGAACTAATGGTGCTGGGGTCACTCAGTTACTCCTGCGCCTCTTTATGTACTTAGGACACACAGTCGTGGAGCTGACGAAGTCACATGAAGTCTGGCTCCCCTTTTCTTCTCTGTGAGAAAGCAAGTGTGTCTTCTTTCTGGCTGCTCTGAGATGCTCCCACCAGGAACAGTCCTGCCATCATCCTTTTAGTGTGCAGCGCAGCCATCGAGGGACATTAGGAGATGAGGTGGGTTGCTGTGCCAATAATGCCCTCTGCAGCTTTTTGTGTCTTATATCCCACGTGGAGTCCTTGCCTCCCAAACATCTCTGCTACACACGTTAGAACTCGGACAACTGGATATGCATTTTCTTTGGCGGGCCCAAAGTCAGGGGTTGGAAGGACTGTGCCTTTCTCAGTTCTATCTCTGATTAGAAAGCGCTAGCCTTGGAACGAGCACAGAGATGGGAAGCGTTTTCCAAAGTCAGATGCAATGATTAAATCAGGAAGAACAGCGAATCACCTTTATGTTATGAGCAGAGCTATTTCTTGTCTACAACCAGACCCACAATGAAATGAAGTAAGGGGTGGGTGGCTTTCCTTATCTCCCATGAAGGCGAATACAGTAAGATGGGCCAGGACTGGTTCGATATGAAAGTTGGCTCCATCCCAAGCACCAATGTAGGCTGGGCAAGTGACTGGCTTGAGAGCAGCCCTGAAGAAAAGGATTTGGGAGTGCTGGGGGATGAGAAGCTCACCATGAGCCATCAGTTGCTCTTGCAGCCCAGAAAGCCAATCGTGTCCTGGGCTGCATCAAGAGAAGCGTGGCCAGCAGGTCAAGGGAGGGGATTCTCCCCCTCTGCTCCACTCTGGTGAGACCTCACCTGGAGCACTGCGTCCAGCTCTGGAGCCCCTGTTACAGGAAGGCTGTGGATGTGCTGGAAGGTGTCCAGAGAAGGGCCACGAGGATGCTCAGAGGGCTGGAGCACCTCTCCTGTGAGCACAGACTGAGAGAGTTGGGGTTGTTCAGTCTGGAGAAGAGAAGGCTCCAGGGAGACCTTATTGTGGCCTTCCAGTGTCTGAAGGGGGCTACAAGAAAGCTGGGCAGGGACTTGTTAGGCTGTGGGGCAGTGACCCAGGGAGGGAATGGATTAAAACTAGAGAGAGGTTGATTCAGGTTAGACATTAGGAAGAATTTCTTCCCCAGGAGGGTGGTGAGACACTGGCACAGGTTGCCCAGAGAGGTGGTGGAAGCCCCATCCTTGGAAGTGTTCAAGCCCAGGCTGGCTGGGGCTGTGAGCAACCTGCTCTAGTGGGAGGTGCCCCTGCCCATGGCAGGGGGGTTGGAACTGGATGAGCTTTAAGGTCCCTTCCACCCTGACAATTCCATGATTCTATGAAAGTTCACATCTCTTCTAATCAGAAGGCAAACTTTCTTTCCCAAGCTGCCACGAGGTGAAAGATTTCCCAGAGACTCTGTCAGCCTCCCTACAAACCCGACTTCCCCGTGGGAAATGAAAACCCCCAGCAGCTCCGTCCCTTCCCCTCGCACAGCCCCTTCCTTCCCCCCTTCCTCTTCTCGAACCCCGGTTCTGACGGAGGTTTCCAAAGGGCGGACGAGGAGGCTCCTGCAGGACCCCGGGCAGCTGCCGCTGGCTCTCCCGCGGGCGGGGTTCTCCCGGTCACGGCGGAACGGAACGGAACGGAACGGAACGGGCCGGGCCGGGCCGGGCGAGCGGCGGGGGCCGGCGTGCCCCGGAGCGGGAGCGGTGCGCGAAGCCGCCCCGGCTCCCATTGGCTCGGTGACGGCTGCCGGGGCTCGACGCGGCCCCATAAAAGCGTCCCGACCGCCCTCCCGTCCGGCTGCCCGTCCATCCGCCCGCCCCGCCATGTCCCCGCCGCCCGCCCTGCCCTGGCTCCTCGCTGCTTGCTGCCTCTGCGTCCTCCCGCGGGGCTCAGGTACGTTCCGCCCGGGGTGCAGGGAGAGGTGGGACGGACACACGGACACGGAGAAGCCCCAAACCTTGGGAAGGGTCTTCTCCCCTCCAGGGGAGCAGTCGGGGCTGGGCTCCGCCGCATCCCCGCATCCCCGCATCCCCGCATCCCCGCACAGCCGTGTTCCCCCGTGTCCCCGCAGGGTTCCCCCAGCCTTTCTCGCTCTCCGGGGACGGCGTGGAGCTGCCCAAAAGCCAGGTAGGTCCCTCTTTGCCTCACCGTCCGAAAGCGATGCGCTGTCGAGGGGTGAGGGCAGAGCGGGTCCAGCCCGGGGTGGCCGAGGGAGGTGGGAAACGAGACTCACCCGTGGCTGGGAAATGAGGTAGGAAGTTGGGAACGGACTGGAAATACATTATGAAATCCTTGGGATGGGTGGTAGAGAGAGTCGGGAGGCTGAAGCACTTTGCTGCGCAGGGAGGTCTATGGGACAGGCACGGGCAGAGGTGTGATGGGCAGAATGGGATACCTGGCTCAGCAAAAGCCGGGTGGGCTAATAACCAGCCAGTCCTGACTCCTCAAGGGATGCCAGACCCACCGTTAACGTCTGATCTTTACTTTTTAAAGCAACTGGCACTGTGTTTCAGTCAGTGGATGGAACTGTCTAATCAACCTCAGGTAAATTGACTTTGGTAATGTGTTTGATCTGCTGGGACTCTCTTCCAGACACACTAATTGCCCTGTATAACCTGAGCATCCGTGTCTGCAGGTGGCAGGTGGCTCTGGAGAACAGAGCGAGTTTGCTGGTGTGTGTGCTCTCCTCCCTGCAGTGCTAACTCGATCCTAAAGAAAGAAAGACAGACAGAAATGTGTTTTTCTGTCCCTCACAGCAGTAGATGAACAGAAGCAAGAAGCGCCGGGCAGTGCTGTAGGAGTTACAGGCAGGTTCCTGCCTGGTCCCAGCTCTGTGGTGGTGGGTGGATGGGTTTCCTTCGGGGTGCTCAGAGGAGAGGGGAGCAAAGGGGATATTTTCACAGCCTATTTCTGTCTCTGGCCCAGAGCTTGCAAGCAGTTGGAAAAAAAAAATCTCAGTAGCTCTGAAAGACCAGCCCTGCTGTGTTTGATACTGAGGTCATTTCTAAAGCAGAGAGAAAAATCATTTCTAACGCAGAGAGAAAAATCTTTCCGTGATCGAGACTTATCTGGAAATTCTGAACATTTTCTGCTGATTTATTCTTTCTGAAACATTTCAGTTTTGTAAACCAAGGCTTGCAGAAAATAGTTCCCAGAGCCAGTTGTTCGGGTGTCTTACACCTGACTTTCTTTCGGGCTGTAGTTATTTCTCATCTAACACGATTGCAATTCATCAGCAAATTCCTGTCCTGTGGCAGTGAGCACGGGACAGTGTATTTCAGTATATGGGTGAAGATGATAGTACTGATTGACTGACATCCTTGGAGATGAAAATGAACGGAGATGAAATATGCCAAACCAAAAAGCTATTTCTAGAACACGTACCCTATGAAAAAGGACTTTAAATAGAAGAGGCTGATTTAAATCTCTTTACAGTGCAAAACTATGTCGATATCAGTAGTAGAATTGTGTGTATCCATACAAGATATTAGTTTTTCATCTCGTAACAGTGTCTGAAAGTCTTACCCTGCTCTGGGGTGCTTTTAGTGGAACTGAGTTCAGTCTGAATTGTGCTAGGATCAGGATCAAGCCCATTCTCTATCAAACCAGGCACACCACATCCTCTCAGTAAATGTATTAAAGTACGGTTTGGTTTTTGCAGATCTCCAGCACTGTTTTGGATCTCTGTTATTCCATATTCAACAGCATGCATACGAATGAGGTAAGGTGTAATTGCTTCTTTTATTTCAAAGCACCTCCTCCTTAAACTTAAAAAGCAACCCTTCCAAAACCAAGTGTTTGACATTAATGTATAATCTAATATTGTCATAGTCTCAATAATGTAGGAGAGTATATAAAAGGTTATTTCTTCTCCTTAGTAGTTTGCATGTAATTCTTAACTTCATTAAATTATATATGATATTTCTGTCTTTCACGAATTTGGAGGTCAAAAAACAAAACATCCACTT
Source organism: Todiramphus chloris collaris (assembly GCA_025345505.1). Taxonomy (NCBI): domain Eukaryota; kingdom Metazoa; phylum Chordata; class Aves; order Coraciiformes; family Alcedinidae; genus Todiramphus; species Todiramphus chloris. The sequence continues at coordinate 3,457,122 of JANVCC010000021.1, forward strand.
ATATCTGGGGTTGGTATTTTTACTGGACACTCCCTTTTAAATACTACACTGTTAAATATGCTAAAAAATATACATAATATTGAATCAACAGCATACTGCAGATCATGCTGAATATAGAGGCATATGAGCTGCTTTACTGATTTTAATAATCTATTTGAGCTTGGGTTTTTTTTTTCTTTCTGACTCAGATCCAAAAGATTAAGTTGAGAGTTATTGAGTATAGCTCTTCCTCATTATTGGAGTCATATCAGGACCTAGCTCAATGTCCGTTTTGCTTTATATCACTCTTTTTTTATTATTATTATCACCAGTTTATTAAGCACCTTTCCCATAAAATTCACTCAGCCCTTGAGTATGTTAAAAAGACCAATTTACTTGTGGAGTTTGAGTCCTCTGTTTCAAATACTTAAAGACAAAAATAGAAAATATTTTGACATATATTTCAGTATCTCTTCTTGCCAGTGTCTTTAGCATATTATAATTCCAAGCATGCTTTTCTAAAGCAGCCATAAACCTCTACAGTACTGAAGTTGATTGTATAAAAACTTCTAGCATTTAATTCTTAAATGTCTAATAAATGTTTCTGAGTTCAGTATTGACTCCTGTGCTTCTGCAGTGTAGCTAAGGAGGGAACATCCAGAATCATCCAGTAACTTTTAATGGAGCCCTATTTCTGGTTACTAGTATAATTTCTAACATTTTTTTTAATTCCTCCTCTCCAGTTTCCCATCCACATGCTTTTCCCATGTTCTCATCCCCTGTCTCCATGTCCTTGCTAATTATATGTGCTAGTTTTTCAAGCCCACCTCAGGTAGCCAGCTCCATTCACTGACAGAACGGTGGCTGCGGCACACAAAGCTATCCCATTCCTGGCCAGCCAGGAGGGCTTCCAAACCTGACCAGTGTACCCGTCTGCAGGTACAGGGCTTTGTAAGACACTGAGCTTAGTCTGCTCCCATGAAGTCATGGGGAAAGTTTCTATTCCTTGATGTAAAGCTGAGAGTAGAAAAATGGGCAATTTTCTGAATGATAAAGGGTGCAGAGTAAGCCTTAAAAATCCATCAGTCATGCCCGGGTTAAAAGCAAGGGCAGTCTGAAAGGGGGAGAGCAGTCACCTTTTAAGAAGGTAAGAGCTGTTGGTACAATTCAAGCCTGAGGAATGGAGCTGATGCATTTTTTTTTCCTAGGTTGAGCTCTTCTTTAATCCCCCAGCTCACAGCTCTGCTTTGCTGTACAGCGAGGGAAGGATGCTGAATGATGGTAGTGAGCGGGCTAACACTGGTTAAGGCAAGGTTTAAAATCAATCTTTAAAAAGATCTGTTTGCTGCTCTTCTTACATCTGTCTGATAAGTGTGAGATTATCTCTTGTCTCATCTGGAGGGCAGCAACCTCATCAGAGCTGGAGGATTACTGTAATGAACCAACAAAGTGACAGCATCCTGATTAACTTACTCTGTCCACTTGCAGGAATCGGAGATTGCTGCTGCAAAGTTTACAAAGAAGGTATGGAAATGTAAAGGCAAGTGAGTAGGAATGGACAGGGAAGTACAGCCCTTTCCCTCTTTCTTTTGTTGCTTTTTCTTTTTAAGTCAGCTTGGGTTTTTTCTCAATGGCTGGGAAGAGAGCTGTGCTGACCCTGTTTCTGCAAAGCAATCCACCGTGTGTAAAGCTTTCTTTTATACATTTTCTAAAGCCTTTGAAACTTTAATTATGGTAATTTAGTATATTTACACTAGACGGAATGAGTAGTTCTTGACAATGCCCTTTGGGTATTAATTTTTAATCAGCATTCCAGATGAATGGGCATTGGGGACTATCAACATCTCGCTGGTTGTAGGCTGCTGAAAAGGGCCTTGAATTATTGATATTCTGATGGAATGACACTGAAACTTGTCAACAGATCTATGGAGCTGAGTTCAAATTGTTTGTGTTTTATTCTACAGGATAGCCATGGGACTCTGGGACGGCCTTTTTTCCTTTTCAGGGTATCTGAATCTCTTACTTTTTGAAGATTCTGAATCACGGGTGATGTTATATACCCACAGATGATCAACTTTCTGCCTTCACAAATTCTTCTTGCACTTGTTTTGAGTAAAGGCCAAATATCCCTTGCTTGAAAGCCTAGGGAGCTTTTTGCCTAAAAAGCTCTGATTCAACGAAAAGGCCACAAGATAATAAGATCTGGAGTAGTAATGATTTAAACACTTCTTTTATTTGAAAACGTGACTCTGCAAATGTTTTATTTTGAGCTAAATTGTCCAAAGACAGAAGTAGTTTGTGGCTTGTATCTCTGAGGCTGTCGAGGTGCACTGATGCTACATTTGTTAGATAAAATGTGTGTGAGCTTAATGTCCACTTGGTCTGAAAGATCTCATTATTGGAGAGCAATTATTGGTATTATATTGGTATTATTGGTAAGTGAAGGCACACTGCATAACAGGGTGAAAAGCCAAAGCAAAATTAGGGACATCATCATTATTTCTCTCATGTTTTTCTCCTGTTTGAGCTATGGCACATTCTAATGGCAGAATATGCTGGTTTAGACACACTGATTAATACCAGACTAGTTTAAACACAGTAATAATAATAATGATTAAAAAAAAAAAAGAAGCTATAAAGTAGGTTGTAGCAGGTACCCAGAGTCCCAATTCAGCTCTCATTTTCATTTCAGCTCTCTTCAAGTGTGTCTGGGCACTTTCAGTGCTGGTATTAATATGCTCTCTCTTAGATATCTACATATAGTACCCCAAAGAATTGGGACTGAGAGCCTTGATGAGAATAATTAAAGCCAGATTACTTAGCTGTTTGGAAAGAGGCTGAATTCATATCTCCCAGATTTAAAGGCAAAACCCATGTTCCACCTGTGGCCCTGGTGTTTGACACATTGTCCCTTCCCACAGTAAGGAAATCTTACTGCAGCCTTCCTATGTGTTCTGTTTGCATGATGGGAGATGTGTTGTTGTGTGTCCTAAACCTGGCATCTAATACTTCCACACAACCACCTAATTATTGTATTTTTCAGCCTCGAAATGGAAGAACCATTGAAGGTGCTGGTAAGTAGCCAAGTGTGTGACTTCTTTGAGTTCAAAAGTGACAAGAATTTGTTTTCTTTTCTTCAGTAACGATGGTCCTCCTGACAGAAGGAGTTACTGAGATGCATTACAAATCTAGTCCAAACTAGATGTTTCACATGGTCACTAGGAGGTTTCTGGGCAGAGACACATATATTATTGTACTGAGAAACCTACAGTGTATGCTCTTGACAAAAAGATTGTTTTCTTCTCTATGGTTCAGTAAGGAGGAGCTTTCATCCTCCACAGCATGATAGAAATGGTATAGGAATTATAAAATTTAAACCCAGAAGGTGTAAATTGTACTTGGAACACAAAAGCTAGACTCCTCTCTGTTCTAAGACACCTTCAGGCACCTAATCCTACACGAGAGCCCACTCATACAGATCTCTGCATGCAGGTGGGAGTCATCCTCACAGCAAAAGTAGGACCTGTTTTAGGGTAAACATTAAGTAGAAAGAGCAGGGTTGGGGATGTAAGGGAAGAAGACAGTGAGATCTAATAATATCACCTAGCACTTGCATATCCACCTTTGAAAGTGTCTGTTAAAGGGCTTAGCTTTAATGGGAAATAGAAGACAGTCAATGTACATGTGTCCCTCCTTCTCATCTTTTACCCCACCATAAAAGATTACCATTTTCTGTTTGCAGTGTAAGAATTGGTTCCAACTGTTGACTGAAAGGGTTGGGTGTTTTTTAGGACAAGACAAAAGTATAGGAAAGAAAAACTGCAAAGAAAACACAAGTAAAGAATACCTTTGCTGTATATTCAAGATTAAACCATTTCAGAAAGAAAGAGTTGGGAGAGTGTTGTAGAGTAGCATCTCTACTTGCTTGCTCTGGTCTTAGGTGCTGCCCTGGGCATCCATGGCTAGGATGAAAGGAAGATAAGGAACTGAATGGATCTCTTGTTTGAGCCAGTGCTGCTGCTCTTGTGTTCTTAGGTCTACATGTGTGTGGGAAATATTTAATAGCTGTGAAACCTGTAGGGGCAGGTAGTGCTGCCCAGATCTGTTTATAGCAACTGGAAGCATGAGCTGACAACCACCAAGGTAAGCCAAACAGGTGGAGAGCCCCTCTAGATTTTCAGCAAAACAGTTCAAAAGCAACTAAACTTGCATGAAAATACTCTATGCAGAGTACTCCAGTGTTAGTAGAATTACTAAGCTATCAAACACATCCCATTAAAGTACTGGTGTGGAAGCCACTACTCTATAATCATGTCCTAGCCTTACATACAGCAGTAAATTTTGTCCACAGCTCAGCCCCCTGAGCTGACCTGGCTGAAAGATGCACAGCACATGCTTCCATACTCTAAAAGAAGGACAGTGGAGTTAGGACATAGTGGAGAGAGGAGAACTGTGTGAGAAAGGAGGACTCAGGTTTGAGCACAAATATCACATTTGGGCACTTACCTGAATTTTCAGACTTTCATCCATCTAAATCTTCTGGTGCTAGAATTTGAAGCTGTTTAATTTCAACTTTGAGAAGGGCCTGACATACAGAACTGAATACTAAGTCTTCTTCAGATCAACATCTCAACGTGAAGTATGACACTGTGTTCATTTGTTTCAGAATATCATGGAATATGAAGTTCACGGGTCGATTTACCAGCTCGATGACTTGGTTTACAGAAAGAACAGAGACTTCCCATTGCACTGTTTGTCTATTATGTGACTCAGTTGTCTGGAATTTGCTGTTCCATGTAATAAATTTGCAATCATTAATTCTTGTTGTCCTTTTCTTTTTATTGAAGCATGTACTAGACTTCACTGGCCTATAGTGTGGCATTGCCTGATTCCAGTTGTGTTCAAAGGAAATAAATTATCTCGATATCGACAATTTTCAAATCCAACAGTGCCTTTTATATTTATAACCTCTTTTTTAATAGGGTTGTGAATTTTAAGCTGTCCCTTTTGAGTAGAGAATACGTTTCCCCAGAATTTCAAAATATGCATCCCAAATAGCATGAGAAGGTACTAAAATAATTGTGGACATTTCAATGATTCCCTTCTTATTTTGAATACCTAAGGGCTCGAGTGTGATAACTGCTGTGAATGCAAAGCCCTTTGAAAGGAGGGGAACGAGTGCTGCTCCTAAACACAGGCACTACTTGATCCAATGATGTATTTTTTTTTCCCAGCCTTGCCTTACTGGCTGCCATAAAGCACAAATGAGTCACTTCTGAGAGACAGTCTGAACATCTGCCCTTTTTACTGAAACCATGCATTTCAACCTGTGGTGAAGCCACTTGTACTTGCTCTGTGCGGAGTGGGGTGATGTGTTTCTGTAGGCGGAGGCACTTCTGGGAAGAAAGCTTAAAAATCCTAAGCAGTTACTTCCTTAGGAAGAAAAGAGCACAGTAAAGCCAGGGTCTGGGGATGCACACCAGATGGGGATTCCTCAACACAGCGTTGGCTTCTTCAAGCCCTTGGTTATCCCCTGGTCCTCTCCTTGGCTACTCAGTCCTGTTGTATACCTAGCGTGGTACCATCTCGGTTCCTCTGGCACTTCCACATGAGAACTGGATTGGGGAACTCCTTCATCTTTTGAAACAAACCCCAAGAAGCCTGTGCAGCCTTTTTTTTTTTAAGTTTTCTTTTTAACTGGGTACCTTCCTGGTTTGGGCTATATTAACAGATGTTTGGCTGTTAGCTAGAGGGAGGTGGTAAGTTATTTGGCAATTGTTAGGATAGAGTGTCCAGTTTTGGGCCCCACAACATGGGAAAGTCATGGGCAAACTTAGGGGAGCTCATGGAAGGCTTCCGGAGCGGTGGGAACTGGAGCACTTGCCTTGTGAGGACATGCTGGGGCAACTGGGATGGTTCAGCCTGGAGGAGGAATGCCTTCAGGGGCACCCAGCAGCCCTTCCAGTGCCTACAAGTGGTCATCAAGGAGACAGTCAGACTCCTTACAGTGTGGGGCAGGAAGACAAGTAGAAACATGCATAAGTTGGAGCAGGAGAGGTCAAGACATCCAGGCAGTGCACCAGGCTATCCAGAGAGGTTGTGCTCTCCAGTCCATGGAGGTTTTCAAGAGCACAGTAGACAAAACATGGCCTGAATTCCTGCTTGGTATCAGACTACAGACTTCCTGAGTTCCCTGCCAGCCTCAGTTACTCTGTGCCATGAGGAGGATTTCATGCTACATAGTTCAGCCTCTTACAGGGACAAAGCCCTGGCTGAACTGTGGCTCCTGTGTCTCCACCTGGGCAGAGAGTGCTGGTGGCTTGAGGGGTCCCCGGGAGACTGCTCAGGGCAGTTAAGGTCTATTTGTGTCCTTATGGCACACTCTTGCTCTTCTTTAGTGTGTTGTCAAATCCTGGTGGAAATAATTAGCCCATGGAACGATTACCAAAGGGATACTCCAACTCCTCAACTATTTATTTAGAGCCAGCTCTTCTTCTTCTCTGGAAGAATCGGCCAAGACATATGCAAGTGGTGGGGATGCTCTGTGGTAATGCCAATAAATAGGAGATAATGGTATAGAAGCACAGCAATGGCACTTCTCCAGGACTTCTCTGCTTCTCACCCCACCCCAGCAGTGACTGGGCTGGAGGTGCACAGGAAACTGGGAGGGAACACAGCTAGGACAGCTGACCCCAACTGACCAAAGGGATGGCCCACACCGTATGAAGTTGTGCTCAGCAATAAAAGCTGGGGGAAGAAGGAGAAAGGAGGGACGTTTGGAGTGATGGTGTTTGTTTTCCAAAGTCACCATTAGGCGTGATGAAGGCCCGTTTTCCTGGAGGTGGCTGAACACCTGCCTGCCAATGGGAAGAGGTGAAACAATTCCTTATTCTGCTTTGATTTACCTCTTAAGCTGGCTTCATCTCACTGCATGAGTTTTCTCACTTCTACTCTTCCAATTCTCCCCAGCAATTCTGTACCATAGGCAGCTCATGCTGTGCTCTCATGATCAGCAGTGGCTTCCTCCACTCACAACAGGGTTCAAGAATAGCATCTATTTGGGCCCTGAAACCAGTTAAATAAGACTGATAAATTGGTAGTAATTTGCAGGAGAGCACCTATCATAGGTTCCTCAGCCATATTTCCATAGTAAGTGTGATTCCTCTGTAGTAAAAGGCACAGGAGAGGTCCTGTTCACTGCTCAGTGGAAATCTTTGCTCCCTGGAGGAACACAAATGTCACCTGCAGAATAGGAGAGATTAGTAATATAAATGTAATGAAATGTAAAGGTCATACCTGACCTGAAACTCTTTCTGAACATCCCACTGCAAAACCCACATCAGAAATTGAGGAGCACAGAGAAAGGTGACAAATTCTTAGCAAGCACGTAAGAATTTCTGCAAGAAAAAGAAGTGAAAGCTCAGTTCCCACGTCAGCAAGAGAAGAAACGAATAAAGAACGACGTGACACGTTACACAAAGTAATGAGTGTGTTTAGAAGAGTAAATCTGATGTTTATCCATCCTCTTGTAATAAAAAGAAGCAAGAAGGGAGACTCAATTGCCCTGAGAGGCAATACATTTAAGCTGGAACGGGGAATATTTTTTCCTAACAAGCGTGAAATGAAAACCCCCTCGGTGCTTTGCTTCACTTTGCTCTGTCTGATCCCTTCGTGCTGCGATGCCTTGGACAACCTCACTCCCTTCTTGGCTTCCACACTTAGTACGTGTCCAGGAGACAGGAGGCTGGGAGGGATGGCAAGTGCTGGAGGACAGAGTCAGCATTCAGAATGGGCTTGGCAAAGGTACCTCTGGAATAAACGTGTCCGGCTCGCTGAGGATGAAGGAAGGTATTGCACAGACTAAAGAATAACCAGTTGCAGCTTTGCAGCAAAAGGGATGGGTAACTGTAGACAATCAAATATCACAGAACATAAAAATAGGATATGGAATAAGAAACTGTAGAGACAGGCATGGGAGGTGTCACGCTGCTGCTGATAGGGAAGGATTTGTGTACAGAGTAGCACTGGAGAAGAAGGAGAGGGACTATCAGGAGAGAACCCAGCAGAGGGGAAAGGTGGAGGTCAGGGAAAGTTGGTACCTTCAGTGAAGCAGAGTTGGTTTGCAAGAAGGAAAGTTTGGAGAGGGGAATGATAAAATGCTCCACTTTAAACTCACCACTCCTGTCAGTATCCACCATGCCCATAGGTGGATACTGCCTGGAGAAGTAAGCTTGAAATGAAGACAAATTCACATTCAATCTGACAGCTGGGAGAATGAAGCACTGCCTGATAGGCAGAGTTACCTTTTCTCAGTCATAAAAATTCTCCAGGGGGACAGACACCTATTGGAATGTAAGTTACAAAAGTCCCAACTGTGAAATAACTGCAAGCAGCATTTTCTCTCTTCAGTGTTACACCATGGTGCAATGTTTATTCCTAATTATGTTTCATTTAACTCAAGATTAGTACTGGGTTTTTTTTTTTTAATATGTAGCATACTTCAGATGGAAGCTGTTCTGGTTGCTTCTGGAGAAGTGGAAGATTTGATCTCAGAAAGCCCAGCACTTACACCTTCCATACTCCAGAGCCTCCTTCTCTGAAGACTTTCGAGACCCACCTGGCTCTGTTCCTGTGTGGGCTGCCCTGGGTGACCCTGCTCTGGCAGGGGGGGTTGGACTCAATGACCTCCAGAGGTCCCTTCCACCCCCTTCCATTCTATACTTCTACTTTTATCTCATAACAAGATAACACTCATCACACTGACAGCTGTGACAAGTGGCATCCGGCTCCAAGAGCTGCAGGGCAACCCCAGGAAGGACATTGTCTTTGCTCCTGGAATGCTTGTGTAAAACAAGAGAAAATCCCAGCATGGAAAAGGGAGCATATGGATGACAGGAAAGGTGGAAAAGCCTCTTTGTGACCCGCAAACTTGGAGTGCACGCAAAGCAGAGTCCTTTGAAAATGCAGTGAGAGGATTCAGGTGAGACAACTGCCATGAACGCATGACATGACATCCCATCTAGGAACTAAAACCACATCAGCTGACTGCTCGTCTCATCTTCACAATTCTCAGCAGGTAGTGAGACAGGAGTAGCCGTAGAAATTGCAAATCTGCCTGCTGAAGACTGAAAACCATTTGCTTAACACAGACAGTTGAGCAGAAGACCTTGCAACTGCTTGACAGGCTGGCCAAAAGCTGCTGATGCCCTGTTGCAGCTTTCCTAGCTCATGCGAGGCCACCAAATGAATTCCATGAGATGCTTAGGCTTATTATTCTAAACACAGCAACACAATGTTTCTTTCTTTGCTGGGATGTTAGAGTCAAGCGGTGATTGCAGGATCTTCACTGGCAGACGAGACGGATGCTTATGTGGAGATCGCTCTGAAGATTTGTCTTACATACCTGCTCCAGACAACTCACACATTGCAATTGCCACCCCTCTACCTTATTAAACAGAGTAAAAGCGTATGTCTGACCAGGCTGGACTGCATAAACTGTCTCAATCTATACATCTATCACCCTGATAGATTTCTACACTGAATAACTAGAAGTAGCTGCCAAGTCTCCTTCTCCAGTCATTGCTGGATCTATTTTTTCCACAGTGCAGGAACAAAAATCTCTGGTTATGATTCTCCATCTAAAATTTTGACACTTCTCTGGGGCAAAGGACCTTGTACACCAAACACCATCTATCTATTAGCTTGAAATCTGCTGAGAAATCAATAGAGAAAAGTCTGAAGGAGAACATATGGCAAACTTAAAACCAAAAAATTATATCTTTGCCACAAAGCTCCTGCACCCAGGGGTTTCTACACAGCAGTTCAGATAATGCCTGCTGAATTACTGCATGAGGGAGATGTGTGCATATAAATAAGTACTTCTGGAGTGTTGCTTTCTAAATATCAACCAGCAAAAGATATAAGTACAGACTACAACTTCTGACAGAAAAGGCAAAAAGGCAGAACACCCATGAACTGAGCTGAGGGCACAAAGGACTGTCAAGCAGGGATGATTCATCAGAAGAGTTACAACATCCAGGAGCCTCATTCAGCGTAGGACTGAGCTCACATTTCCTCTCATGATGGCCCAGCAGTGTCACGACACACACCACATCTAAACCCACCTGGATCTGTTCCTGTGTGGGCTGCCCTGGGTGGTCCTGCGTTGGCAGCGGGGGGTTGGACTCAAACTCCAGAGGTCCCTTCCAACCCCTGCCGTTCTATGAGTCTATGATCTTTTCCTTCAGTTCCACAGCTGTGTAGAATCTGTATAGTTCCACAGACGATGTGTTGCCTAAGATAGCCCAAAGTCACTATTTCGTGACTTGAATTAATCATGCACTTGACTTCAAAGAGAACAGGGATGTTTAAGATTGCAATATAGGGACCAGTCAGCAGAGGGCAACACCAATATCATCTTTGTGATACTCAAAACAGAGGTGTTGGGCCCTACCCAGCTCTGCAGTGCAGCAGCCACTGGTGCTCAATCCCTCCTAACTCAGATGAGTTCAGACCTTATGCATCCCTCGCGCTCACCCAGACAAGGCTCTCTGAGGCCATAACTTGGGATGTTTCCTCTCCTTCCAAAGAAAGCAAAGGTGACAGAAGATGCAAGCTAACAAACACACAAACCTCAGCACCGAGTGAACTGCAAGCCCTCTGCACAACTGACACATCCATCAGCAACATCAGTCCTCTAGACAGGTAAAAGAAGGAGAGCTTTTCCAGGCATCATTTCTTCTCCGTGCTTCCATCAGCCCACAGCTTCATTGAATTGTGGAGCACCATGTACACTTTTCTAATGGGTGTTATTGAAAACATCCATTTTTCCTTGACAGACAATTGCACCGTGCCACAATTGAGTTAGGGAAGTGATGCTACATCAAGATAAACATGTTTTGCAGCGTTGGTTAGAAGAGAGGTGCCAGAGGAGCTGTGTTTGGAAATTTGTCATTGTTTTGCTTTACAACTAAGTCATGTACCAACCCCAGCTCCAGGTGACTAGACCCAAGCTGAAATCTGTGGCATAGGATATAAGAGAACTAGACACGTGCGAAACTGAGATGCAATGAATGTCTTGTTTTCCCCCAGTAAATGAGCACTTCTGTAATCAACCGAACTAGCAAAGCTAATTCTATTAGATTTGTACTTCAAGGAGGCTCTCCTACAGTGTATTGGATGAAATAGAGTTTTTTTATTACAATTTCAGTAGTAAAATTTCATGCTGTGGCCCTCCTTTCACTCAAGGCATACATCAGGGCTCTTTCTTTTACAGACCTACCTATTTCCATGCATGGAACCGGCAGGAATCACCTTGTGGCTTCAGCTCTCCATCATATTTGCCTCGAACTGCTCAGCAGATTCAGAAGTAAATAGATGAGGACAGATGGATAAGCCAGCAAAACGGTGTGATGCCATAAATGTTGTTTTCTTGGGAAGAAGGCCAAAAACTGAAGGGAGTAAGGCAGCTGAGTAGGGAGTGCATAAAATGGGAAATTGGATGTCTGAGCTCAAGTCCTGGCTCTCTTGATGTATAGCTACATTTCAGTGAGCAACCTACAGGCATGATTTCCATACTTACCACGTGCTTTGATGGACAGAGGCTTGCCTGTGGCTGTGAAATTAAGCACTACTAAGATGGTACAGTTCCACCTGACTCAGCTTCTCCCTTTGTGAAACAAGGGATGGTTACTTGGCCTCAAAGTTTTGCTTTGCCATCCAGTACATTTCTGTTCAGAAATAGCTTCAAAATCCTCAAGAGTGTCTATTAATCAATCTGGATGAAACTACAACCTTCCAAGGAAGCCAAATGATGATCTGGATATTTATTTGGATTTGTTCCTAGTCCCTGTGTTTAGAATATATAATGGCATTAATTACTTTAACAGACTAGTAATATTTGTTCACAGAGTTTGCCTTATAATCACATGAGACCATTTATCCTCACGTTTAAAGTTATCCTCAAATAAAAGCTGTTATCACCTTAACGCATCATTATTTAGCAGTGTAATTAGCCCTACTCCAGTAAATGTCTAAGTACTTCTCAGTGTCTGCTTTGCAAAAGCAGGTATCAAAACCCAGTTCCACGTTTGTCCCACTCAGACTGGTAACATCTCTGATGAAAAAAAAAAACACCACAACTTTTCTCATTGGATGGAAAAAAAAACCCCCCAACTTTTCTCATTGTTCTATCCCCAGGTTTCTGAGTATCTATAATTTCTCTGCTGATGTGTTGTAAGGCAGCAGTGAAGAGACATAACCGTGTTTGTTTCTTCTTCAGCAGCAGATATTTGATCTGTTGGTGGCCCTTCCCAGGGCTGGTGCAACGCTTAATGAGCTGCGTTCGCTTCTAACAAAGTGCTGTGGAAGGAAGAATCTGTCTGGAAAATATCAGTGGTCCTGTTGAGTAGGTAATGGGACAGCAGGTATAAATGTAGAGGCAGAAGAGCTGAAAAGTACCCTGACATTCATCTTGCTTGACAACCTTTATAGCATAAATGAAAGAACATCACCTGGTAATTCCTGCCATGAAGAGAATTATTCTTTGTTTTGTTTTATTCTAGCATGAAATGCTACTTTACACAATTATGTGCACTTCCTGCTGATGTTTATGCTGCTCTTTCCTTCACCGTTGATGTGTCTCTATTTTGACAGCATTTTTATCTCCTTTCTCCCATTTCCTAGTTTCTTACCACTTCAGCACCGGTTCTCCCAGCAACAACTTCTACTTTTGCCCTTCCTCCTCTGGTTGCCCTGGCACAGGGTGTCCTGGTACAGACGCAGAGAGCAATGGATTTGCTCTGAGGAGGAACAGGCTTTGAAGCAGGCACCAGAGCAAGTCTCCTTTGAGATAAATTGTAGATTGTTAATGCAGTGAAAGTAAAACCCCCCTGGGATGTGGAAGGGTCATTTTACTTTTTTTTTTTTTTTTAATAATAATTACAAAAATGACTATTAAAACAAGGTATGGATTCATGGAGGAAAACAGATGGATTGCAGGAGATAGAAGGGGGAGCAGACCCCTTCTTAAATTCTTAATGACTTGCATACTCATTTCCACCATGGGCCAGTACTGAATTTGTAATTGTTAAAAGAGAAGAGATGGTTTCACCAGTTTCTGTGTCTTTTGCTATGATATCAGAAGAAGGAAGGTTAGGTCTATCTGAAGAGAGAGTGATCTTCAACGAGAAGTCCCAATGCACGTGTCTTTGAAGTTCTCAGGCTAATGCTTCAACTGGAAACGTTAAGTGATGGTGAAGCATTCAGTCATTTGCAAGGATGTTATTTAACTGGGATTTAACATTGCTGCCATTGTCTTGTCACCAAAGAGAGCCTTTTATGCCCCTCAGGAAGGCACGAGGGAAGTAGTCACCAGAAGTGGGCCACGATCCACATCTCAGAACAGCTTCACACCAGTGTATCTCCACCAATCCAAACAGGTTTCAACCACACAGTGAAAAATCAGGCCTGTGGAATACCATATAGAAGGAAGTTTCCAGACTGGTAACTATGGAGCACTTTGAGGCAAGCTTCCTGGGTCTGTTACTGAATGGTGTCCCAGTGAGCAGGGCACACGTAGAGGGTACCCTGGACAAGCTGGGTCCCAGGTATGTTTGTTAGCTGATGTATTACAATGACCCTGACAGGAGACGTCAGTAAGGGAAAAGTAAATCTGAAATAAGTAAGGATGTTAAAACCTGGGGAGGGAGAGGGACCAGGGTATGTGACAGATGCTTAATTTTCCTTGACAGATGCATGGGCTATGTTGGAGTTCCCTTACAGCAGCAAGCACCTTCCTTGGTGAATTCAGCTAGTGAACTATGATTTAAGCCTCATCAAGCAACTGCATGATATTTGAATGAATAGAGAAGCTCATAAAATAACCTGATTCCAAGATGAAGCAGCAATCTTTACTGCTTTCTGGGGGTGTTTGAGACTCAGCCTTATTTGAATTTCAAAACAAAAAGCTGGCCAAGTGCTGTGACAGCTTGACACAACCCCACACTGTTTTGCCATTAATTCCAGCCTAACCAGTGCCCTGGTTAAAGTATAGCAGCCCAATTGAGCCTTAGGCAGCTTCATGAAAACCTCCTGGACTAAGGGTGTGCGTAGAAAGACATCTAAATTGTGGTGCTCAGGAAGAAGAGAGGTAACCAGGTACAAAATAGGTTTATCTTGAAGATAAAGACTGTTCTTCGAACAGAAGTGACACAAAAAGAAATTTACAGTTGAACAGACACAATAACATTCTTTTCAAAATGCAACCTACATGTCTTAAATAGGTATCAGTTTTCCAGGTGAGACAGCCCATGCTGGAGTGACACTATGAGGAACTGAGCAGACACAACACAGACCCAGTTAGCCCAACAGATATCTTCCACTGGTATCCCTGGAAAAGCTGGTGGATTTAGGAACAAGCTCTCACTTTCAACATGGAAGCTGAAAGTGAAGGACATCACATTTTCATGCGTGGTGAAGACAGTAGGAAGAGCTTTACAAAATGGCACAATAAATTAGTTTAAAATCTAGGATACATCGCTGCAGTGACCTGTAAACTGCACCTTTAAGAGCAGAGTGAGATATCCTTTGCTGCTGTGAGAATTGATTCACCAGGGAAGTTTACTATTTTCAGAAAATGAGAGATGAGTCTCAAAGAAATGATGAGTCTCAATGAGAAGATGAGTCTCTAAGAACAGAGTTGGGAAGTAACCTAGGCCTTTCTGGAACATCACATGCATGGCACTGGGATTCCTGTGACATCTCTTTTCTTCACTCAGACCAGGTGATGCCTGAGAATATGTCTGTGCCTTCCTTGGCTTGGCAAGTAGAGAGCTTGAGCTCTGACAAAGGACTCAGTGAGCGAGTTGGGGCAGTGAATGTTTTTTCTGGGTCTGCCACTTGGACAAATGCATTTGAAGGCTAACTCAGCCTAGTGACCAGGTCCCCCATTCCCTGCTTTCAAGGGACACCAGAGCACAGAGATAACGCAGAGTCAGCCTGCACGTTTTGCTGCTCACACGTTTCTAAGAGTTTGACCGAGTCCTCTCCCTAGCTGCCAAGCTGTTGCAGGCATAATAAATGCTAAAATGGTTACTAGCTGAGCTTAAGTGAACTTGTCTTTTATTTTTGAGGGGTAGAATGATGAAGAAACCCCACCACGACACTGCTGGCAAAAAGGTTCTCACAGCTACTACGCACAGCACCGCAACGAAAGCCGAAGGGATGGTGGGAGCAAGCTGGGAAGAGAATAGACTTCTCATCAGAACAGGGTTGTGCTGTTCTGTCCCACTCACTCTCTTCATATAACCCCTCGTTCAGGAGTCTAATGAGCCAACAGTACAAACCCAACAATTATTTCCAGTAGTTCTAACGCTCGATAGCTTCAAAACAGGCAATGAGCTTTAGCTGGTTAATAAGCAATTTGCCCCCTGAAGTCAAGGAAGTGCGTAAGCTGTGACACGATGGAGAGCTGAAGGAGAGAGCTTGAGAAGGAGGGGAAGCTGGCAGCAGTGGTGGCAACAGGAGCAGAGTCTGCTGGGAGAGCCTTCACGTATTAGCACGGTATTTATTTGCAGCAGAGTGGTGCGCAACCTGGTAAGGAACAGGGCTGAGGTTGTCCTAGAAGGCTGAATGTATGATTTATTGCCTCGTTAAACTGAAACTGCATTTTTCAACTCAAGGATTGAAAGTGCTCCACTGAAGCATGCATAATGTATCTTCAAAAGAAGAACAAAATAGGCTTCACAGCTGCAGCAGAGCATCCAAATTGGGAGAATTTATGAGTTCCCCCAAATTAATACCTTAATATTGGGCATGATCTTTTCAATAGTCTTGAGACTTCACATAAAAGGCAGAAATGAACACGCTGGTTGTTCTACACTTAGAAGAGCAACAGAAAAGCTGTTCCCAAGCTTGCTGTGTCTCAGAAATGGGATGCCTTGAGTTTGCCAGCCACCCTGCAGCCACACTTAAGCGTGGTAAAGCTAGATGAGTTTAACAGAAGATGTCACAACAAGCCCAGACAGGGCTACAGGACTGGGGATGAGTGGCTGGAAAACTGCTCATCAGAAAAGGACCTGAGGATGCTGATGGATGGCCAGCCAAACGTGAGCCAGCTGTGTACCCAGGTGGCCAAGAAGGCCAGTGGCATCTTGGCCTGGATCAAAACCAGTGTGTCCAGCAGGAGCAGGAACAGTGATCTTGGATTCAGCACTCGTGAGGCTGCAGCTTGAGCACTGGGTTCAGTTTTGGGTGCTGCAGGATAAAAAAGACATTGAGGGGCTGGAGCGAGTTCGGAGAAGGGCAACGAAGCTGTTGAGGGGTCCAGAGAGAATGTCTGCTGAGGAGCAGCTGAGGGACCTGGGGTTGTTTAGCCTGGAGAAGGGGAAGCTGAGAGGAAACCTTCTCATTCTTTACATCTACCTGATAGGAGGTTGTAGTGAGGTGGGGGTTGGTCTCTTCTCCCAGGTGACTAGTGATAGGACAAGAGGAAATGGGCTTAAGTTGCACTAGGGGAGGGTTAGCTTGGATCTGAGGAAAAATTTCTTCACTGAGAGCCTTGGAACAGGCTGCCCAGGGAGGGGGTGGAATCACCATCCCTGGAGATGTTCAAAAAACAACTAGATGCAGCACTCAAGGCCATGAAGGTCGTATCTTGAAGGTTGTTTGCAACCTTTATGATTCTATGAGTTGAACTGGTTGTTTCCAACAAAGACAGAAAGACCAACCAGCAGCACTCCTGATGGCAGCTCTCCCTCTAACTAGGTCTCAGGCTGAGTCCTGTAGCCTGTGAAGAAGCAACACTTCTTGGCTAGCTTGTCCCAGAACGGGCAACAAAGGTGCTCAGGATGAGGACATTCCCTTACAGAAGACAGAGTCAAGCTTTGCTTTCTCTGCAGAAGAGCTGAGACTTGGAGAAAGGCCTCTGTTAATTTTCCTTTTTTTTTTTTTTTTTTTAATTGAGGGGTAGGGGGAGAGGAGGGGAGAGGAGAGGATTTCTACAGGTACAGGGGTTTGCTGAAACTTCCTTTTCCACAGGTCACGTCTCAGCTCATGTGCCTGGTGTGATACAGCTTCACTCCAGACAGAGCCTTTTGAAGTTCCCATGGGGCTTCACAGTCAAAGCCCACATCATGGAGGCATCAAAACCAGCTTCAGCAGCTCCAGCCATCATCCCACTAAGAAGCCACTGTTGCTTTCCAGACCTGACCATGGCTGCCCTCAAAACATTTGTCTCTTGTCCACACTCCAAACCACTTCTCTCCAGTGCTCATAGCAGTCAGTTATATGGAGACTGACCTGATACCAACAGACTCTTCTGCCTTTGTCTTCTCAGAAACTAGCCTCTAGTAGGCATTCACAGCTTGCTTACATGCTAGATGTTTCACATACAGAAAGTCCTTTGGCTACAGTCACCCAAGACCTTATTCCTGGCTCCTTGCCCTTCACTTACATCCCCTAGCCTGCTCTCTGTAGGCTGTTCTTCAAGAAAGGTCTCAATTCCCCACTACCAGAAAACTAGGGAGATATTTGAGTTACACTAGAGAAAGCAGCAGAATAATATGGATTATTACAGGGCTTCTAAAACCTGGGGCTGGTAACGTCAGTCTTGAGGCAGTTCTCTAAATAGCCTTTTTACCTGTCTGGGTTAATATACCTGAAGATGGTGGACACTTGGGCCTTCCTGTTCTGTGTTATGAACAGAATAAATCAAACACCTAATACTACAGTCATAAGGCTCTTAAATTTAAGTGGCATTCTGCTGAGGGTGGTGTTAAACAAGGTCTTCTGCATCACAGCAAAGAGATTAACACCAGTGCATGTCCACCATAACAATGCAATCCACCATGTAGTCCAGAATGCAATTTTAATAGTGCTTAGGTAGCCTTTCAAGCTGAGTAGAGAGAAGACAAGAGTCTTGGAAGGTCCTGGAAAAAGCAGCTTCCTGGGTTGTCCTTTAATGCACAGGTTTCCTTGATCTGGATCCTAATGGAACAAGCCTCAAAACAGTTAAGGAGATTCTCAGTACCAGATAAGTAGGAATTGTATTTGGGTTTGTTCTTAAGAGGTGTTTCTAGAAGATCTTTAAGGTTCTAGCACTGACAGGGTTTATATACTGTCTGTAGAAGACTCCTTGGATTGCACTCTAATGCAGAAACTGAGGACTATTTCAACACCATCTTTGGACCAAGGTGTGTGCAGTGACACTCTGAAGCTACAGCACAGCCCTACCTCTGTAGCCAAATGAATTATCTTCTCCAGCATCAGCCTTACCATCGTTGTAAGGCAGCCCAGTCAAAGTCTCTGGGTTACATCAGCTTACACTGAATAGTTAACTGTGCCCATGTTGAGGTGGTCAGATGAAGCAGACTTCTATACTTAGTAACTAAGAAGATCCCAGCCATGCAGATGGAGACACAAGCTTTAAAGACCATAAAGCAGATTTCCATAGATAACTGCACCACCAAAGACAATAATCTGTTTGGTGCAACAAATAATTTATAGAAGGGAATAAGATGGACATGAGTCCTTTGCACACTTATTTATTCACAGTAGTCTCTTGAGGTTGTTTTCTTTTGAAGGACATAGCTAAGGAAACCTAACCTTGACTTTAGCAGCTTTTCAGAGATGCACACAGGTAAACACACATGTGAATTTAAAGCAAAAATGCCAACTGGCATGAAAAACTCTAAGCTGTGGAGAAAGGCAGTGTTAACACCACCACAAGAGCAGGAGCCTGGTGGCAGCTAGAACTCCTGTGACTGGACATATTTGTGGGGTGGTTTAAGTGAGGTGGTCTTCTTAGGAAGAAGTTGGGGGAAGAACATTAGGTAGCACCCCTCCTTGAGCGATGGTCACACCGGAGAAGAGCTTGTTCAGCTCATCATCATTCCTCACAGCCAGCAGGATGTGCCTGGGCACAATCCTGCTTTTCTTGTCCTCCCGTGCAGTGTTCCCTGCCAGCTCCAGGATCTCTGCGCTCAGGTACTCCAGCACTGCAGCCAGGTAGATGGCAGCACCAGGACCAACCCTCTCAGCATAGTTCCCTCTTTTGAGGGATTTGTAGACACGACCCACGGGGAAATGCAGACCAGCCTTGGCAGATTTGGTTTTCTTTGGCATGAGGAGGAGCTTTGTGTCTTTCTTCCCGCATTCAGACATTCTAACACCAATCTGGGATAAGAAGAGAACATTTAATAGCACACCAAACAGACACAGTAACTGAGCAGTTAAGTCCTTTCTTCCTCCACATTTCACTGTCTCTCTAAGTCCCTTACAAGTCTGGTTTTCCCCCTCTCAGAAAGTTTCCTAGTTGTTCATACTTTTGTCTGAAGGAGCAGATGGGTCAGGCCATTGCTCTAAAGGAATCTGCAAGTTTCCAGCCAAGAAGCATCTACAAGATCAGTCAGAGCAGTAGGTCAGCCATACACCTGCTAGAGATCCAAAACTTTTCAAGAGAGTAAGATTGAACTTAATATCAAGATCTTTTGATCCAGTACCAGTGGAGGACTGATGTTAAGAAGAAAGATTAAGCAAACTAGGCTTCAAGATACTTACAAGTCATTCAGGAACCCTGCAGAGAAGCTTCATTGAACTTACCCCTGGTAAGAACGTAGTAGTTTCTACACTGATGACCTTGTGAAAGCCAAAGCTAGACATTCATATATTTGACTGAAGAAAGAACAGAAAAGAACTTAATCTAACTGGAAACCACTTTGGAGGGGGCTCATCTTCCAGAATTAAGGGGACCTATTGCCACAAGGTAACAGGCCACAATCAGGAACAGAGCTGTAAGGAGAAGCTTTGGTTTACACCAGACACTGAAACCACCCTGCTCAGCACACTGTGCATCAGGCTACCACACAAGGAGCACCTTCTTGTATGGTATTGCATCCATACTAACAAGACCCATCACTTATTACTGACATATAGCATCTGGTCCTGAACAGTACCAATTACTCTTCAAGGCAGAACACAAAACAACTGGAAAACAAACACAGGAAAATCTGCTGTTGTATGTAAAGTTTCTTTCAAGGTTTAATCATTAATTGGTTTTTAAGTAATGAGAAGCTCTACCGAGATGGGAGGAGAAACTAAATCAGATATCAAATTGAAGTGCTTAAGAATACAATTAAAAGTTCTTTTAGGAGATTTCTGGGGGCCTTAAAATGATAAGTTCCTAAAACTAGCCAAGACAAACAAATTAATTAAAAATTAAAAGCCCCCTTAAACAGCCTTATACCAAACACAAAACTTAACAAAACCCTTATTTTACTCAGGAGTTTATCTAACAACAAGAAAGCATCGTGCCATTTCTTGAGAACAAACCCTCACCTGAAGAAGTTATGGATTTAGCCTCTTTTCCAACAATACCACCACACAAATCTCCAAGACAACATTTTCTGACAAGAGCTGCCCCCTTTTAAACTCTGCAGTGGTAGCCATTTCATTACCAGTTCTTGCATCATTTTATGCCAGCTGGGTGAGCAGATTCAGCCACTCAAAATAAAAAAACCCAATCAAGGTCCCAGCATAAGAGCAACTCAGTAGAGCAGCTGAGAGCATGAGAATTTGTCACTCCTCCCTGTAGAGCTGCTTAGCACCTCGTTAGCTGGTCTCTGGAAATAAGCCCAGTATTTACTGCCTCAGAGAACTGCAGGATCTCTGACTGACAGTACATTTATTACAGCTAGAAGGGGGCACATCTCACCTTGCTGCCATCATCGAGAAGCAAACGCAGCAACTCTCAACCAACTGCTCTTTGTGCCACCAGAAGTGGCCAAGCTGCTTTGTGACCACACTCAGGAGCCAGCAAAAGCTCAGGACCTCTGCCATTGGGTTCTCTCTCTTCTAGGGCTTCTGCCCATCTGTCACACAGCTCAGTTTTATCCGAAGTCAAGCATAGCTGTGTTGCAAGGCACGATGTGTTCTTTCTAGAGTGAAAGGTGTGGTGACAGATGAATAATTCATTTTTTTTCGTCAATACACAAGTGCTGGAAAGTTGAGCCTTGGCCCCAACAGAAACACCTAGGAGACACCTACCCTCTGACACTGTGAAGCTAGAGGGGTGAATTTTCAGATAACTATGCCACCTATCAATTGGCAAGGGGGTTGACCTGTTGGCTAGAAGAAAGCAAATAAGATGGTTTGTTCTTGATCAAAGAAATACTTAAAAAATGGACTTGTGAATCAGACCAGTACTTCACCACAAACTCTTTGAGTGTAAGTAGAGACAGGGAGCCACAGAGCTCACTCAGTGTCTTTTATCATACAGAAAATGACATTTGCAGAAGCTACTTGAGCACTGGACATGTGTTGCAGGGTCAGTGTGATGTGGTGCAGGGCAGGCTCCTGGGAGCAGTGAGGTGCTGACTGCCACATAGTTCTCCAGATTAGCAAAGGCTGCTCTAAGTGCTGTGCTTAAAACTGCACAAAATTAGTACTTCCCTTGAGTCTTCTGCCATTACTGTGAACCCTTAGATTTTTTGCTCAGTCCAAAGAAATAATCATTCCCAAACTTGCTTTCCTTTGACATGATCAAATGTAGGAAAGAATGGGAGTTTCACGTGCCACCCTTAAAGCTTTTTTCCCCTTTTTTCTCCATTTACAGGTGTAAAGACTCATCATAAGTCTAGTTACACACCTTTACTATATGCAAAAAGCTTAAGAACTACTCCTCAGCTCTGATGGCTGGCAGGGTGGTAAATACCTGGACAGCAGGCTCCAACAGCCCTTTTCTCAACAGAGCAAAGGAGCTAGGTCAAACTCAACTCTTTTTCAAGTGAAACGTTCACATTCCCGCTCTAGTTCAGGAAGTTGGCTCTAACCTGTGCTTCTGTGTGAGATGCTATGGGATCTGTGAGACTTTTCATGACTTGGTCAGCAATGACCCAGGGATTTGTTTAGGTAAAGAGACTTTTGTTTTTCTGCACTGAGAGACCTGTACTAACAGCACAACTACGACATCAGATTTTAAATTAATTACTTAGGGCTTGTTAGGACGAGATAGAGGTTTAGTGTCATGTTGTAGCAGTTTAAATAGCAGTCATTTTTCACTACAGCTTTCTGAGCAACAAGACTTTAAAGCACAAGTTACTAACTCCTAAAGCAGAGAAAAAAACCCCACCTCTGAGGCACTGAGCTAACTGCACTAGGATTCTGTGACAGACAAAGTTCACATGACTATGAATGGCAGGGTGCGTCTTGACTTTTTTTGGGGGGGAAACACACATTTTTCTGTGTGCCTTCCTTCATCCCTGGAAGAAAAGAAAGAAGAACAGTGTTGCATTGTAAGAACTTTATTACAAGCTTTAAAATGCATTGAAGTTAGCAGGAAAAAATACTTGACAAAGAAGCAAATGCATACAAATTAGTGCTGCTGAGTCCCATCATCCATAAGTGCACAGACCAGCCTAGGAAAAGCAAGTTTCACTGGCTACCACCTTGCTCCTGAGGAGCAGGATCTCTGACAGTTTTCTTGGGAAGGAGCTGGGAAAGGATGTTCGGCACAACTCCTCCTTGAGCGATGGTCACACAGGAGAAGAGCTTGTTCAGTTCATCATCATTTCTCACAGCCAGCAGGATGTGCCTGGGCACAATCCTGCTTTTCTTGTTCTCCCGTGCAGCGTTCCCTGCCAGCTCCAGGATCTCTGCGCTCAGGTACTCCAGCACTGCAGCCAGGTAGATGGCAGCACCAGGACCAACCCTCTCAGCATAGTTCCCTCTTTTGAGGAGCCGGTAGACACGACCCACGGGAAACTGCAGACCAGCCTTGGCTGATTTGTTTTTCTTCAGAGGAGCTCCAGTTTTGCCTGCCACTGGGTGTTTCTTTCCGCGTCCAGACATTCTGATGTGTGAGGAGACACAAAGGCTTGGAGATCTTCAAGTTACCCAGATGCTTGAGCTATAGCCAAGTGATAGCAAGGGGAGACAACAGCAAGGTTAGTTATGCTTTCTGTTCTTCCACATCAAGAAGAAAGCTTGGTTTTGTCTTGAAGAGCACACCACACTACAGCTCATCAATAGCAGAGCTAAGTTTTAACTACTACTGCCCTTTTACAGCCCACCTTTTAGGAGAAAGGCTTCAGTGTAAAACCAGAGCAGTTTGACAGCCTGTCAAGAAAGGCTTATAGAAGTAGACACGAAGAGCTCAGAAGAAAAGAGGCTTTTCCCTGCTACTTGGAATATGCTTAAAATTCATGCAGAGTGGGTCTTCTTCACTAAGTTTCTTAAACAGCACAGCTGTTACCTCAAAGCTAACTTGAGGCCAAGCCTGCCTTTTATTTCAGGAGGAGGCTGCATTCTGACTTCCTCCGCTATCAAGTTAGACACTGCTTTCATTTTAAATGGAACAACTGAAAAGTTCCCACAGCATCTCATACACAAAATACACTAAGAGGTTCTCATCCAGTTCTAAATTAACTCCCCCAAGCGTATTCTTAGGCTGCTACAAGAGTACTAGAGGTGCTTTGCACCAGGAAAAGGAAAAAATTGACTTGGACAGCACAACACAGACTGAAGAATAGAAATTACCATCTATTTACTCAAAACTAAGGAAATTCAGTCCAGTTAGAGTGCTCTTACAATTGCAGTACAAAAATACTCTTTGAATTAACAGCTCTAATCTATGAGTAAATAGGACAGCTGGCTTTCAGCATGGCTGCTTGCA
The DNA here is from genome assembly GCA_025345505.1 of Todiramphus chloris collaris. Lineage (NCBI taxonomy): Eukaryota > Metazoa > Chordata > Aves > Coraciiformes > Alcedinidae > Todiramphus > Todiramphus chloris. Next base: position 3,480,769 of record JANVCC010000021.1, read on the forward strand.
ATATACAGGAACACTCATCACTAGATTAACATGTGGAATTTTGTGTAGCTTTTATAGAGAAATTCAAATATTTAAGAACAGTCAAAATAAGATTTTGGAGGAACAAAAAAAATTTAAAAAATCCCCATAATCAAATCCTAGCAAAACAAGCTGCAACTCTTTGTCCCTGCTATCACACAGTTTTCATGTTCTGATTACTCACATTGCAGACGTACCCCACAAATGCAGCTAACTTACAGAATAACATAAAACTCACAACAACCACAAATCTTCTGGCTAGGTATTAAAAATGAAAATCATCATACAGGAAAAAAAATATACCACATTACCTTCAAAAATTCTTATGCTGACCTAGTCTGTGCTTTGCTACAGCAGGCACTCTAAGGTAAATAAGGCAGATAACATCCTTTCCCCTACCCTGGGGCAGAACCTTTTTATCAGCAACTTTTTCCTCCCTCATCAGTGGATCACCTGGATAACTAATGAGTCATTCTCACATGTGGTTCTTCTTCCTTCTAACACCTGACTTGGAGGCAAATGAAATATGTTATAGATGCCCAGAAGCAAATTCTTTGGGGGAGAAATTGGGTTGTCTCTAAGGGCTGAAGTCACAGCTGTATTTCAGTCTCACTGTGACACTGATAGCTCTCACCCACTCTGGCTGGAGTATTTCTGTCTATACATTGCATGTGAAAACAGCCCTCTGTCTCCTGCTGAAGCTTGATTAAAAGAAAAAAAACCAACCAGAAGTAGATAGGAGAGATGTGCTTTATAATTATAAGGTAAGTTTAGTTGGTGGGAGGGAGGAAAATGTGAATTGCTTTATGGGTGTCCTGAGCAGAGAGAGTTATGCTTGGTTCATGTTGTGCCCGAGCCCCACCAAGTGATGCGATGGGGCTGCTCCTAAGATTTGGGCTTCTGCCCCCTCTTCTGGTAAATCTCTGCCCTAAGCTGGGGCTCCAGGTTTACTGGGGGAACAGAGGGGTTCTGGTGCCAAGGGTCCTTGGCTAGTTCCTCTTAGTTCACCCAGGCAAAAATCTCACCTAATGCAAATGAATATTTTTGAGCACCTTTTCACAAATCATAGAATCATCAGGGTTGGAAGGGACTTTAAAGCTCATCCAGTTCCAACCCCCCTGCCATGGGCAGGGACACCTCCCACTAGAGCAGGTTGCTCACAGCCCCAGCCAGCCTGGCCTTAAACACTTCCAAGGATGGGGCTTCCACCACCTCTCTGGGCAACCTGTTCCCCTGTCTCACCACCCTCCTGGGGAAGAAATTCTTCCTACTGTCCAACGTGAATCAACCTATCTTTAGTTTTAATCCATTCCCTCCAGTCCTGTCACTGCCCCACAGCCTAACAAGTCCCTCCCCAGCTTTCTTGTAGCCCCTTCAGACACTGGAAGGCCACAATAAGGTCTCCCTGGAGCCTTCTCCAGACTGAACAACCCCAACTCTCTCAGTCTGTGCTCACAGGAGAGGTGCTCCAGCCCTCTGAGCATCCTCGTGGCCCTTCTCTGGACACGTTCCAGCACATCCATAGCCTTCCTGTAACAGGGGCTCCAGAGCTGGACGCAGTGCTCCAGGTGAGGTCTCCCCAGAGTGGAGTAGAGGGGGAGAATCCCCTCCCTCGACCTGCTGGCCACGCTTCTCTTGATGCAGCCCAGTGATGAGTGGCTGCTCTCTGCTTATGCCCTTGCTGTGTTTGTTTTCTCGTGTTAAAATAGGTTCCGACCAGTAACGTACAAAAGCCATGGGTGTGAGTAGTATTTCAGCCACAGAAGATAACTATTAAAGCAGCAGATCCTCCTGAAACCCCAGGCTCTGACAAAATATTCAGATGGCAAAACCAGCAGCAACAGCTGAGCCTTTGGTTCTGTGTGCCAGGTACTAATCATGGGTCGGAGCTAAAAGACTTTGGAGCTCCTGCAGAAGACCCCAAAACTGTGATCCCCAGAACTGTTCCTCCCATGCTGCCCTACTGGAAGGCTCCCTAGCCCTTTACTTTTTGATGTAAAGTTCTCACATTATCTATATTGGTGGCTCCATCTATCACTCAGCCAGCCACTTTCCTCCCAAGGATGAGTGGTATTCCAAGCTGCATGAGTCTGAGTCTTCCTCCACCTCAGGTCCCTGGGAGAAGGGTATGCAGCACCCTTCACATGTCCAAATACTCACCATAAGGACCGATGTCCTCTCAAAATGCAGCTACCCATTCCTTTTAAATCAGAAGCAGAAGTAGCTGTGCCTTCCCTTCAGTAAACCAGACTTAGGACAGGATAACTGCCCCAGAATGCTTCAGGATACATGGGAATGTCCATGATGTTGTGATGTGTTATAACTGGGCTTCTGAGTTTCCATTTCAGGCCCTTGGCAGGTCAAAGACCCAGTCATTCCCAGGACAAACTCGTTCTTAAGGCTTGCTGGCAGCTTGGGTGGGGGTGTTTTTCTGGGAACTCAGAGTGGGGGTCCCCTTCTCTGGGCAAGTGTGCTGACCATTGGGCTAGAGTGTGAAAGGAGGTGGGCACGGGCCTCTTTTGCCTTCTCCTCGGCTGAATGTCTTTGAGGAGAAAGTGCAAGGTCTGCTCAATTCTCTGTGCCCATTTTTAGGGAATGGGGTGTTAGTCCTGAATGGATTTGGGTCATCACACTCAACTCACTCCTCAGCGTTTGCTGAATGATTCTTTAAGAGAGGCTCAAAAAGAAAATAGAATTAACTATCTAGACACAAATTTCTTGTAATGCTAAATGGCTGTGACTCAATCCTAATAATATTTGAAGTACTGATAATTAGATCTGATAAGAATAGATAATATACATTGGATTCTTTTATTTGCTTATATTTTAAACAGAACAGGAAAAGCAAAATGAGTAGAGAAGCCAGTGGAGAAATAAAGCAGGATATGAAATGCAAACAGATAAAAAGAGGCTTAATGAAGCGGAAAGGGAAGTGTTACAGAGGAAAAACTAAGGCAGAGGAGAGCCCCCAAACTCACCAACAGTATTTGGATGCTCCTAGGGAAGTGTTTGCTACAGCTGCCAATTTCTTTGGGGTGTTTCTATGACAGTGCCCAGTTTGGTTTATGCGTTCAGGTTTCTGGTAGCTCCAAGATGCTGGCTGGTGAGCATGAGAAACTGAGGCCCTGGTTGGGATCCCACATCTCACAGCCACGCCGCTTCCCTTGCGTGCCCTACAGAGCCACACCAGCCAACAAGAGTAAAGTCACCCAGGACTCACAGCTCTGCCACCACCACTGCAAGGGTAACCATGAACTCATTCCAGCAGGGCTAACCTGCAGAAAACACGCTTTCTCTTCCTGCCTGATTGCTTCATAGATGAGAAAGAAGCGCTGGAAGGTGCTAGGAAGTAGTTCAGTGGTTTTAACTTCTGAAACAAGTGTTTCAGAATACGTTATAGGTTTTTCAGATTCCTCGTTTTCCTCTCCACTGTGTAACTCTTTTCCAGAGTGTGTTTAGCGGACTGCTTTTCGAGGACGTGGTTTTGCATCCTTCACTGTGCTTGCTGAAGCAGTGATGAAAGGAGCAAGGCAAGAGCAGAATCTGGGAGCTGGGCAGGAACTCCTCTGCCCTCCTGACTTGCATCCTGTGTTGTTTGCAAGCTGATGCCGGTTTGGCTGGTATGAGGAGAGGTTAAGGGCATCTCTCCCGCTGCATGGTACTGGGGTTAAAGCTCTGCTGAGACGGGCTTTGGGCAGGGCCACGCTCACACAGACTCATGACTTGGGCGAGGAACCTTGGCACGAAACCCCTCCAGGGGCACGAAACCCCCTCGTGGGGTGGGAGGCAGGGAAGGCTGCTTGGCAAGTCCGGGGACGAGCGGGGTACCCACGGCGGCTGCTGGAGGAACTGGTGCCTGTCAGCAGAGGGACAGCGAGCAGCGAGGCCGCTGAACAGGCGGGGAAGGGGAGTTTGCTCCTCCCGCTCTGCGCTCCAGGGCTCCCGGTGCGGGGCACGGTGCGGGGCACGGTGCGGGATCCCCGCCAGGAGCAGCGCCCGCACCTCCGCGGATGCAGCGGGAGGACCTGGAGCTTTTAAAACCCGTCACTGCAGCGGTAGTAAGGGAGAAGAAGAAGGAATAAAAAGCCCCACAACAAGAACTAGAGACCCGTGAACTCATCCAGCCGAAGCGCCCTGGCACCGCTGCTTTCGCACGGGACCCTCCTCCCCGGGCTCCACCCGCCCTCTCGGCCGGGCTCCGCACAGCCCCGAGCCGCCGGTGCCGGCCTTATTAGGCTGTGGGGGAAGCGAAAGACAGCCGGGGAAGCGAGAGGCTTTGCGCCCGCCCCGCCGGGGAGTGCCGCCTCCTCCGGCCGCGCCGCGCACGCCGGGACGGGACCGGCCCTGCTCCGCTCCGCTCCGGCAGCTGCCAACGCCTGGGCCCCAGCCCGGCCCCGGGCCCCGCCGGCAGGATGCAGGTGAGCGGCTGGGGATGGGGGGCCTGTGTGCGACCGCTGCTGCGGGGGGAACCCGCCCGGGAGAAGAGCCGGGCTCGGGCAGCGTCCCGGTTACCAGGGGGGGCCCGGGGGGCCGCCCGCGGGGGGGGGGGGGCGGGGGGGGGGGGGGGAGTCCGGCATCACCCCCCTTGCTGGGGGCAGAGCTGTCTGGCGTGTCGTGGGCTCGTTATGAAGCTCCGTGGCTCGGTTTTGTAGTGGTTTGATTTATTTTTTTATATATATACACCTTTATTTTTTGCATATATATTTTTTTTTTAATATATATATATTTTTTTTTTTTTTCCCCTCAGTACGGTATTTATTTCCCTCCTGTAGTAAGCAGATGGGTGGGTGGGTGTTTCAGGCACTTCACCAGTGTGTTGATAAACCACAGTAGATGCTGTGAAATGCTGTGCCGAGGGGAAAAATTACCACAGATAGAGACAAAAAAACCCCCAAACACACACAAAAAAAGACAAACAAACCAAAAAGTAATCTGGTGTGCTCTTTGCTGTTCTGCTTTGGTTTTCTTCCTTATTTTCTTTGGATTTTATCAGAAGTATTGTGTTTTGTTCTAGAGAAGAGATACAGCTTACACTAGACCTGTTCAAGACTGTATAGAGACAAGCCATAGCAAAGCAGTAGCTGTTGTGTTCAGCATTCAAAGCGAACGTAGGTCGTGATAGTAAGGAAGCAAAACCAGCTTCTGAATGCTTATCACTGATTTTTTTTTTTTTCCCCTCAATTATTTAAAAAAATAAAATGTCTATCTAACTTGTAAAAGCTTCTACTGAGCTTTTTGACACCATGTGGGTTCCTGTTGGCCTTGTTTTGCAGGATTATTGTGGCTATTTCACAGTAAAATCTCCTTTCAACTTGGAGGAATGGTCTGGGTGTAGCTTTGGAGCCGATTCTCTAGCAATGGGCTTGTCTGGCAGAGGCTGTACTTGCTTCCCTTGTGTAGTCACGATGACTTGGGTCTACCAAGGAGGCCTCCCATATATCTAGAATTAGGCCTGCAGGGCTGGTGCCCGAGTGTCTTCTCACCAGTGCTTCCTGATGTGACAACCACTGGTCTGATGGACCATTAAACTCTGGAGGTGAGAGCTGTGGCCAGTGTGCTTCCTGGTCACCCAGCTGGTTTCCTCCCCTTTCCTTTCACCTTGTGAGAGCTGCAGTGATGGTTACAACACCTCAGACTTTGGCACCCTACCAAGACCTCCTGTGTGTGCTGTGAAGTAGACTAAAATAAAGGTCACTCTTCACAAGACTGGTCTGGAAAGAAGCATCAGTACCAGGAGGATCCACAGTGTGACTTTCTGGCACCCTCCAGACAGCAGTTTAGCAGTCTTCTGCAGCTGTTGAAAAACTTGCCTGGGTTAAATTCTGGGAGTGGTAAAGTTCACCTTGAACGCACATCATCTGTTCCTTGTCCCGTTCTAGGACCCAAACAAAGACACGGAATGGAACGACATCCTGCGCAAGAAAGGCATCCTTCCTCCAAAGGAAAACCTGGAGGAACAGGAGCGTGCAAAGGAAGAGGAGCAGCTCGCCATCCTTCAGAAGTCTCTTGGTGGGTGATCAGCCAACTTGTGCAGCAGGACAAGTCTTGGGATGGCTCCTGGGCTAAGGTTGTCCAAAGAAAGGCCCAGCAGTAATGTTTATGTGCCTATAAAGCAATGTGGCCTTTCCCAAGACTGTCAGGGGCACCAAAGCTGCTTCTCATACAGGGTGATCATCTGTCAACAGTACCAAACAAATACATTCCTGAACACGTGGGTTCTTCCAACACAGGAAAACTTTGTTGTTGTTGTCAGCTCCATATTTTTATAGGAGTGTTTGAAAGCTGAAATAATAACAGTGCAAAGGGAGACTGCCAGGTGAATGTGCAAGTAAAAGTATCTCATGACATTACTTGTCATGGTTTCCTCCATCCTTCATTGTTTGGGCACCCGTTCTAGTTCAGAGTCTATGACGTTGGTGTCTTTCCATCTATATGTTTAAAGTGTATAGTAGTTTTTACAAATCCAGTAACAATAGCAATTCAAAAAGGCCATATTTCCTGTAGTTAATCTGTCCTTAAAGTAAATAAATTCTGCTGGACTAAAAAAAGCTGATGAGTTTTAATCCTTGAATGACATTTTGCTTGAATTGATGTTTCCTCCATTCTAGTGAAAACTTATGAGGACATGACTCTGGAAGAACTAGAAGAGAATGAAGATGAATTTAATGAGGAAGATGAGAAAGCTATTGAAATGTACAGGTCAGAGCAGCATGCAGAATTTGGTTTTAATGAAAACTGGAGTTTTTTTTTTTTTAATATGCTATTAGATAACTGTTGAAGGGTGTTGTTAGGCCTGATGATAGAAGGAAAATGGGTTGTGCTTCTGGTCTGTTGTAGAGCTTCTAAGTGCCTTTAATAGGATAACTGGGTTTAAGTTCAGTGTCATTTAGGTCTGCAAAATTATGCTGCAGATAATGTGCATCTGCTGAGTGCATGGCTGGGGATTCTGAGAGCCTGGAGCATCACCTCCAAGATTTCTCCATTTTTGTGTGAATGGGATTAAGGTGCTGCAGATTTACAACATAATTAGTGTTGGTTTGCCATTAGCTCTTTATCTCTACCATCTCATGGTTTGTGTTCTGGGTTTGGTTCTTTTTTTACCATTTAGTTTGGTAGTATATGCAGAAGAAATGTCTCCTGAGGGTAGAAAGAAAAATAATTTCATGAAACACATTTTTCTTCTTGCATGTTGGTGTCTTTTAGCTTGTGATGCAAATGCAAGAGCATCTGTTGACTGTGTCAACTTGTGTATTCTGGTCTGGGGTTTGAAGAAGGTTGTGATGTGCTTCTGAAGTCTAGGTTTCAGCCTGCTCCTGTAAGTGTTGTTCTGTCAAAAATGCACCTATTTTCAAGATTTCTTTCCCATTCCTTTTTATTCAGGCAGCAAAGGTTAGCAGAAATGAAAGCAGCTCAAATAAAGAATAAATTTGGGGAAGTTTTGGAGATTTCGGGAAAAGATTACGTTCAAGAGGTTACGAAAGCTGGAAAAGGTATATGGGTAGTCCTGCACCTCTACAAACAAGGGTAAGAATTTGTTTTTAACCTTTAAACCTTTCCCTGTCAATAGCTGAAAATATTCTAGACAAATGTGTTGCTGTGAAATTGTGGAAATTAAGGAACTGATTCTGGAGTTCTAAGAAAGAAAAAATGGAAGCGGTGATCCTGCTACTGTTGACTCAAGACTGCTGAGTTTAGCTCTAAAACAACGTTGCCAGCAAGTGACTTTTTATAGAATCATGAAGGTTGGAAAAGACCTTCAAGACCATCAATTTCAACCACCTACCCAACATTATCATGACCAGTAAGCCATGTCTTGAAGTACCACGTCTATGTGTTTTTTGAACCCCTCCAGGGATGGTGACTCCACTCCCTCCCAGGCAGCCTATTCCATTGCCCAGCCACTCTCAGTATAGAATTTTTTCCTCAGTTCCAATCTAAACCTCCCCTGGTGCAGCTTAAGCCCATTTCCTCTCATCCTATCACTGGGTGCTTGAACAGACCAACACCCACCTCACTACAGCTTCCTTTCAGGCAGCTGTAGAGAGCTAAAAGGTCTCCCCTCAGCCTCCTCCAAGCTAAACAATCCCAGTTTCCTGAGCTGCTCCTCATAAGACATGTTCACCAGACCCCTCACCAGCTTCGTTGCCCTTCTCTGGATCTGCTCAAGCACCTCTTTGTCTTTCTTACAGCAGAGTGTGACCTGTACCATACAGCTACCACAGAGGTAGCTGCTGCCCCTGAGATACCCAAGCTTTGGAAATTATTCTGGATAAAGTGCCAGGGGGCTGTGCATTAATTAGAAGGGTCTCTGTGTGTCTTTAGCCTTGTTTCTAACAGGCATCAAATGGGAGTAAATAAGGTTTCCAGTCTGGTCAGCATGATGGAGAAACTTGTCAAAAGGGTCTGATAAGTTGCTAGAATTTTCTGGAAAGGGTTACAGGTGCTTGGTTCTGTTCATTGTCTCGAGTGGCCTCACAGGTTTTCATTGTCACTTGTGTACATTCTCCCAGGAGCTTCTTTTCTTTCTATTTTCCCCTTGTTTGTGCAATTTCTATGTATCATATCTTCATAAAACAAATTCTGTGTATGATGGAGGGGAAGGTTGTATTGCTAATACCTTAAAACAAAAAAGCCCACCAAAACCTCTGGTGTTGCTGACTTCCTGTGGCTGGAATATTGGACAACAAAAAATATTCAGAAGTTGTTTCTGGTACATTTATCTTTCCATAAATGCTACTTAATTGAGCTGATATTTTTTTGACCCTTTTTTTTCTGGAACAGATTACTCTCTCTGTTGTCATTTTATTTTACGTCCCCCCCCCACCCCCCCCCTTATGTGTGTCTGTTACTTTTCTTCACAGAATTCCACTCTGTGCCTTAATAAATCAACATATGAGCGGCCTTGCAAGGAAGTTCAGAGATGTGAAATTCATCAAAGCCATCTCTACCACCTGCATTCCCAACTATCCCGATAAGAACCTGCCTACGATATTCATCTACCTGGAGGGAGACATCAAAGCTCAGTTCATTGGGCCTTTGGTGTTTGGTGGCATGAACCTGACAAGGGATGGTGAGTGTATCTCTGGTCTTTTCCAAAGGAAAAGCAAAACTGGGAATGAGAGAAATGAGGCTTAGGAGGAGAAATGTACTAAAATCAGATTATTTTTTTAAAATATCTTATTGTTTTCTACATCCAACAACATGATATTAAGGCTATCTTGTACAATCTGTGAGTGGCCAAGCAGACCAACATACAGATCTTAGTCTCACATTTGTGCAAGTATTCACACCCTGTGTTGAGTGAAACAAACTTTCTTGACTGTATTAAAAGCTAAATAGTACCCACGCACGTTCTCTGGGGCTCAGGTACAACCTGAATGACTCTCCTTGCCCCCAGTTACTTGATAACTGGTGCTTGCCCCTTGTATCATAGGGCTTCTTGGTTCATGTCCAAGCCGATGGCATGTCTTTGTACCTGATGCACAGGGTGATGTACCCAATGAGATCATCATCATCCTTTAAAGACAGCCTGTCCCTCTGTCCAAATGGGGCTGCTAGCCTGAAATTGGGCTGCTTCCTTTTCCTCTTGCCATCTCCTAGAGCTGACTGCACATCAAACCCCTCCCTCAGTGGTTCAGGCTGCACAGGGCAGAACAAGGAGAGGCTGTTACCTTTCCTGGAGGTGACAGTTTTCCCTAGACCTGTTTCTGCTTGCCTGTCTGAGTAGGCTGGGGCATGCAGCCTCACCAGAATGATGTGCTTCAGGAGATGAGGGTGGTGATGCAGGTCTCGCAGAGCAATATAGCTCTTTGGTGAGAGCTGCAGGAGGTGTTTGGTCAGGGATGGGAATCTACAGCAGTGCTTAAAAGACTGAGGTCAGCAGTGAAGAAGGCTCATCTTGGAAAGCAAATGTGACTCAGATGTAACCTAGTGGATTTTACTTGAGTTAAAAGGATACTCATCAGCTTTCCGGGTAGGTGTATTGGTCCAGATGCCTCCAGGCTTTTCCAGGGTCAGACTTCAAGGGCATCATTATCTGAAGTGAAGCACAGTTAAGCAGCATTTCAAGGTCCCTGCTGAAGGATGTCACTGCCTACACTAGGACAGAATGCAAAATCAGTTCTACTAAAACCCTGAAGTTTACAGGGTATCTTGAGTGTGCTCTGTAGAAAATGCTCCCCTGCCTTGGACAGTTAGAAGGGGGGAAGCTCACCCACGAGGTGGCTGATTTGAGAACAGCTAACTAACTACAGCAGCTGCCTAATTATGCACTGAAGTGAGCAGTGGTAGCAGAACTTCCAGTTAGCTTTCTCCCATTTTTTTTAGCACCTAAATAATTGATTTTGAGGTGATGCAAAGGTAACTGAGCCAACTTAATTCATTCATCACAGAAAGCCGGGCACGGAAATTCTGCACTTCTCTTTCATTTCTTCCTTCTCCCCTAAGCCCCAGTGACTTCAATTGGAGATAAAAGAAAGTGTGAGGTTGTATTCATTACTCTGTAATATCTGAAGGAAATTAGATTTAATGATAGGCTTACCAGCAGGGCTAGAAGGAAGGTTTCAACTGAATGTGTTGTACTGACTTTCTACCGCTTCTGGGAAGCAATCCAATTTGGGTCTATGTGGTAATATGCCTACTACTGATGGTGGAGGCTCCCTTGATGTCTTGCTAAGGAACTAATAATCAGTGCATGGCATAGTGGGGAAGGGGTGAACAGGCTCTACAGAGTACATCCCTGAAAAATTCCTGTGATTCGGATGTGTAAATGGAATTGCTACAGTTTGGGGGGGGGGGTTTTGCCCCTCAGCAAATCTATTCCCCACCTCTTCTGGTTGGGATGAACTTGGTATCTGATGGAAGTGGCTGTAGCACGTGAGCAGTGCTCGACTCCTTCCCCAGTGACAGATGAGCAAACCTGTCTTCTGCCCTTACCTGGTTACAAAGAGGTGGAATTTAATTTTCGCTGGGAGAGTTGCCTCTAAAGCCACTGCTCTGTATCAGTCTCCTCTTCTGCAGTCTTGGTTGTAAAGGGAGCAGGGAGGCACTGGGGATGCCACCCGTGGGCTGCAGAGCAGCACCCTGAGCTCTGCACCCTGGGCTGAAACCTGTGCCAGCACGAGTGGCTCTGAAGAGGGGGGCTCGGGTGGAATGGGTGCAGGAGACAGGGCAGGGGCTGGGGTCTGGAAGTGAAAGAGGAGGGGAGGAATAAAGCAGGGCCCTGGTTTTGGTGGTGGTGATGGCAAGGTGATAAGAGAAGTCAGCTGGGGAAGCAAGGGTGGGCTTTTTCCAGTTTGCTCCTCTGCATTCATGTCTCTCTTGCTTTGCTCTACACAGAACTGGAGTGGAAGATTTCGGAGTCGGGTGCCATCAAGACAGACCTGGAGGAGAACCCCAGGAAACAGATCCAGGACCAGCTCATGTCCTCAATCAGGGCATGCATCCCAGCCAGCGGGGAGAGTGATTCAGAGGATGACTAAGTCCTGCAAAGGCACAGAGATTGATACAGAACACTTGCAGGTGGTGTTCCCACCTAGGGCACTGGAGGTGCTCATCAGATCTCGGTGAGCCCCAGAGGAGTAGTATTTCAAGAAAGCTGTTTAGAAACTAATTTAAAAAAAAAAAAAAGGACAAAAAACCCCAATACTTTATTGCAGCTCTACTTAACATCCCAAAAGACATTTTATATTACAAAACCTGAGTAAATCTTACTCAGTTTTAAAATATAAACATTCAGTAGAAGCAGAGATCTCGTGGTGTTATTTTTCTTAGTAAATGGATGACTTCTTTACAAATTCTGAAATATGAAGCGGCCCTAAGTGCACTGTTTTTGACAAGCCTAGCTTGTGTAAATCAAATCTAAATAGCTGGTCTTGAAAAACTGGTTAAAACACTTCATTGGGCCTTCTCTTAGCCCATCGTGTGTAGATATCCAACAGCTTGGATTGTGTGGAGAGCTAGGGGAGGTGATCCATGATGGGGCTGCTGCTGAAGGTGGCATGTGTTCCATTGTTGAGGTGTGCTGGCTGGAGGGCCAGTACCTGCCTGTGATCTGGGACCCCAGACCTCTTGGAAAAGGGCCTTGGTGATGTCCAGCATCTTGAACCCTCTGAGTCCAGAATGCCCTTTCATTTAGCAGCAGTTATTTTGCCTTTCACAGGGGCTGAGCTTCCTGCACCACTTTATCTGCTAATAATTAGGAAAGAAAATTCAAGGTGGTGGTGCTTGAGTGTTAAACTGGTGACTTCTTTCACAAAATCCGTAATGCTGTTGCCAAATGGGGAGGGAAAAATTCAGTTTGAAGACCTGACATCGTTCTATATTAAAGCCTTCTGGCTTCTGGGTACACTAATAATAACTGAGGTCTTAGAATGAACTGAAATACCACCTTAATTATAGATCTGCTGACACTCAGAGCTGCCTGCTTAGTTTGAGTTGGATTTAGTGTCCACCTACACTTCCAATTTGTCTGCACTTGGGCTAACAAGCTCCAAGAGCTTTTGCTAACAAGGCTGCCCCAAGGACATTTTGTTACATTGCTGATGGTTTCTGTGGGTGGATGGTACAGAATGCAACACTCAATAAGCAGTAATTTTAATTTTTTTTTAGTTTTGTCTTAGTTCATGGCAACTTTTAAGCATCTTCCCAGCACTCTGTCTCCCCAGTCAAATCGGTGTGTAGTTCAAACAACAGACTGTTCCTTAAACTTCAGGTGAAATTGTAAGATCCCAAGGGAGAGCTTCCTCTTTGAGCGCTGAGTGGTGATTTGAGTGTCACTTGGGTGTCCTTTATTTTCTCTTCTGTAGGTTTTGGTAAAATAGGTAAAATATTAACATTGTGCAAGTGAGCCAAGTGCAGCAGAATACAAGCTGGTAAATCCTGAATGCTGTTATTGCACATAGCACCACACTCCTCTTGACACTGAACTATCCAAAGTTCTATCAGTACTTACCTACAACTTCTTACAGTCTAGGAATGCAACTCTTTCTCCCCATGGAAACCTGCACTTGCATATTTTGCTTACCTTTTGCTTGTCCTCATTTAACTGGAGTGGATTCTGAGCATGTGGACTGGGTTGTCTTTGGAGGAAACTAGAGGAGCAGTTGCTGAGCTGTCTGGGTTGGTGATGCAGACACAGCTGCCATACTCATCTCAACTGGTTTTTAATTTAAAGTTCGTCAAACCTTTGGGGAAGGGGAGGTGGAATCCACAAGACATCTTCTATCATTACTGTGACAACTTCAATTTGAAATCTAATTTTTGAAATCTAAGAAGGCGGCAATGCTTTGGTTACTTAACTTCTATTATTCCCTCTTCCATTGTCTCCAGTGCCTCTATGGAGGTAGAGTAGCAATAATATTGCAGCTGCTCTGTTAATGACTCATGGACAGTAGCAGGGAAGGAGTTCAAAGCAGGATCACCACTGCATTTGGGTGGAGTTGCTGAGGGCTCTGTCCTGTGGCATCTTGGAAACATCTAGAGATGAAGACTCCTGAAATTGGCCCATGCTCTTTGGGACATCCCTCTGCTCTTTGGGACATCCCTCTGCTCTTTGGGACATCCCTCTGCTCTTTGCATGCTGCACAGGCAATAAGACCTTGAGTCAGTGTACCTACAGATAGAGGAGTCTGGTATGCAGAGCTTGATCCAAAGCTTGTTCAGTCAGGAGAACTGGTGTTTTGAACACACAGACATCCCTAGGGTACTAACTAGACCTGCTATAGCTAATCAACAGACAAAGCTGAAGGGCAGAGTGCATCTTCTGCCTGCACCACATCACCTTGCAAGGACCTTAGCCAGTGGCTTCCAGCTTCTAGAAGGGGGATGCTCAAGCCCTCTACTCAAGAAACTCTGCATGTCTTCCTCAAAAGCTTCCTGCTTGCTCCTATCCACACTGGCATGGTGATTCTTGTTCCCTAATCTTCAAAGTAAGCTATTTTAGATGGGATGGTATCCCCTCGCCAGAAGGGCTCATGCTTGATGAATGATGTGCTGCCTTGTTGCTCATTTGAGCTCCTCAAGTGGAAGTCAGAATTGAAGTGAATTGATGATGTTTTTGGCATGTGGTGTAATAAACCCTTGGATAAAGGTCTTAAAATAAAACCACAGCTGCCTTCCCCGTTTGTATGTAATGGGTTTTGTGGGCCACCAAGAGAACTGAGCTCCTGAAGAGCACCAGGGTTGTGGTTGCCTCAAGCTGCTCAGCCAGGTAACACGTGCCTGTGAATGACCCTTATGGCATTCCCAGGTTGTAGTCTTTCCTCCACAAGAAGCAAACCAGGCCCATTAGGAAGATTTACTCAGGAGAGTAGGTAGGGGAGGGGGAGATTACCTCTTGTCAGGACTACAGCAGGGGCTGCCTTGCTGTTTAATAGGCGGCATTGAGCAAAGCTCCAAACTTCAGGAGACGTGGAGGTGGTTTGACTTCTACCATCTTTTATCCTGAGCTCCTTAATGCAGCGACGTGTTGGGGGATACCATTTGAGGATGCCATACTGAAAGGGGAAGATGTGAGAATAACCACAAACCAGGAGACTGAATGTTCTGCCCGGCTGCTGAGACCCACGCGAAGCATCGTTTCAAATGGTCTTTGTTCTTGGTATTTGGCTAAGTGGGAAAACAGCTCCTTGTAATCTTGCTCTCTTCCTTGCCAATCATATCGCCCTGCTCAAGGCCTTTTGTAGAAATGTGGTCTCTGCAGGAAAGATAATGAGATCTATTTAACCTTTTGGCAGAGCAGAAGCGATGGAAGTGCACAGTTAAGGGGAAAGAGCTTCAACTTGAAAAGAAGGCAGCTGCTAAACAAACCCAACCAGCCAGTTAATATACATAGCAGAAGGAGGCAATATAATGGGAGAAAATAATTGGAGAGGGTGAATTCTCATCTGCCAAGGTTTGGGGCACTGTTGCTAAATGTACCATCAATATTTTTGCAGCCTGTCAACAGTTAGTGTCAGATCAATGCTCGCTTTGAGAGAAGGGTCTCTCTCTCAGCTGTTGTGGGAGAAGTCAGAGGCAGTGAGGCCATAGACAGTGCTGAGGTTTTTATATGAGGTACTGTCCTGTGCCCGCTGTGAAAGCATCTCTGACTCATCCCACACTGCACCAGTGCCAGTGGGTGGGAGCAAAAATGTAACCCTGGGTCATAGATGGGGGCATGTGATTTGCTGGGAGTGGACAGTCACTCTGGAGCTTTTTTTTTGTGTCTGTCTGAGTGTAAGTGAATCACTAGCAATAAAAAGGGTTATGTGAGCAGCCACCTTCGGTTCCTGGCAGCCTGCCCTGATCTGGGTAAGTCACCATTCTGAGTTTCCTTCACAACCTGACCTTTGTCAAGCCCTGCCAAACCTGGAGGGTGGCATCTTACAGCCACTTCACCCTCAGAGGGAGAGCCAGGTGTTGTGCAAGCAAGGCAAGGCCATGGAGGGGCAAGCTAAGCTGCCAGTTCTCCAGGTATTTAACCCAACCATGGTCAGGGACCTGAAGGTAGGCAGAGGTGTGGGCATGACTGCAGTAACAGGAGGTGAAATGAAGGAGTATCCTTTGAGTAGTCACACCGTGCCACGCCTGACCTGTTTTGGTCAGGTCCTCCTTTCTCAGGGCTCAGCCCAGCCTGCCTTTTCTTTGGGTCTGGCCCATCACCTCCCTTCCCAAATATTCTCAGATGAATATTTGGTTGGCCTTACTGCCAGGAGTAGTTTAACTTGGGTGAGATGATTCACTATGGGTGTGTGCTTCCAGCTCTGCTGGATTGGTGTGCAGAGTAAGCACACGATGTTAAGCCATAAATTAGCATGACATCTGAACAAAAATATGGGTTTTTATAGAGTTCATGAAGAAAGTAGCTCTGATCTACATTAATTCCCATGAAAGTTAAGGTGTACTTTTTATTTCTATATTATAAACTCAAAGTTCACAGGAATTTGTCATTATTCCTTGGGAATCTAGGGAAGTTCCCTACTTCCCAGGCTGTATAGCAAGGGGAAATGAGAAACCTCAGTAGTCAGTTTGGACTAGCTCTTGTTTTGTGAAGGGGAGGAAAAAAAATGCACCATTATATGAACCTTTTGCTGCGTATTTGTTGGGATCAGATCCTGTCTGAAGAAACTTCGCTGTCACTGAGATCAAAGGGGGATTCTTTTCCCTTCTCCATTCTTTTAAATCACTGCATTGCTAAAACTAATCTATTCCCTGTCAATTGTTTGGAAGGCAGTTGAACTCATTTCTCATTACAGCCCATGATGAATCACTGCTCATTTCAAGCTCATTTAGCTAATTCAGTCATCAAAGGATTGCAGGAGGCATCAAGTATTTTATTGATGCATTTAGCTCTTCACAGAATTATGAAAAGTACTGAACTTCTTAGGTCTGTCCATGTGCAGATGCAGGGAGAGGCTTCATTCCCTTCCATGGAAGGCAGAACCATTAAAAAAAGGATATCCAAGCAGTGAGAGACTCTCTGTAGGCTTGTGTGGGAGACTGATGATCTGACTTTTTTTTTTCCTCATAGAATGTATTAAAACTTTCATCTCTTGACACCATGCCAATTTTTTTCAGGACTTCACCAGATTAATTTTCATTCACGGAGCTGACTGAAGGAATTGAGGTCTAATGAAAAATGGCAGGAAAAATATCAAAGAATTATTTTGGAGGTTGTTTCTGTTCACCACTTCAAATGCCAAATAAGCAAGGAATTGTATAATGTAGGGCAGAACAGTCCCTGTAACAGATGTTAATGGACAATTAATGAGATTGAATGTAGTTATGCATATTTGTAAGCCTCTGGTTCAATGCGAAGTCGTATTTCTTCTAGTAGATTGAACAGCTTAAACCCAAAGATGCTCCTTGGGGATGCAAAAGTTACAGCCTTTGCTACTGAGAGCAAGTCTTGATTTTCCACACAGCTGTTGCCTAACCCCAGAGTGACACTGACTCCTGCTATGACATGTGTCATTCTGATCCCGCTCCCCTAAATACCCATGGGAGTACTTTCAGTTCCAAGGAGGGCAGCAGAGCCAGCTACTGAACGTTTCTTCTTGCCTGCTTGCAGTTTATCCGTCTGTGAAATAGTACAGACTGTCTGGGGGTGTTGGGAAACTTCATTAAATATCTGCCCGTATGCAGATGGTTTCTGTTATGTAAAGCTGAAAGTAGGGATGTCCTGGATCCTTCAACTTGGCTGTGGTTTAGTTGTTCCTGGCCTCAAGTGCTTAGAGGAACCATTGTGAGGGCCACCTCTATGGCAGGAGAAGACCATCAACAGACACTTGCAAGCACCACAGGCATCAACTGGTGTCAAGTAAAAGGGTGATAAGTAGATGGGGCCCTGTGATAGGATGAGAGGTAATGGTAGCAAGGTGAAACACAGGAAGTTCCACCTCAACATGAGGAAAAACGTCGTCACTGTGAGAGTGCCAGAGCCTGGCCCAGGCTGCCCAGAGAGGCTGTGGAGTCTCCTTCTCTGGAGACTTTCAGGACCCACCTGGATCTGTTCCTGTGTGGGCTGCCCTGGGTGTTCCTGCATTAGTAGGGCAGGTTGGACTCCAGAGGTCCCTTCCAACCCCTACTATTCTATAATTCAGTATGAACTATTTTCTTTAGCATGAAAGTGCTGGTGGTAAAAGGTTTTAAAGTTTGATGGGATGAAGCAAGAACAGGAGAATACGCAAATTGTGGAGTTGTGTTTCCCATCTGGTAAGGTCCCCAAACTACTTCATTTAAAGTGTATTCCCTCTGATTATATCTAGCTAGCAAAGTTAATGGTGCTGGGGAATGGGATATGAACCAGATCCTGGGGCGTGAACCAATTCCAGATCAAAAAGCTGATCCTGGATCTACTTAAAGAAGTTTCTTGTTTTCCTTCTCTACCCTGAGAAGAAGGGGAGAGCCCTTGAGACAGTGGAAGAGATGAAGGGCAAAAAGCACAGGTGGGTAGAAAGGGATTCAGATGGGAGGCTTCAATGAGAAACCTGCCCATCACTAGAGAAGAAGGGTAGATGTGAGGGAGATAATAAAGAAGAATTTGAGAGCTTGCATTATGTTGAAGATTCAGGGATATCTGGTGTTGAGATACACTGGGAAAAACACTGTTCTCAAAGGATGGGCTTCATGTATGTAGCTGGAGACTGCCCACTGAGGATAGCAGGGTGGGTGAGAGCATTAAATCGCAGACCAAGAGGAGAATTTTGGTACAGACTTATGAAAGCTTCATCCCTGACTTCAGTGTATAGGAATTAAAAAGTCAGACAAACATAGATGCTCTGATCCATACAGAAATGTCAGAGGGTAGACTGCAAGTTAAGTGCCACCATTCATGGAAGCAGTCATCAGGCAGGTTTTCCACGAGTAAAATTGATCAGTAAAGACATTGTGCATAATTCAAGCCAGGGAAAGATACTGCTGTATTATTTTCATGCTGAAATTATTTTCTCTGAAAGAGATGTGAGGGCTATTTTTATGTCATCACTAGCTTACCCGTAGCAGCCCCACTTTGAATGCAGACAGGAAAGGGAGGAAGAGAGATAAAACATCTCTTTGTCCTTTTGCTAACTAGTGGCTGAGACTTAAGGCCTTACAACCCCAGAGTGCTCCTGATGAGACAACGGTGATCAAGAGCACCTCTACAAGACACAGAAACCCCTGTCCTCCACCTCTCCTGGTGGGAGGATAACCAGCAAGCACAGGGACATCTTCCTAGCTGAAACACTGGTGTGCTTTCATCGCTCTGGGCTTCAACCAGGGGAAAATCTTCAACATCGAATCCACATCGGCCGTGAACTGTCACTCCGAGTCTGTGTGGAGCACATGGGATTTCCTAAGGAAGTCACGCAAGAAAGCAGGCCCTGGGTTTGTACGCCATGCACCTTGTCCTGAAACGCAGATCACAAAATCACGGAGTGGTAGAGGTTGGAATCACAGAATTACTGAGGCTGGAAAAGACCTCTGAGATCATCAAGTCCAGCCTATGACCCAACACCACCACACTGGCCAGACCATGGCACTCAGTGCCACATCCAGCCTTTCTTTGAACACCTCCAGGGACGGTGACTCCACCACCTCCCTGGGCAGCCCATTCCACTGTCTGATCGCCCTCTCTGTCAGGAGGTGCTTCCTGATACCCAACCCAAACCTCCCCTGGAGCAGCTCCAGGCCATGCCCTCTCCTCCTGTCACTGGTTGTGTGGGAGAAGAGCCCGACCCCCACCTGACTCCATCCTCCCTTCAGGGAGCTGTAGAGAGCAACAAGGTCCCCCCTGAGTCTCCTCCAGGCTGAACAACCCCAGCTCCCTCAGCCTCTCCTCACCAGACTTTCCCTCCAGTCCCTTCCCCAGCCTCGTTGTCTCCTCTGGCCCCGCTCCAGCACCTCAGTGTCCTTCTGGAATGAGGGGCCCAGAACTGTGCCCAGTACTCGAGGTGAGACCTCACCAGTGCCGAGCACAGGGGGAGAATCCCATCCCTAGTCCTGCTGGCCACACCATTCCTGACCCAGGCCAGGATGCCATTGTCCTTCCGGGCCACCTGAGCACACTGCTGGCTCACGTTCACCCGGCTGTCCCCCAGCACTCCCCGGTCTCTCTCTGGGGCCTCTCTCCAACCACTCCTGCCCCGGGCTGTAGCCCTGCATGGGGTTATGGTGGCCAAGGTGCAGGGCCCTGCACTTGGTCCTGTTGAACTCCATACCATTGGCCTCGGCCCATCGACCCAGCCTGTCCAGGTCCCTCTGCAGCATCCTCCTGCCCTCCGGCAGATCGACGCTCCCTCCCAGTTTGGTGTCATCCGCAAATTCCCTGAGGATAGCCTCAATCCCCACAGCCAGGTCATCAATAAAGATGTTGAACAGGACTGGGCCCAGTACCAATCCCTGGGGTACACCACTGGTCACCGGACGCCAAGGGGATACAGCACCGTTCAGCACCACTCTCTGAACCCACCACCCAACCAGTTTTTAACCCAGTGAAGGGTGGACGTGTCCAAGCCATGGACTGCCAGCTTTTCCGGGAGGATGCTGTGGGAGAAGGGACCTCCAAAGATCATCGAGTCCAACCCCCCTGCCAGAGCAGACCAAAACTAGGGCAGATCACTTGGTGGCCTGGAGATCCAGGCACTTGGCTGGATACACACATTGCTTTGTTTACAAAGCAGGCAGAGAGAAATCGAGTTTTCTGTAGACTGAACTTCCATCCATAGAGGTTCCCTCAAAAGGCCAAGCAATTTCCACCCCCCCGGTGCAAACAACCCCTTGGAGGTGCTGTCAGTACTGGTGGATTTTACACCATTGCCCCACTAAAATGGGAACATGTGCAAACCAGAGCTTGCCATGCCCTGGTGATGGTGTGGCAGCCAGTACAGATGGGATCCTTGCCAAGGGCTAAGCAGGATGGGTGCTCAGGCCCACCAGGATCCAGGGACTGCTTGAAGCCACCAGATCACCCCCAGCTTTGCTGTCAGTGAGACAAAAAAACCTTACCTGGAGCAAAGCTGCCCACCCTCAGATGATGGTTAAAAAATTATGGGAAGAGGCAGCATAGCGTGGAAATTGTGGGAATGGTCTGGGTTTCATGGGGAATGGGGGCCAGATCTTCCATATACCCCAGGAGAGGACTCCCAGACTTCTCTGGTATACGTTGCTCTGTGTTTCAGGGAGGATATGCTCATGGACAAGGCTTGGAAATGGGATAAGCTGCTTCCTTTACGGCTGAGGCAGCTTTTCCTTACATAAATAACATGCCTTGCCAGGCTTCATATTTCTCACCAGGAAAATTAATATTTGTGTTTACTAACCATATAGAACCATAGAATGCCATGGGTTGGAAGGGACCTCCAGAGGTCATCTAGTCCAACCCCCCTGCAGTAAGCAGGGACATCCTCAACTAGATCAGGTTGCTCAGAGCCCCATCCAACCTGACCTTGAATGGTTTCAGGGATGGGGCATCTACCACTTCTCTGGGCAACCTGTTCCAGTGTTTCACCACCTTCATTGTAAAAACTTTCTTCCTTATATCTAGTAGACTAGAATCTATCCTCTTTTGGCTTAAAACCACTACTCCTTGTCCTGTTGCAACTGGCCCCACTAAAAAGCTTATCCCCTGGAGAAAGTCACACAGGAACACACCCAAGTGAGTTTTGAATGTCTCCAGAGAAGGAGACTCCACCACCTCTCTGAGCAGCCTGTTCCAGTGCTCCGTCACCCTAAAAGAAGTTCCTCCTTATGTTGAGATGGAACCTCCTATGTTCAAGTTTGTGTCTGTTACCCCTTCTCCTGTCACTGGGCACCACTAAAAAAAGGGCTAGTCCTGTCCTCCTGACACCCATCCTTTTAGTATTATAAGCATTGATAAGATTGCCTCTCAACCTTCTCTGGTCCAGACTAAGCTCACCCAACTCCCTCATCCTTTCCTCATAAGAGAGACATTCTAGTCCACTAATCATCTTCACAGCTCTTTGCTGTACCCTCTCCAGCAGTTCCCTGTCCTTCTTGTCCTTCTTTGATTGATTTCATTGTGATACAGCTGCCTTTTTTCATTAAATATACCTAATGAAGCGCTACACAAGACAAAAAAGAAATTTTTTCTAGCCCAGAAAGCAGTTGAGAGTTTGTTATCGCTGGCTGAGGACTGGAACAAGCTGATGCTCTTTAGGACACTTCTCCATAGGACACTTCTCCATTCAAGGGCTTGAGACATCCTGGAGTTTTTTTAAGAGAGGCAGGAAGGATGAGAAACTTCTCCAGTACCACCCTTCCCAAGCGTGCCAGGCACTAAGGAAATGCAGTTGTGCACAAGATGGCACTGTTGGCCGCAAAAAAAGGACTTTTTCCTGCCTTGCTTGCTACAGTCTGCCTGGCTGCTTTCAGAGGGAATGCTGGTTCCAGTGAAATACCGACGGCAGCACTTGAGAGGCTCAGTTCTGCTGTGCGCAGGGTTGGCATCCCTGTGAATACCATCCAGTGAGATCTGCACACCAGCCGTATGTGCACATACATCCCACTGCAGGTGTGTGGAAATCTGTCCCCCAGGTTTCTAACAGCTTTAGCTGCTTGGGTTTCCTGCCTTCTGACCTGACTATTATTGCAGGTAAACGTGGTGTCTGTAACATTCACTTCACAAGGCTGTGTTTCAGGAAGAATGAATCTGTCACCCTGTTGGTCATGACAGCTGGCTTCTGATTCACCCATCACCATGGCTCCAGGCATCTCGTCCACGAAAACATCACATCTAACTCAGTCACCAGAAAGAACTTGGATCCAAGTCCAGTGAAGGCTGAGGAACGGGCTTGGTCTGTCTGTGACAGAGCAGACCCATCCCAGTGCATGAGATCTGTGAAAGTCTTTCCAGGACTGAATGCCAGTTCCTGTCTGAGGTAACATCATTTCCATGCCTTCCTCTAGGATGGTCGACTTCTCTTTTGGAGGAATGCCTACATAAATAGATCTCTTTTACTGGGTGAGCTGCATGGGTTAAGCATAAGGACTCTCCTGATTTTGAGAGCAGAGAGCACCCTGGACCAGGAGCAAACACCTCTAGACTGACTAAAGTGTATTGAGTGAAGCAGCTGAGGGTTCATATCTGTCAGTGGTGTTAAAAAAGACCAAGATACTTAAAAAAACAACAAAAAACCTTTGTATAGGATACTGTATTGGTTTGGAAGGAGAACATAGACAAAATATTACCCCAAATTGATTATGCAAATAAGCAAGAGTCCCTTAACAGATCTTTGATTTTTCTGAGCAGACACAGTAAAGTCCTGGCTTGGCACTGCAGGTTCCAGTTTGGGTGGGTGGCTGCCACACCAGTAGACAGACAGCCTGGGAAGAGGCTCCCATGCCACAGTTCCTGTGGACATCTGACTCCCCGGTATCCACTACTGCGGAACAGCAGAGCCCAGTCAGGCTCCTCATAGCTGAGCCATATGCGAGGAGGCTGCCACACAGCTGCCTCTCCCCGTTGCAGCTCTGCTCCCCTGCTTAGCCATGCAGGGGCACTGGAGAGGGTTCTTCAGGAGAGCAGCAGAACTTGCCATCTCCACTAGCAGAAGTTAATTTCTAGACCTGGTGAGCACACAACAAGGCACAGTCCTGTGTGCTGCTGAGTAACGGAGTCGTGCATCCCTCACCTGAATGAACAGCGGTGCATAATCCATCGAGGAGCTTTTCAATGCCTAGCAGGCACTGAGCAGACTAGGAGGGCTTTTAGCTCTAATGTGATATTTCTTATAGGGCTCTTGTCCCAACTCTCTACTACAAGTGGTGATCCAGCTCATCTTCATGGCTTCACTTTCCTCTTTTCTTTCCGAAGCCACATTTGTATATAACAGTACTGCTTGGATACTGTGTTCACGGAGGAAGGAACTATGCAGGTTGACTTTTTTTTATGGCCAAAACCCCCTCAACCTCACCATCAGGTATGATGATAAGGAAGGCAATATAAATCTGGACAGACCTGGACACACTGAGAAATGGACAAAGAGGACTTGCCTAGAACTACTGGAGCACACAGCATCCGATCTATCCATTAATGAGAGTGTCAGGGTGGACATTTCTCCTGCCATTCAAGGAGGATGTGTGGTCTCTCAAGTCTTAGGATCTGTATGTTGTGCTTTGCAAAGCTGGAGTGCTGTTCTGTGAGATTTCAGGATCCTGTGTCTTGATGGTCTGCTTGTTAGTTGGAATGTGGATAGTTATTCAGAAAGAACAGCAACAACAACAACAAAATCAACCAGGCAACACGTGAAGTTCCTTGAGATGAACTGGCCTCTGGGCAGTTTGTCCTCTCTCTCAGAGCCCTGTCCAGGTGGGATTCTGCAGTTTAGTTCTCTAATCTGCCCTGGGCACAATCCACAATTTGTGCTTTTCATACGGAGCAGAAGGGCTCTCCAAGGGCATGGGTGTGCATGGTTGGCCAGGAAATTTCTGGGTTCGGGTACATGCAGTGCCCATAGGAGTTTGCTGCCTATGCCTATGGGCAGAGCACCCCGTACATCTCTATTCCTGTATGTGACTGACATTCCGTTATTAGAACCTCCATAGAGCTTTTCAAACCTTAAATAACCCAGCCTGATAATCACTCTGGGAGGTAATTAAGCCGCCTGGTTATCAACCGTGGAACTGAAATGTGGAGTGGGGATCTAGATTTTGGATGAGATATCCGTTTCTTTTGCAGGCCAGGTCACAAAACAGGAATACAAGGGGTGCAGACCAGGATTCCTGCTTCTGTCATGGCTCGTAACCAACACTTGAGTTACACATTTAGGAAGCTCTGTTTTCCCATCCCTGTTCTCAGAACACGTTCCCATAAGACAGAATTGCAACACACCTTGTTTGAATGAAGAGAATGAAAAGAACAGGATGTCTTAAAAAAAATCTAAACTCCACCTAGATCATGGTAATTTGGAGAACACCACAGGCATGTTTCTGTGTCTCAACGTAGCACCAGTGTCTCTCTTTGTATCAGATTTTAGCCTAATCTGTGATGGACTGAACTTTTTCTTTTTTTTTTCCTTCTTTTTACCATGGCAACCTCACTATGGTGATTTCAGGGCTAGGGAGCTTTATATTTATCTTGACCAGCGTGAAGAAGTCTGAGCCTCATTAACCGAGGAAGATGGATAGATAGCATATGGAACACACCGTACAGGAGATGGCACTTCCCTTCCCAGGGCAACTGGGTCATTCGTATTATCTGCATGAGCTGTAAGTTTCCTTTTGGAAATACTGAGTTACTAACTGTTCTCTCTGTCCCAAGGGAAGAAAATCCAGACAAATGGCTTCAGAGAAACCTTGCATCTTTAAGGGAAGATACCTCCTGGAACAATAATTAATGCTGGTGGGATTCTTTTTTTCATTTTTTTTTTTTGAGGAACTTGGAAAGAATTCAGTATCACCAGAGGGCATTAACAGTGAGCCTAGCAGAGGACAGAGGAAGATAAAGAGGGGAAAAAACAGCTATCACAAAACAGTGATCCTATTAAAATGACACTGAAGAATTCTATTAGTGCTCTTTGCCCCCGTGCTTGCCTGCCTTCGAAGATTCGAGGCAAAACACAGTCAGACAAAGCCTACTAATAATCTCTCCTAAAGATGACATTCACACATTGCAGAGGGACACACGGGGCTCTGGGCTGACCACATCAGGAGCCTGATGGCAGCAAAGCTGCGTCTGGCTGTGGGTGGCAGCCACTCCACGCTGCCATGGAGTGAAGGGGGAGTGCCATGGGAAGGGGGTGGTGGGGCAGACCTGTACTGGGGTCACTCACCCACCCAGAGGCTCAGCAGCTCTGCCTGCTTTCCTCTGGACTCAGCTTTGGTGAGGCTGCACCTCAAATACCGTGTCCAGTTTTGGGCCCCTCTCTACAAGAAGGACATTGAGGTGCTGGAGAGGGTCCAGAGGTGGCTACAAAGCTAGGAAAGGGTTTGGAGCATGTCTCTTATGAGGAGAGGCTGAGGGAGCTGGGGCTGTGTAGCCTTGAGAAGAGAAGGCTGAGGGGAGACCTTATTGCCCTCTACAGCTACCTGAAGGGAAGCTGTAGCGAGGTGGGAGTTGGTTTGTTCTCCCTGGTGACAAGGGACAGAACAAGAGGCAATGGCCTGAAGTTGACCCAGGGGAGGTTCAGGCTGGATCTCAGGAAGCATTTCTTTCCAGAAAGGGTTGTCAGTCACTGGAAGGGGCTGCCCAGGGAGGTGGTGGAGTCCCCATCCCTGGAGGTGTTGAAGAGGTGGTTGGGTGTTGTGCTTAGGGACATGGCTTAGTGGGTTTTGATAGGTCTGAGAGTAAGGTTGGACTTGATGATCTCAAAGGTCTCTTCCAGCCAAAACTATTCTATGATCCTATTCTGTGATCCTGTTCTATGATTCCATGATAAGCAGGGATGATCTATGGGAAGAGCAGCAGCAGTACCATGTCTCTGCAGGAAAGGAGGCTGTTGTCATGCAGGCTTTATAAGAGGACTCTCAAGTGCTGGGCAAGAGAAGCTGACTTCATCGTCACTACACCCCTGCTGAAACACTTTACTATGCTGCTACCCAAGGGCATCCAGTAAAACCTCATCCATAATTAAATATGATTGTTTGAGCTTTGGGTGTGTTGAACCTTCTTGTTGGTGAGGGATCACTAGAAGCAGACAAGTATAGGGGAAGAAAAGCTAGATCCTAAGCTAGACTTTTTAAAAGTAAAGTAACTACTTGCTTAGATGTGCTGCTTAGTTTGGTACTGTGGGCTCTATCACAGGGTTCCCCAAAACAGTGGTGATTTTGGGAGCCACGCAAGTTGAGCCTAAAGCTCTCCCCTCAAGATCACGGGGAAAATGAAAGATCTTTTTCCCCACTAGCAGCTAAACCTTCTTATTTTCACTACCTGAACTTGTTCTGCCAGTACGATTCAGGGAATGTCTGCTTAGGCAGGAGTATCTAGTGCACTGCTCACAGGAATAAGAATATATTATTTTCTTAGATACATTCAAAATAAGTTTGGAATATTATTAATTTCTCCCTCTCCCATTTTGTATTTTTAGTAAGAAAACCTATTCCGAGCAGGAGCAAAGGGATGGTTTACTGTAGAAAAGCAGGTTCTCTTTTACCTTTGGAAATTATTAAACGTAGCACAGAAAACTCCTACACCACCTTGTCTGCTTTACTCGGCAGAGGTGAAGTCTCAGCTGGAGTACTCCGTGTGGTGTTGGGTGCCACATTCCCATAGAGGTCTGGACCAGATGGATTGAATCCAGAAGGGAGCTGCAGGAAGGCTCAGAGGGCTGGAAATCACGACCTACCAGGAAGAATGACTGCATTGGTGTTTCTTTACTTAAAGAAAAGAAGATTAAGGATGGGGGAAGGGAGAATGATAATATTCCTCAAATATGCAAAACACTGCTGCTGAGAGAAGAGGAAAAAATTTCTTTTCCCTAGTGGAAAGAAAAGGAAATAATGGGTTCAAATTGCAGCAAGAATAACTGAAGTTAAGCATTATGAAAAAGCTTTCTAACAGGAAAAAAAAGAAAGAAGGACCGGACAGGATTGTCTGAAGAGACATGTTACAGACCCAATTGGGAGTCTCTAAAAGCAAAT
Organism: Todiramphus chloris collaris; assembly: GCA_025345505.1. Lineage (NCBI taxonomy): Eukaryota > Metazoa > Chordata > Aves > Coraciiformes > Alcedinidae > Todiramphus > Todiramphus chloris. The sequence goes on from JANVCC010000021.1 coordinate 3,507,844, forward strand.
TAATAACTGTTCCTCTTGGGCAAAGGAAAGGAATAGATGACCTTGGGAGCTAAAGGGACTATTATGACATTTTAGAGGAAAGTAATTCACCTGGAAATTCAGCTACTGGCAGAGGCAAGTTGAAAATAAAAAAAAAAGAAAGAAGTTTTTATTAATGTTTTTCTACATCTTAAAAGTTATTAAAATCATCTTTTCAAGCCTCCTAAGATTTACTAGGTATGTCAGTATTGAAACATTAGAAGGTGGCACAAAAATAGCAAAAGGTAAGAGGGAGATGTTTATAGGGTTCAGTACTGGACTGCACTTGGCAGCTCTGAGCCACTGACTTACCCAGGGGCACTTGGAGCAGTATCACTCTCTGGAAAGCTCATCTCTTTCCAGATTATTCAAGTGAGAAAGGCAGAGTTGCCTCCTGCCTTCTTCAGGGGGCCTGGTGCTGCCAACAGTGGTTGGGAGAGTATTATCGGGGCAACCCAGGAAGGAGAATTACACCTGCTCTAAATGGTGTCTGAGCACCGAGCTGGGTATGGAAGAGGATGGAAATGGGAAGAGATGATAAGAAGATTGCCAAGTTGGCCACTGCAGCTGAAAACACGCTGGCAAGCTTCCTCTTCTGCCTTTCTGCTGCGACCTCTCAATCACCCTTGGTACAGCTCTTATAATGCTCTGCCAAATAGGATTACACTCCAGCAGAGGGAGAATTTACACATTCCATAGGGCTTGATAACATAGCAATTGATAAGGACATGCCACAGCATTAACTGGAAAAAGAAATCCATATATATTTGAGGCAGTTGGTGTGGCTGGGTGTGAAAAGAAGAGTTACACCACGTGTTTGGTTGGTTTTAAGCCCAGGCAACCTTTGCCCATGTTCAGAGAGTCCTCTCGCAAACCTTGTGCTCGTTAGAATGTAATTGGTTGCTGATGGTGCTGCTGGCGAACTGGTGCAAACAGAGATGATCCCTCATTAATGCAGAAGCTTACATGAGACCAGCTCCAAGGAATAATTGCAATAATGTCTAAATACAGTCTGGTCCATGTTTCCTTACACCAGAATGCCATTTTATTAATATATCTGACAGAAAAAAAAAAAAAAAATCAGCAAGAAGTCTGTCTGAGAACTGTCTCCTCACCCTCTAGATATTTTTAAAAGCAGGTCTGTGAGTTTTTCTTAGAGGGTATTTGTGCCTTGGAACTGCATGGAAATGCATTTGGAGACACATCACCAGTCAAGAGGTCAGAGGGTCAACAGCCACTATTAATTGCCTTGCAGCTAGACAGGAGTTGAAACGCTTCCCTGCAGCCTTGCTCAGCTGGAGAGAACATCGCACAGCTGTAAACATCTGTAAAGAGCTGTCAGGGAAGGAGAAAGCTACACCTACCTTTTGCTTATTGCCTTGTATGGAAAAAAAAAGGAAAAAAAAAAAAGGAAATGAAAAAAATCAACTTATGGGAAGCTATGCACTGGTTGCTTCTCTTCTTCTGTAGCCAAAGACATCAGTCTTCTTTTGCACAAGACGCGAGACACATGTTGAGACACCTTGTGATTATAAACTCTCCCCAGCAAAATTACTGAGGGTCAAAGAATTTGAGGACTCATGGGATGATCTGATTGGCAGGACAATTAGGGAAGGGCTGTGTTCTTTCATTTCTGTTGGAAGCTTGGTGTAATTACAGCTCCTGTCTCTGGCCTGTGTGATGCCAGAGGTTGAAGGAGGTGATAAAGATACTCCCTCTGGCCGTAAAAATCTATTAACCTCGCTTTGCACCACGCATGGTTCAGGCATACAGAAATTCAATACCTGTCCACCATCTGAAAGCTCTCTCGTCAAGGAGGAAGAAATAGAAGTAGCAAGGTGAACAGGGTTTTTTCTCCAATTTTTTTCCATTGAAATTGCTGGAGAGAAGTTCCCAGGCGAAGCGTTCAGCTTCGAGGAGTGGCTGGGTTCTGGAGGCTTTGCAATGGGAGTAAATGAGCTTGGGAGGAGTGTGTCCCGTGCCTGGGGTGCACTGAGGAGCTGCTCAGCAAGTGATGGTCATCAGTGAGAGAGACAGGGATTCCCATGCTTGCTGAAGGTGCTGCTTTCCTTATTTAAAGGGGATGGAAAAGGAAAACCTGGTGGAGGCTTGCTACCTTTTCTTATAGAAGGAAAGGGGACGAGATGAGACGTGTCCCAGAGTCCTGAGGGAATTGGCTGATGTAGTTGCCAAGACACTCTCCATTATATTCAAAAAGCCCCGTCAGTCAGGTGAAGTCCCTGGGGACTGGAAGAAGGGACACACCACACCATTTTTAAAAAGAGTAGAAAGGAGGACCCTGTCAGCCTCAACTCTGTGCCTGGGAAGGCCTTGGAGCTGATTCTCCTAGAAGCTCTGATAAGGCACGTGGAGGACAGGGAGGTGATCAGAGCCAGCCAGCATGGCTTCAGTAAGGACAAATCCTGCCTGACCAACCTAGTGGCCTGCTACAGTGGAGTGACTACATCAGTGGACAAGGGGAGAGCTCTGGATGTCATCTATCTGCACTTCTGCAAGGCCTTTCTCACGGTCCCCCACAGCATCCTTCTAAGTTAGAAAGATATGGATTTGACAGGTGGACTGTTCAGTGGAATTGGCTGGATGGTCGCATCCAGAGGGTAGTGGTCAATGGCTTGCAGTCCAGATGGAGATCAGTGACAAGTGGTGTCCTTCATGGGTCTGTACTGGGACCAGTACTGTTTAATATCTTCATCAATGATATAGACAGCGAGATCAGGGACACCGTCAGGAGGTTTGCAGATGACACCAAGCTGAATGGTGTGGTTGATGTGCCAGAGGGATGGGATGTCAGCCAGAGGGACCTGGTCAAACTGGAGAAGTGGGCCCAGGTGAATCTCATGAGGTTCAACAAGACCAAGTGAAGGGTCCTACACCTGGGTAGGGATAATCCTTGTTATCAACACAGGCTGGGGGATGAGCTTCTAGAGAGCAGTCCTGTGGAAAAGGCCCTGGGGGTGCTGGTGGACAAGAAGCTGGACATGAGCCAACAATGGGCACTTGCAGCCCAGAAGGCCAATCACATCCTGGGCTGTGTCAAAAAGAATGTGGCCAGCAGATCAAGAGAGATGATTCTGCCCCTCTACTCTGCTCTAGCGAGACCTCACCTGGAGTGCTATGTAGAGCAGGGTAGAATTAGACTGGACATCAGGAAGATGTTATTTCATATGTGGGTGGTGGAACACTGGAACAGGTTGCCCAGGGAGGTGACGGTGGCTCCTTCCCTGGAGATATTCAAGATCAGGTTGGATGGGGCTCTGAGCAACCTGATCTAGTTGAGGATGTCCCTGCTCATTGCAGGGGGGTTGGACTAGATGACCTTTAGAGGTTCCTTCCAACCCAGGGCATTCTATGATTCTGTGAAAGCTCTTGAGCACAGGAAATTAGGCTGCCCCAGAAACAGGCCAGAAAATCACCGTTCTCCAGAGACAGTAATCTTTATTTTTGCACATATAGGGCAGAAGGATTTTTTGAGTGAGGATCCTACTTATTTATCAGCTTTCTTAGAGGGTAGTTTATGGAGAAAGGGACTAGTGAGAACTCCTAGTTAATTTGATAATACGGCTTACTGAGCAGGAGATTCATCTGCCTTAAGTTAGGTATCTAAACATAAAAATGTCCATGCCTGAGCCAGCCAGCCTTTTACTCCCATTGCAATTGGTAGGAAAACCAGAAGAGATGGCAAAGGCAGATCAGACTAATCACCCTTTGGAGATGCCCATTTCCCTTCATTGTCTATCCTAGGAGTCTCATGTGATCACTTAAAGCTTCAACACCTGATTTACAGGAATCCAAAGTTAGGTGAGATACCCAGCAGCCATCCGAGTAAAACCGCAATGCTTTTTGCAGATGACGTAAATGGCATTAGAGAAAAAAAAAAGGAAAAAGAAAATAAAAGCCACCTAATAATCAATCATTAGCTTAATTAGCTCCAAGCTATGAAGTCAGACAGTTCCAAGTGGAGGCCAAATCCAGCCTGTGGGCTGATTCCATCTGGCTTAGCTCTGCTTCTGCCGTGGCTACGTGGTGGGATGAGAAGCCATGGGGAGCAGCTGTTAGTGCCCTGGGTGAAGTCCAGCAGCTCCTAATACCTCCTACTGTGCTTGCATGCAGCCAAAACCCACAGCCCGGGGAGGTGCTGCATCCGCATGACTTGGGAGGGGAGTCTCCAAATGGGCATCTGGGCTCCAGGAAAACAAAACAAAGCTTGGACCACCCCATGAATTAAGTCATTCTTGGCCAGAAAGAGACTTAGGAAAGTAAACATCTTGAAGCTTGTATTGCACAGCCCTGCTTTAGAAAGCCCAAATTAAGCGCTTGGATGTGCAGCCTGTGCTGAGAGGTAACGTTTGTCCAGTTGAGGTTCATGCAATTCTCTTTGGAGGAATTTTCACAAAGAAAAGAGGACCTGGTGTTTTCTGACATTTGCTTTAACTAAAAGGCTCTGTGAGGACTTTCACAGAATACCAATTAGGCTCACAGGTTAGCGAGCGAGAGCTGTGTGCTTCATGTTGGCCGAGGTCACTGCACAGCAGAACAGAAAAAAATCAGAGCTATTCACAAACAGCCTATCCCAGAGCTGCAAATCTGATTTCTCCACTTTAGCCAGATGAGTGTTGTTAGCAGAAGTAACATCTTTCTTCACACCGGCTGAGCCAGTTAAGGAAGAGTAGACTAGCTTTTGGGGCTGCAAGCAACGTCTGAAACACAACTTGGCAACCAGAAGAAGGGCTTCTGCTCCCAGGGGCTCATCTGGGTTTTGTTTTGGCTACAACAGCCAGTCTGGGAAGAAATATCACCCCACTACAAATCACAACTTACATCTATCTCTGACAATCACAGCTACTGCAATGATGCTCTAAATTCCTGTCGCCGTTCAATAATCGCATAGCTTAGGTCCCTCTTAAAATATCCTCGTGAAGCTCAGTGCCTTTTCATTTGTAAGCAGCTTTGTTTAAGTTTTACAGGTGCCTCCTGCTAACATTAGGGACACTGGATGGGTTGTGCTCTTGGGTCACCGGGGAAAGCCCAGCTGCCCTGTGATGGTCTCAGGGAGAGCTGAGCACTCCAACAGGTCCTGGCCCGGTGATGTGCCATGGAGGCAAAGCAATCCTACATCCCAGACAAACCTTTCCCTTTCATTCCTCTCTCTCGAGAAAGCTGTAGAGCAAAGTGTACCCTGCGTGCTGAAGCTGCTTTCCTGTGTGACTACCACACAGCAGACACCTGCATGGCGAGGGATTGACACTCACAGCACAAAGTGGGAGGACAAGAGGGATTCCCTGAGGCAAAGCCAGGACTCACTGAGAGACAGACTACACCACTTTGAGCTACAGGAGGGACAGACCATCCCCTAATATTCCTGTTCCTGTCCATATACAGCTTCTCCATCACCTAACCTTTCTGGCCAAAAGCAAGGTAATTGTCTGGAGCAGGAGGCTTGCTCAGGCCAACCAGTCTCAGAGCATCGAGGTGGGAGGAGAGGCATGAGTGGTGGACCTCTCCCATTTCCCACGAAGCACAGTTGGAGTTCTTTCATCAACAACCCCAGAGACGTTCTCCTGGTGTCTTACAGCTCTTCTCAGAGTGGGCTAATGAAAACATGGATGAGGAGGAGCACGGTGTAATGTTACAGCACATCTTCCCAGTGGTGGGGATCATGAAAAACCGACTGTTTGCAGGGCAGTAATGTGCAGTGTTTAACAAAAATATATAAGGTAAAGCCAAGGTAAATTGGAACTATTTGCTCTCAACTTTTCCTCATGTTATTTCTAATTCAGCAGACAAGTTTACTTGCTGTCTCTCGCTGATATGAAACAAAGGGAGGATCTCTGACAGTGATACAGCCATACACAGTAGAATTTAGCCACCTACACAGCTTCAATCACAACCTCTTTCATAAATAATCCAAGTTACAGCTTCTAAATTGACCACGCTAGTGTTTCTGGGATAAGATCTTCACCATTTCTTGGCATTTGTCTCCATCTGTCACATTAACCTTCCTCTGGGTTTGTCTCTTCTAAATGCCAGCTAACCAAGGTTGGAGGCAGCCTCGGCATGGCCAAGAGGGCCTTGAGGTAGAGCAGGTCTTTCCTCACAACCTGGCTTGGCGCATGTGCATCAGGCAACACTTATGTGGCAACTGGGACTGAGTCCCCTCAGAGTCAGCTCTCCCAGTTAATCTGCCCCTTGAAGAGAAGAACAGTGAAAAATGTCATTCTTCTTGATGGATGTAGTCATCTCGCAACTGCTCTAAGTCCCGGTCCCGTCACTCCTCACCAGTGTGTACTGGCATTCTCTTTAACATTTCTGTTGCTCTCCACCAGCATCATGTAGGCAATGTCTGTGCTGCAAACAAAAGAGTGTTAGGTACCAATGCCTGGCCCTAAAGCCAAGTGGCTCACTGATTACAGCCCCTATACAAATATACAGTTCCCACCCTGAAAGTCTACTTAGCTTCAGCTTGCACGAGAGAGGGCAGCTGCTCTGTTCTAAATTTTAGACCGTGTGGTCCTCAGCCTGAGCAAACTGAAGAAATATTTGCTCTACTCAGGTTGGTAAGAGGCATAGTGAATAGGTGTAGCATATAGTACTACACTTCTGATTGAACCCGTTATTAAAAGAACAGATTTCAATGCTAGGAAGAGTTCATTGCCAATTAGTGTTTTTCTCAAAGCAATATTTGGAAAGTACAGTGAGACACAAACACATGCCTGGGTCATGACCCTCCCTTTCTTGAGTTCTCCAGGCACTACATGCAAAGTGGAATCCTTATTTCTTTAAATAACTCATTTCTTCCTCTTTCAATGAACTTACTCATGCTCTTTGAACTTCAAGGTAGAAAAATCAAAGGCAGTCACTGTGTCTCTTAGGAGTTCTTGACCTACTTTGTACTGATCAGTTCTCATCTCCTACAGAAATGTGGAAACTGTGTCAGAAGGATTTACACAATAAGCTGTCAAGAATGTTTCTTCTTTTAACTTTATGCATTTCAAGGAAAGGAACCTGAAAGGAATATGCACAAACTTTAGATAGAATTGTAGGAAAAGTGTCTGTTCCAACAGATAATGCAAAAGATACCTCTGTGGGCTCAAGAGGCTACTTGAATGAGTTGTCAAGTATAATTCAGAAAAGTGTCTCTAAATTCTTTCATGTTGGCAGTAAAATCAGAACTATTTCAGAGTGATTTTTATTGGCATAGAAAGGGGAAATTTGAAAACCTGGGGGAGGGGAGAAAAGAAAAATATTTTCCCACTTGAAGTAAAAATTCCACTAATCAGTCATAGCTTAATGGTGTGAGATAAAGGCTCACAATGAAACATGATGATTCATTAGGTCTTTGTATTTTAAAAATTCTGGCAAATAATCAGAGCTCTGGTTAGATACTGGGTAGACCACCCCTCAATCTGGCAAATGCCCAGTAAATCATCAGTCCAGGACACTGCTATGCAGAGATCAGGACAAATTGGGTTTATTTGTGTGGTAGCCTTTGAATTCTTTGCCAAATAATTCTTTGCTCCTCACCCTCCTACCTGGGACTTCCTTACCAGTGGGGATTTCTCCCCCAGGCAGGCTCTGAGGACCATAGGAATGCAATGAGATATGAAGGGACAGTTTTACAGCTTGGGCGTGGAGAATAAACAGCCTCCTGAAGAAATGGCACCTTGCAAGAACAAAACAGGGCTTTACTCAACGGCACCTTGCAAGAAGAAGGCAGGGCTTTGCTCAGTGTCATCAGGGGTCAGCCTCGTGGTCATCACTGTGTGCTCAGACACCAGTTAGTCACACTGGGCAGCACTGGTGACTCCTGTAAGACTTACACTGTTCCGTGCTACAATCTGTAACAAACAACATCAAGTGCATTTGTTGCTTGGAGATGCCCTTGCTTCTGGTAGCAGGCACCTCTCTACATGAGTACCGGTGTAAGGGTGTTGAATACCACCACTGGAACACCACCAGCTTTTCTGAATGCAAAGAATTTCATTTTTGACATGTCCACTAAGAGGTTCAGTAGCTTTTTTTTGTGCTGGTATTTCCGTGGCCACATGTGTGTGTGTGTGTGTGTGTGTGCACGTGAATTCCTAGATGCATATGCATGTGCCTGCTTTTTCACAAGCCTTTTGCTGTGGAAACTGGACACCTGTATCCCTGTGTCTCACTCAAGCACTTTGTGAGGACAAAAGCAAGGCAAACCTGCATCATTACTGTAATCCATCCAGTACTTTTCCATTAAGCACTGCCAGAAAAAAATGCCTCCAGTTCAAGGGCAGAGCTTTTCTCAGACTGTATGGGAGAAGTCTGCCTGTTAGAAAAAAAAACTGATTTAAAGGATGTTGGATCCTTCAGTGACAATGAACTTAAAGCCACAGTGGCAGTGACACTGTCAGAGGAATAAGCTGCACCAAACGCAACGCCGACCTCACATTGCTCCTTTAAAAGAAGAGTGACCTGTCCTGAGCACAGAGGAATTTAATTGACCCGTGGTCCCTGCACCACGTGACAATTTGTCAGTGGTTTCTTGGTTTAGCACCACTGCACAGCAGTTGCTACAAGAGGTAGCATGGGTTTGCTGGGCCCAGGGCTTATAGCACCTTGGGTCTTCTCTTGCTCTCCTCAGCCCCACACATCCTGCCCCCAGAGCTACTACTGGGGCTCACTTTGGCTCTCCTTTCTGTAATGTTTTCATCCAGTTTGGAGGTGACATGCAGGGATGAGAAGGACCACGCTGTGTCTCCTGAGGCTGTTTGCTGTGAGCTCCTTCTGACCATTGGAGTTGGACCCCATGCTAGGAAAGGAGGTGTGTGACCCAGGCTGCCCTTCCTCCCAGCTGGCATGATGCCCTCTCTTCCCCTGCAGCCAGTCTGCTCCGTCGCCTCCCGGAAAGACCACAAGCTGCTACTCTGGAAGACAAATGGATGTGATAGGCAACTTCCATTTAAAGCCTGCTTGTGGGAACGCTTCTCAGCAGCATGATGTTGTAAATACAGGCAGACACGTTCCCATGCACGCAGACGAACGCATCACAGCGCTCCGTCGTTCTCGGCACGGCTATTAAAACGAAGGGAGTTTGATGGATATTCACCACCATACACTAAACCTCCAGCCTTCCAGAGCCATCTCCTCTCCGTTTTTTGCGTGTACCAGCAGTAACAAGGTAACAGTAAACTGATTTACATCCCAGCACGATTATCTGCAGTGATGCACTCCATTAAATGGGCAGACAGTGGCTTACTTTTCATAATCCATGGTGACACACTGGAAATGAAAGTGACAAAAATTATGGATAGCTCTTTGGCTGAAGATGCAAAAGAAAAGATGTGGAGGGAAGAAGAGAGGCCCAGGGGTTTGCTCCTGCAAAATGCCACCCTAGCCTGCAATGTGTGGAGTGTCCCCATTTCCACTGGAGATCTGTGAAAGGAGGGCACCGAGCCCCTCAGTAGAGTGCAGGATGGAGCTCCCATTTGGGAAGGAAACATTCATTATTTTGCAAATATCATTCTCTGTGGTTCAAAAAACATGAAACCAAGTGCAACCTTTGAATTCTTTCATTTTCAAATACTTTTCTGGGTTTTATGAAGCAGCATCTACGGATGTGTGTAAGTTGGTGTGTATTTGAGGATTTATCTCGACGCAGTCTTCGTTTGAAAAACAAGCCATTACTGACCCGAAGATCGTGAAGGCAAGTAATGAAGACTGAGATGAATGGAACGAATAGAAATTGCTGCAAAGAATCCCAGATGCCTGAAATTTGTATTAGCCTGCAATTTTTTTTTTTTAAGCCATAGGACACTTGAACAGAGATAAACACTCAAACTGGGTCAGCTCACAAGCATTCAGCAATTCCACATCTTTCCTTAACAGCTGCTTCTTGGGTCACAGGGTCTAACACTGCACAGTTAAATAAATAAATCAAGCCATCATTGATGTGTATGTGTTTCTGAGGTCAATTGGGGTACTCTGGGGCCTTTGGGGTTTCTGGAAGAGCCATAGCTGAATACAGAGATACCTGAAAAATTGTTTTACTCAAAATTGGCACCCTAAAAAAAAGACTTAAATCAGCCACATGTCAAGGCAGCCTTTAAAATCAGAAACATAAAAATAAACCCCTACAGACTCGCCTTAAAAGATAGCTCCAAACAGCTCTTAAGTCTAATAAATGCAATAGAAACATCTTTTGAGCAAAACATACCGGTGAAGAGAATGTTTATTGTGTTACAAAAATCAATGCAATCTGCAGGGACTGAATCAAATAGCTGTACATTTTACCCTGTGATTCATTATGCTTTCATGAGTAAGGGATGCTAGGATGAAATGGAGTATACGTGTAGCTGGAATGGTTGGAATATACATGGTGAGAAAATATAATCACTTTTCTTTTTCAGCTTGGAATCTGACAGTGACATATGTTTTCCATTGCTTTTATTAATATGCCAAAATGTTTATGTCATGTGGTGAAAACCACTAATTCATGAAAATGCAGAGTAGATGCCACAACCCCTAAACTAACAGAGAACTTTTCATTTAGGCATAATTCTGAAATACTACCACCAGCCAGCCTTCTCTTGGCATGCAGGATTTGCTATCATCGTTCACACATTTATTTTTGTGTCAGTTAGACTTGCAGTTTGTATTTTCAAAGTATTTGTGTCAGTGTCTGGGCTCCTTTGCTTTAACTTAAATCTGTAACATGCATGAAAAAAGATTGACACTGTCACCAGCAGCTTCTTTTTAAAGTGGACATGAGTCAATAAAAAATTAAATTATAATCAAGTAATAGCTTACATATAATCAAGTAATATCTTACATGCAATTATCAGCATTACTTGCCAGACTGAGGTAGATAGCTACTTTTTTTTTTTTCCAGTGTTTTGAACATTAATTGTTTGAGCTCATAATAAGGGGAATGAGTTCTCTGTGTTTTGTAAGGCCAGTCTTTGCCCCTCAGGCTATATTCCTGCTAGGGGTATGTCTACAGGAGAAAGCAAACAAGTCCTGACAGTGCTCCGAGCATCCTTGGAACTTCAGGCATTTAGTGCTTAAATCAATATACCCCAAGATACAGCAGAGCTGAACAGCTCATACCTGGTGCCAGGCTGGCTACGGCCACTCTGATTTTGATTCACACCAACACACATGTTGCTTTGCACGGGCAAAGCAAGACTGTATCTGCCTGCAAAGCACAGTGGTCCAAACTGCTGCATCCTAACCAGCATCCTAACCAGCATCCTAACCAGCATCTCAACAATAAAGTGCACATGAGTGGAGAGGGGATGGGAGGGTCACGGTTCTGGTGCTGGACTGAGTCTGAATTTCTCCGTGCAGCCTCAGGCTAGCCATTCCTTTTAGTCCCACCTTAATTCCTCATCTGAAAAACTGGGATAAAGGGAATGCCTTCTAATTAGTAGAAGCATGACTTTGTAAACAGTCATGATGGGTTTGCAGACTGGAGTGATGAGGGGTTATGGAAGTACCAAGCCAGAGGGAGTGAACCAGAAAGCTTGAACTGCTAAATAATCCATTGCAGTAAAAGTGGGTTTTACTTTTTTTTTTTTTCTTTTCCTCTAACTAGGAGAATATCTAAAAGGACAGTAAAGTGATGGCAATCAGCTCGTCACGTCACAGCCCATCACAGCCCTCCTTCTCTCCTGCGCTGTCACTGTGCACCCACTGAATGAATAGGCAAACCCAGCCTCATTTCGGCTTGGGACACGGTCTGTCAGTCACTTCTGACAACAAGCATTTGGTGCCCATTTTTAGCAGGATTTTAACAGATCAGTCTTTATCTGGTGGTTCAAAGAAGCAATTCCATCTGCCTGCAGCTTGGTACTTGCAAACACCGCGCTTGATCTTTAAACGTATCATCCTTCTGAGTCACCGACTGCTTCTGTTTAATGTAGGTGATCTGATTCACCAAAGTGAGTTAATAATATAACTGGGGAAAATTAAGTTCCTATTTCTATGAAAGCATAAATGTTATCTGAGACAGTGACATTTGCAATTCACGGGAAAATATGATTTGTTTTATATGCAGTTGTTGAGCTGCCAAGGAGCTTTTTTATTTCTAGCAATTTAAGTTTCTGTGTAAAGTAGATGATTTAAGACAGGCAGAAGATGCCTTTCCCTCACTGATCCATTATGTCTGCCTTCTCCCTTTACTCTTGGTTTGCAGCAGGCAAAGAAGCAGCACGGGCTAGAAATCACCAGATAAATGTACATAGCTCATTTTTCTTTGTAATGTAAGGAAGGGCGAAGAAAACCTTATAGAACACAGAGCTATTTAAAAAAAAAAGAAAGAAGCCGACATTCCTATCATGATGGATATACACTTACACAATTAAATAAAAATACACTTGCAATACCGAAGAGCAGAACACATTTCATTTTTATCTGCAGTGTCACTCTCCTAATGGCTTCTGTCACAAAACCTAACCAAAACAAATCTGTGAAGCGGGCAAAGTCTCCGGTTTCAGGGCTGCCGAGTTCTTCCAGGTGGATCAGGAAAGTAGGTCAGTGGGTCATTAATGCAAACCTGATGGGAAATAAACCCCGACCCGCTGAAAAGGAAGAGGTTTAGCACATTGGTCCCTTTGACATGCTCCGTGCCTATCATTTTCTCTAAGCAGGCATTGCAGTGCCAGCGCTGCGAGCCAGAACACGGCTCTGAGGGCATCATGGGGACCAGCATCCCATCGCCTTCACCTATTGTGCAGACCTCACAAATCACATTATGTAGATGGTGGGGTTTTCACACTTGAAGAACAACATATATTACAATTTCTGCATGCCCGAGTACATGGCAGATCATTTTCAGGAACCTATACGGCCTTATTTCTATTACTGACCAAGTCACTTAACCCTTAAAACATTTGGCATCTTTCTATGTCCTCCAAAAAGCCCAGATTATTTTTGACGTTTCATTTTCCAGGAAGATGTGATAGATGCAGTGTTGGGAATTTCCACCTGCAGTCTCGTACCTTTAGCTGCTTTGCAGCTTTCCTCTTACACATGGTGATGTGGGGAGGAAAGCTGAGTCCTATTCCCTTGGGCACTGGGGAAAGATACCATCCTGAATTCCCCAGTGTCCTAGAGGCAGTTTTTATGGCAGTGGAGAACCCCCTTCACCTTCTGGCTTTATGAATCTTTTTCTTTTTTGCTTAGTTTACCCCTCTTGGCATAGACGTGTTTAGGATTTTGTTTGTTCTTGTAAGACTAAGTCAAACAAATACCATTTTTTTTTATACACATTTTTCTCTTCTGATCAAGGAATCAAGCACTTGGATGGGTTTTTTCCATTTTTAACTTAATCAGAGTTTCTTGTTTTGTAGTGTTTTAGTTTGGCACCAAATTTTTTCCATCTCTCTATTTTGTTTTTTTGCATCAGAGTTTTGGATTTCCCCCCCTGAAAAGCCCCTTTCAGGAAATCCAGAGCCAGTGGTTAAGAAATCTGCTGCAGCTTGGAAATCCTTCATGATACATTAGTTCTAGGAAACATCTGACAAACAAAATAATCCATTGGTGGGCAGAGGCATTGAAAAAATACATTTAAGGAAGTCCAGAAATTTGGAGTTAAGACTTCTTATTTCTCTTCCATAAAATTATCTCCTTGCACTTGTTCGACTTGTCTTTTGGCTGACTTTGTATCTTTTCTGGACCACTTGGAAAATGTGAATGCAGACGTGGCATCATAAAAAAAAAAAAAAAGACAGACACATCCCATATTATACCCTGCCTGCTTTAGCTCAAACTTTTCTGAAATGACAAGTAAGATAATCAACCAAATGGCGTGTGGTGCGGCAGCAGATAACTGAGTACTTTAAAGCAGTGCAGCACAACTCTACTCAATGCCAAGGTGGTTCTGGGTGCCTACGAGGATTACAGACCCAAATGTCTTGTCCTGGCCAAGAAACCTTGTGATCCTTCGGAGGGTGAGAGAACTCAGCTGGCTCAGAGAGTGGGACTACAGTAGGAGGAGGAATGGATGCTGAGCATCCTGGCATACAATAGACTAGTGGATACTTGCAGGTTGACTTCCACCCCTGAAAAGCCCATTTAAATCAAAGTGATTTCAGCAATGCCTTGTAATTATGATTTCAGTCGTTAACAGAGAACAGCTAATCCTTGATTGCCACTTGTTTAAAATTTGTACTTCTAGAACATTTCCTCACGCAAAGGCCCGTGCTCAACAATTGACGTGAATTTATATTTATTTTTGCGAGACTAGAAGGCAAACAAAATCCAACTGAATTTATCTGTGGAGCTGTGGTTTACAAGCATTTATTCAGATCCTTAATTTGCAAGTTGCTTAATTTTGAAACGCCAGACAAAGCATCGCTTATTTATCAGACGATGTTTCCTTTTCACTTGCAATTTGAATGAAAATGGATTCAATTAAAATACACGAGCTCAACACTTTGTTATTGTTTGAATGATCTTCCCTAATGCTAACTTAGATATGCTGTGATATCTTCACTTAGACAAAGTGAACGTGCCATAACACTTTAAGCAACTAAACAGAGGAGGTAACATATCTGTTTGTCTAATTAAATTGATTATTTAACGTTCACCTGCGATTTTATCATTTTAGAACCAGTAGTTTTCATCCTCTTGCATTATTTTTTACTGACTAGTTTTTGAGGGGGTTTAGGTGAGTACTTGGCTTTCAATTTAAACGATTTAGTTGTCGAGCAGAGCTACTTGAAAAAGAAAACAAACCAGCAGAAAATGTTCCATTTGTACTTAAAGTAGAAGTTACTTTTGATTAAAAAACAGATTTATCACTGTAGCAAACCCAGCTCCCCAGTCTTGACTGGATAATTTCCCCTAGTTGTAGGACAGCTTTCTCTAAAACTGCAGCTGCAAACATGCATACACTGCTTTTTACTTTTAATGTGATTTATATTCTTGCAATATACAATAATAAATTTAGACCTTCCCTTATGTTGTCATATTTTACATTTTAGTTTTAATCAACTATTGATTTAAAGAGAAAAATAAGATTTTATTTCAACAATAATATCCATTATTTAATGGGAAGGTTAACAAGCCTTTCTCTAATCAGTAGAGCAAGGTGATTACACCAGCAAAACAAATTTAGCAGCATGACTGTTGCCATATGTGTCAACTTATTTTGTGCAGTAATAACTTGAAAGCATGATTTTATTAATTACCTTTCTAGCAGTTGAAAGTGCTTCATACATAGTCTGTTGGTGAAGGGACATAGTATGAGCAGTCTAATTTCTACTCAAATGCTGTGTTTAAGTCCTGTGTAAATAAATAAAATGAAGCATTTTCTGAGTGTTTTGTTAAATTGAGAGTCAGAAGAGGGATGCCCACCAATTTAGAGAGATTAAGGATCACTCTGGAAAGTCCAAGTATTAATTTGATATCTCCAAGTAACATGAAAATAAAAGTTAGGGGAGCAGTCAAATAAAAATTGAAGTTTTGTTTTAACTGATGGGTCACGATACAAATTAGTAGTGATGGAAGAATGATTTGCACTGAGGTGCTGCTATTGAAGTTTCCATCCTGGCTTTAGAGGTCATCTTGGACTGCAGATGCCAATCCAGTCTTTCAGTGCCATGAACAGACAGGCAGGGGCTGTGAGGAGTTTTTCCAAGCTCCAGGTTGTCATCCTTCCCTCAGCAGGTATACAGAAAAGACCTGCCCTCACTTAGTACGCACAAGAGACCCGTCAAGGACATTAAACCACTGTAAAAAATGTTTTATGTTGTTTCAAGTTATTTTCTTGCATAGAAGTGTTTTATTATCTTTTTCAATTATTTTTGATTATTACCCACCCAGGGACCATCTCCTCTATTGCTTCCCACCTGGGGACTCTTGAGATGGGGTTAAAACGGCCCAATCCTGATGGAGCCAACAGTGACTTACACCAGCTGAGTACCTGTCCCTTAACTCAGATGCATGCCCTACTGGGGAGCCAGCAAGTGTGGGTTCTACGGGGGGAATTATCTTTGAAATGGATTTCTAAAACAATGCGTTTAACATATGAAAGCCTGGGAATCCGAAATGAAAGTTTTTACATACTTGGCATTCATTTGGAAGTTGGCAGTGACAGCTTTCATCCTACAGAAAACATTTTTTATCTCACGAAAGTTGAAAATAGCTTTGTGTAATACTGGTGCCTCTCACTAAGATGGGGCTTTTCATCCGTGACCTACTTTGCTTTCTGCACAATATACCTAATGAGTAATAATGACTTCGGAAAGGGCAGCGCTTGAGAAGAAGTCGAAGCAACGCCTTAAGATGCTGTCTGCGAGAACATCAAACGGAATATTTTTCATTAGGCTGAATAAAAGAACCCGGCTAAAGCACACAGAAGTTGCAGAATTAACCAACGCTCGGCTGCTGGGTGAAGGCTCTTGGCACAGGTCGTGCTGTGGTGGCACAGCGGTGCCGCTGTCAGCACCCTGGGGGACGCTGCGGCACACGAGCATCCCCGCCAGCACCCACAGCACCCGCTGGCAGAGCAGCGTGGAACCTGCCACCCGCTGCTGTGCTTCGGTGATGAGTAGGGCACTGGTGAGACTCTGCATCCCGCAGCCCTTCGGGTTGGGGTGAGGCGTGGTGGGAGAGAGGAGCAGGGCTGAGCAGACAGGAGAAGGAGCTGGGAGACACAGAAGACAGGAGTATAAAGCTTCATCCTCACTTGCAGAGCTCCTCTGCCTTTTACTTGCCAGTCGCTCACCAGTGTGTACCAGTGCCCATCTAAATTTGCCCATCTGCTCAGCTGCCACCCTCCTTTACCCTGCCACCCTCCAGCTGAGAGCCAGAGCTCTGCAGCACCCGTTTCCCTCTCTCCTCATCAGTGGAGTGGATGCACAGGTCCTACTTCTCCAGCCCTCATCAGATCCCTGGGTCTCCTTCCTTAAGCAAACCCCAGACCACACTCCATCCCCTCTCCCCCTCACAGGGTTAAACTTTTCCCCTTCTCACCCTCCCTGCCCCATTTCTCCTCCAGCATCCTAGATGATATTTAGTTTCACTCCAGGAAATCTTTGTTAGGCAAAAAAAAAAAGTCAGATTTTACTTTTGTTATTATTTCTATTATCATTCTCCTTGTACTTTGATTTTGCTGGAGTGGAAAAAATATGCTTTTTTTCTTCTTGGGCAACTGAAACTTTGTTAGATTGCAAAAGTAATTTATTTTGTTCTTCTCAGGTGAGCTGAGAATATTCTTGGCAGCAAGAGTATTCCTTGTGAAACTGTGTAGAAGGAAAAGGATTTTATATATCAAAAAATGCATGCAAGTCTGTTTCAAAAATGCGTGTAAGCCACAACATTGCATCATTTTTCTTTCTGTCAGAAGATGCCTGAGTTTTCACAGCAGGCCAACTTTGAATTCTATTTTGCTTCTTTGCCCATGGAGCATAATCAGAAACCTGGGGAGATTTCATGAAAAGCACAGAATGCCTCCCTGAAGAACGAGGAGCAAATAAAGCAGGCCAAATGCCAGGCAGCTGAGAGGGAAGATGAGCTGCAGAAGGAAGACGAGTTATGAATTCGATGTTGGCAGATGAAGAGAGGACACGAAGGGCAGTTGTGTCCTCCTCAGCCTCTGACCCCACCTTCAGATGGAGCTTCTCACGTCAGGTGCAGCTCCAAGCGAAGGTTGATCTGGAGGATGCAACATAGAGTTGAGCAGCAAGTCCAAACTTGTGAATAAATTCAACTCTATGCCAACCAGTATAAACGGGTCGTGAAGAAAACTGGAAGCCATGAAAGCCACAGGAAGCAGAGAACACCAGCTGCCTTCTCTTACAATACATCTAGGACTCTAAAAGAGTATTAAGACACCGATACTCTCAACGTTCACAGTTGCTGCAAGGCCCCTTTATAATACTGACACGATCTGAAGGCGTGTTTATTTAAGTGAAACCTATATCCAGTGTTTTAAGTAGGTCAAGTTCAAAGCCTAGTCAATATTTGAAAAATCTATGTGAGTTAAAGAGGCAATGAGAAAAATTAGCATGTGAGCCCACTGGAGCTTTTCTTCCCAACCGCACTTTGCATGGGGAAAATGAGGACAGTACACAATGAGTTGGTGTTTGTGTCCCAAATACCCAACTCCTTCTCTGATTTTCCACAGGAAAAAGAAGAAAGACTTCAGAAACTCTTTTTTTTTCTGAGCTCTTTCTTGATCATCCTTTTTTTTTTTTCTAAATTGAGAAATGGAAACTTTGATTTCCCATCATAACTTTGCCAGAAGAATCAAGAGCTAAAAGTGAGGTTTATTTAACCTAATTCCCAAACATCTACTGTACATCCAAGTACAGTATATTGCTGTGACTTGGAAAAAGCTGGATACCAGATACACGCACCACAAAATATAGACTATAGATGACAGGAACAGCCTTGCAAACCCATAGCTGAAGCTTGTTCTTCATTTAGAAAAAGCTGAAATGGAAGAATGATCTAAGTGATGCGGGGGATGGCAGGGCAGGGGAGGAAGGGGAGGGAGGAAGGGGAGGATCACAGCACAGGCCAGCTCAGGCCAGTGACATTTAGCCACAGTTTCCCTTACGTTCCTCTTTAGCCAGTGGACTTCCAGAGAGCATCTCAGAGCAGATGCTGTGAGTCACTTTATTGGCAGAGCCTCTGGAGGATGGACATTGTTATTTCAGCGTCAGGAGTGCGCTTTAGGAAGGAACTGTCCTAATTGTCCCAGCTTACAGCACTGACTTTCAGGGTAGAGCATCTCTTGGCATCCTTCTAGGTGAAGCCACGGTGGGGGAAGCACTCCAGGGAAGCCCCCAAAGTGCTACAGCCATGTAGGACCCAGCAGGCCTCATCTGAGATAAAATGTGTATAAAATGGAGACGTGGGCCTCAGCACTGCCCTCTTTTGTTCTGCAGACCCGTGTCTGTGGGTCCACTACTGGAGGTTCAGCCTCTGTCTCCGGATGTGCCTAAGGAGCACCTGGCTCAGGCAGTTGAGTTCACTACCCAAATGTAGGTGCTGTAAACATCCCTTGGTGCCACTTGCAGCTGCAGCTGCTCTAAGAGCCAGCATCATCCCTGAGATGCCCACCAGGAAGCTCTCAGAAGGACATGCTGCTTCAGGGATGTATCCCAGCACACAAGCTGTGACTGCATGTGAGCTCTGCCATGGTCAAGAGGTGCACGAGGAGCACCAAATGCTTTCATGCCTTGGTCACCATTTAAACTGTCTTTAGGACAATTTGCTGGAAATTAATTTATGGAGTCAGTGCTAGTGGGTTAGTCTCCTGATTATAGCCAAGTTTCCATGGTTCATCCAGGTGCACAACTCTTGTTGAGAGGGATTGACCAAGGGCTTTAGTCAGGAAGGGTTTCTGAAGCAGGTTCATGATTTTCAGACCAGCTGTTGGAGAGGAAGATGGAAAGGAAGCAAGATACCAGATGAAAACACACCACAGTTATTGCTTGGGTGGTGTTTTGAAAAGCTACATGAAGTCTGAATTCTGTGAGGCTAAATGACAAAATTCTGTGAGGCTAAATGACAAAATCCCACTGACGTTAGTGGGGCCAGAATCTGATCCTCGTGAGTCTGGGATTGGTAGCCTGGAGCTTTTCATCTGTGTTTGGTCCAAGTCAATCAGTGAACTGAAAACTGAAACCAGACTGCAGTAGAATTCTACATTTCTGCAAGCAGAGAGTCAATAAAACGAACACAAAAGTCAAACAATATTTCTTTATTTCAGATTTCCTTTATTCTTACAAGAACATAATAGGGCTTGGCTACGCATTTCTGTGTTCATTTGTAATTCTAGCTGTGATACCAACTTCATACTTAAGTACAGCCAAGAAAAGGAACCAACCACAAATTGGAACAGCAGTTTTAAGCTAATGCTGTTGGTTATGTTTCTAAAAATACTTCAGATTGAGACATGCTAAATAGTATTTTGTTAAGTTAAGCACATGCAACTCTAAAGAGAGAGCAATACAGTCATTCAATATTTCTCTTATATTTTATGTCAACTTTTGAGACATAAGGATTTTGTCAGTGCCACAAACAAGTCATAGTAAAAGCAGGGACAAGGGTGACAGTCTTTATATAAGCTTGAAACACATTTCTTTCTTTCAAACCAAAACCACGATGTCAGTGCAGTTAAATAATTGCACTATTTTGAAAAGGTCACTGTAGTTTTCCATACACAAATACGCGCGAGTTCTGTAGGAGAAGAAGTGAATACTAACAAATTGTCTTAGCTGCCTCATACTAATTCCTAGGCAACGACGCCGTGCTTCAGTTTTACACTTCACTAAGGATAAACAATGTGGCAAAACATTAAAAGCTACGCAGACGTGATTTTGGGATCTCATCTATGAGATCCTTTTGAAAACAATATTTTTTTTCTTACCTAATACCCTCACAAGAGTAAATTTCTCATTACATTTCTGCCAACTGGAGAGTTCCAGTCAAGTGAGAAGAAATAATGAGCAACATTACAGCGACCAGAAAAAAAAAAGAATATATGAGAAATGAAAAATATTTCCCGATACCTCTGCTGCATAAATATACACCTTCAAGAGAGAAGATAGCCAAGGTAGCAAGGATATTACTCTACACACACCTACCCTGACCCCACAGCCAAGAGATAAAGACTTATTTATATATACAGCTGCCTGCTGCTTGTAGGCATGGGATGGTGATGGTAACAACATGACTCTTCACTGCTTGTTAAATGGAAAAGAGGCACTGAAGACAAGAACCCTTTGGCCTCACAAGCACATGAATGCTTGCGTGGTCTGTCTCCTTCTCTGGAGGTGGCGGTGTCTTCTGAGCTATCCTTACCTCTGGAGGAGCCATAGACCACTGCCAAACACCTCAGGGCCATAGGTTACAAGCAGGGTATCTCCTCTTATGCTATTTTCCCGGGCAGGTAAAACTTCTGCGTTTATTTTTGTGCTTGAAATAAGTCTACAGATCACTTGGTCTTTCCCATGCCATAGAGAAGGACTATCCTACCTGCCTCCAGAGATACATTCCCAGTGCCTCAGCTGAAAACACTGATCCATTTAGGCTCCAAAACTTTGGGTAAGTGCTGAATCAGATGTGACTTTGACACTGTTGAAGCTGTTTAAGTTATCCATAACATGAACAGTGTGTACCTTTCGTTGCACAATTCCTTGACTCTTAGTGCCATTACTAAATAGGAATATTTGGCCAAGGTTTACTGAAACAGCCCTTGGGTCTAGAGCAACTTTCACATTTGTCTCAGTTTTATGCTCAGGCTGAAATGCATTATCTGAGGTAGTTTTGACCAAAGAACGACACAAGAAATGAGTCAGATCATGACTTTGCTTGAGTTTTCTCCCCATCATAAGACGGGGAGACTGAAAAGCACATTAAGAACTATCAGTTGGACTGAGATTGGCAAAGTCAGGTCAAATTCAACTGCTGCCTTAAGATTTTGGTTTCAAAACTTAGAGGTGGGAAAAGAGGGCATTAAAATGGAGTGGAACAGTCACATAAAAACCCAAATCAGGATTTTATGTTATTTTTTTTTCACTTAGCAGATGCTTTTTTTTTCTTTATTGCAGTCAGTTTGACAGTGTACCAGTGCAGAACTAACGCTGTCAGAGCCAACTACATGTACTGCAGCATACAACAAAGTAAGGCACCACTGTGAGAAAGTTTGCCTCGAGGCTGTATTTCTCATAGACATTAAGGCCATAAGATGGAAACAAAAATCTGTGAAACAAGCATTAAAGAGATGCATTCGCACAAGGAAAAGAATTAAACTGAGGGCAACGTGTTCAGTGAAAGAGAGGGAGAATTCCAAATGTACTGCACTGAATCAAGTTTCTGGTGATCATTAACTTTACCTACCAGACTGAGTTAGCTCGGAAAGCTTCCTGTGAGTTTGCTTTTTAAAAACACCCTTCCCTTCCCACTGTAGGGCTGAGCTTCTTGATTTGCTCTTCCCTCCCTTCTCTTCTTGCCCATCCCCTCATGTCCATAGGAAAGCAGGCTTCATCACCTTGGCTGCTTGAAGAATGGCTCATTTATGGTGGTGACATTATGCTTTTAGGGATATAGGATGAAGTCCCTGACCCAAGAAGCTGCTGGCGTGTGGAAACACTATATGGGTAGTCACTGGAGAGAAGGAAAGCTTTGTGAATGTGCGCCAAGGGGAAGGTAGAAGAGGAGAGGTCCCCAGGGCCCAACTAATCGGGCTGTATATTGGAGGACAGATGTTTATTTCTTTCCTTTTCTCTCACATGCACACAAACACGCTCGTTTAATGATCGCAGGCAAACATAAGCATAGCCTTTCTTGTAGGAGCAAATAGAAAGGAGAGGCTGCTTATGAGGATGCTGTTGCTACACCTTCAGCTGTAGCAAAGGGAATATTAAAGCTGCTGGAAAAATAAATTGAGCTTTTTTTTTTTTTTGCATCAAAGTTCCCTTATATTAAAAACGTCCCACTGTGCAAATTCCTCCATAGGAAGAAAACAAGAAGGACTGAAGTTGGAGTTAGCTCTGGTAACCTGTAAAGAACCCTTTCCAGAACTGGAGTGCTGAGGCAGATGGCAGAGAGAGAAGAACCACATTTGAAAAAAAGAACAACAACAAAACTTGGAAAAAACAAGCAAAGAAATCCACTTTCGACCCAACACATTTCAGTTACTGAAATGATTCAATATTGGACCTTAATTTATTTAAACTTCTTACTTTGGACCAGAAGCTACTATGCACCACAAGGTTTGCTGTGTATGGTGTCCCTCCTGCAGTCTAGTGGTCTGTCCTGACACTGAACCAAGACAGGAGCTTTACATGCTCCCTTATCACTGGGAAATCCATTGGAAAAGAATAATTTTTCAGATTTAACCCTCCACGGCAAAAGTGAGATCAGAATCTATGTACATATTTTGAGGCTGTAGTTAACAAGCAGAATTAATTGCATTAGTCTTGTAAAGGCCTCATCCTTCCCAACCTTGAATTCACACTTGAATGATGGGTTACGATGTGAAGTCTCCTGATCTTGAATAACACCATAGTTAAAGAAAACTTCCTATTACCACTCTGGCTGTCAGAGATGCTCAAGACAGTTCCACTGGGCAGAAAAAATAGGGAGGTGATGCTAGAAATAAATTATCTGCATGGGTATCTCTTTGACTTCTCAATGTTACAATAAAAGAGATGTTGGGATTCTGTGCTCATACAAACTTGGGCAACTTAACACTTCCTTAGGAAGCAGAGCTGAATATCGAGGGTTAATACAAACTGCATGGGGCCAAAACACGAGCCAGATGAGGAGACTGCTCATCCATGGCTGGGCCCCCAGCTATGAGGATTTTCCCTGTGGTGGAGGGCTGGGACCAGTATCAGGCTGACATCCAACTGGTGGGATCCCCTCTTCGCGTGAGCCTCCGCTTGGCCCTTTTCCTCATCCTGCTTCCAAGCAGACAGCAAAAACCACTGTGCTCTGTGGAAACTGGTGAGGCAGATCCATATTGATTGCTCCCAGATTTTTGCCTGAGAGGGACATGTTTCCTATTATCATACGATAATTCATTCCTTTTGAAATTCCAGTTCTTGGAGTGTAAAGCGTTTCCAGCTCAGACCCTTCCTCTGTGGCCATTTTTGGAGCCAAGAAGCCCTGCCAGGCTGAATGGTTGTCAGACCACAGTTTGGTCTGTGTCAGAGTGTGTATGGCTCTGCGTGGGCAAGTGCTTTGCTAAATCAGGGTACATTTCCATGGCTTTCACATTCAAGGCAAGATGAGCCCCGGAGCTCCAGGTGAAGTCTCAGAAGGAAAAGGCTTTGGTGACAAAGCAGAGCTCCCTCCTTTCCCTGGTGACCTTGCAGGACTGTTAAACACTCTTTTTTTTGTTGTTTTTCCCCAAGGAAATGCTGTACAGCCTTTTCAGCCAGCTGGCAATTCGTTAGAGGATGACTGCTTGTGGAGCCCTCCACCTTAGACCATGAGCAACGGGAAGGGAAGAAGGTGCAGGGCAGTCATTCTGCCCACACCCAGAGAAAGGATAGACAGGAGATGGCTTCAGAGAGCAGATTGCAGCTCCAGTGTGATCCCAGATCACCTGCAAGCCTCCTGGGAAGGAGAGACCAGCAGATGGGTGTTCCAGCAGGATCTGGTCCTCATGACTGCTTACTGCTCTGCACTGCTTAGCAGGTCTCACCAGCTCTTTGCAGGCTGGAGTTCCTTTTGCTTATTAGCTGCTGATTTGCTTCTGTAGAGGGATATATCCTACAGTCAAGACAAGACCCAATTTGCTGGACATTATGATTTAAGATCAAGTATATCCAGAGCATAGAAGAACAGACAATGGCCAGGGATGCAGTGAATGAAGAATGCACGGAGATTACTATCAGAGAGCTATCCCAACATCTCACAGTATCAACATTCATTGTGTAGTGGTTTTTTTTTTCTTTTCTTTCTATGGATTATTGGAACAGTTAAGAGGTTCACCTGAGCTCAAAACTATCCAGAAACAGAGTCAAAAAACCAAGTTCCAGTGGCATTTTATTCTGTATCCGCAAGAAAAAGTGTTCCAAGGAAAATGAAGACGCGTGGAAAGTTCATCTCACTATTGACAGGGGAAGCTTCTGAGGCATTTCAGGTGTTTTATAGCTTTCAGTTAACTCAAGCAGGGAAAGTTGAGAATAAAACTGTAGCTTGGAAATGTTAAGAGTGCCAAACTCCCCACAAAACTGAACAGGAGGGAAATCAACACAGCAAGACAAACGGGGAGTTCCCATAAACTTGCTGTTCCTGATGCAATGCTTGTTCTGACCAGGTGAAGGACAGACACAAACATTCCTTGAAACCGTGAACAGCAGAGGTGAAATTTGTGCCTCATTTAATCACTTCTATCAGTAATCTTCATAAAGCTGTGTCTTTCAGCTCCATCTGTGACATTTCTCAGCAAAAACAGAGAAGGTGGTGATTTGGTGAATACACAGCTTACAGTCCACTGGGAACCGATGAAAGGGAGATCTCTGATCACCTACCTCTCTCTGTTGACTCAACTGGGCACTTGCATAGTTCAGGAGTTCTTCACTAGGCAGGTAAAATAAAGTAGTCAATCGAGGTGCCTCTGACAGGCATATCAAACTCTTCCCCAAAAGACAATCACAGAATTACTGAGTCTGGAAAAGACCTCTGGGATCATCAAGTCCAGCCTATGACCCAACACACATCAGCTAGACCATGGCACAAAGTATCACATCCAGCCTTTCTTTAAACGCCTCCAGAGATGGTGACTCCACCACCCCCCTGGCAGTCCATTCCAATGTCTGATCAATCCGTTCAGTTTAGGAAAGAGAAAAAAAAGGTATAAAACAATTCCTGCCTGTATTTATGGGACAAGTTAGCTGAAAACAGGTACAGGTGTTTGATGGATGACACACAAAAACAGGTCCAGAAGGTAGATAATATTTTTTCCATTCCCAACAGAGTACTTGGAAATGGAATGTAAACCTAGAAGAAATAGGGTAGCTGCAAATATACTTTCTAGAACAGTGTTCTCTGTGCTTTTGAATGTACTGGGTACAAATTTGTCCCTTGCCGTTCCTGCCCACCTAGAAACAGCCCTGGAGAACCTCGAAGGAACACCTTGCCCCAGACCATAGACAAAGAGCATTTGATGAAGTTTCCATAGGACAGTTCAGAATTAGAACTTGAAAATGTGAAAAATAACCTAAGAAGTCTCAGAAAAAGCCAAAACTATTGTAAGGAAGCAGAAAGTGATAAAGTACTTGCCCATCCTGCCAGGAAAACAGGCTGCAAACTGCTCTCAGCTCTGGACTGAGCTCATCTTAGCAAAACCAGGATGCTAACTCCCTAAGTAACACATGAAATAATGTTAAAAAAAAAAATGTTAGGAGCTAACATAGAGACTTAAAAATCTAATACAAGCATCCTGTGGATATTAACACTTGTGAAATCCACTGCTCCCTTGGAAAAAAAGGAAAGAAAGCATAGATTATTATTATTTTTTTAATTGTCTGGGAATGCACATCGCTCTTCTAAGCTACTTTTTTTTTCATTCCCTTGAGGTAATTTTACTAGTGGGTATTACAGTCCAAAAGCCTGTAATGTCTAATTCACTGTTCCTGTCAAGTTTGTTATCAGTCACTGTGTTTGATACATTGTTTAACAATTTAATGGCAGGAGTTCAAGCGGCTTGCAGCGCAGCGGAGGGTCAGACGTGAAACCCGCGGCCCCGTATCACATCAACCCAGGGGACTGGTGGAAATGGAGGAAGAATAAAGCACTAAGTGAAACAAGTCGGACTCAAACACGGATCCATATTTTATGTAGCAGAACTAGAGGATGTTGCCAGCAAAACACACATGACCACAAGCTGATGGTTTATTTAAGAGAAAACCGAGAATCAAAATGCTTGCAGTGTCAGAAATTCGTGTCAGAGGAAGCGAGCTAGGCAAGCATAGAAAGAAAGAGATAAGGCAAATCAAGAGTGATCATGCTTGGGGCCAAAGAAAGGGGGAAACACAACTGGGGAGTGGAAACTAATGCTTGAAAAGAAAGATGTGTCTGTTTGGAGAAGCTGTCCAGCTTTCTGGGACATACAGCAATGGACAAGACTTCTTCTCCCGGAGAGGATCTCTTCAAAGGGCATTGGGTCTGCTCCTCTACCCACAGGTTCACATGAGCCCTCTTGGGGTGGGCTAAAGACACTGCCCTGACTTCAGTCCCTCTGGAGTGAGACACAAAGGTTCACTTGTCCATGGAAATCACCTCAAAAGTTAATTGATGCCGTCAGAGAGCATCCTGTCTCTGAGAGCTTGGTGGGTGGTGGTATATGGAAGATACAGTGTTGGGACCAGTAACTCCAGGGGGCACCAGTTTGGAGATGAGAAGGGAAGAGCACAAGATGCCCAGCATGTGTATCCATCACAGCACCCTCCAGCACGGTCGTGGTGCAGTGGGGCTGGGGTTCCACACGCAGCTCAGGACAGATCCTGCCAGCCAGTGCCTGTTCCACCTCCAGCCAGGAGCTTGGGCAACCCTCACTGCACAGTTTGGTGGACGTGGGAGGCTGACATGACATCCTGGGCTGTGGGCTGAGTGGAAGGACCCCTGAGAAGATGGGCAGGACCAGGAAGGGCTGACGGTGCCCACAGCCATCGGCACAGTGTAGTCCAAGAGAGCACTGAAAGTGGAGCACCTAAGTGACTTCTTTTCTCCTTCCCACGTACCATTATGCTGCTGTATGTAACATTACGCTGGGAAAGGCTCAGTCTAGCCAAATTTTTATTTACCCTTTATTTGGCATGGGAGCAGATGGCTTGAACAAAATGTGGAAGGGACCTCAAGGTTCCTGGTCCCTCTCCTCCCCAGAGCTGGTTTTGCCACTGTTCCAGGCGTACCAGACCAAGGAAGAAACCTGCCCGTGCTTCCAGACACGGGCAAAACCTTTACAAGAGTATTCATTTCTTGTGGGTTTCCCAATAAGATAAAATACCAAGGACAAGTCAAACAGCAAAGCATGAACTATTTTATTTCTCCCCTCTTTCTATTACTAAAAGAGCATGAGAAGCACTCGAGGGCAGTTTGCGGAGTGCATCTACCATCCAGTATGACAAGTAGGTTAATTGGAATGAAGGAAAATGTGACCCTTGACTACAACTGCCCCTTAAGGGTATTGAGTTTAATGTTGTTGTTATTGTGTTCTGCAGCATTGCGAGGCAAAACACAGTGACAGGCTCTCCTCAGCGCAGGAGTTGTTCTTAACAAACGGAGCTGCACCGAGTGACTCGGATTAAATTTGACTAAATCTCGCCCCGAGAAATCTTTCCCTAGAAAATCCTGTAGCACTCACAAATATTTTTGGAGTGACAATGCTGGGTGTCCAGCTCAGCTCAGCGGAAAGCTATAAGGGAGCAATACGATATACATCTCGCGGGCAGGAGAAGGTGCAGATCACCTGCCATTTCTGTCGCCGGCTGCGCGCGCCGAGGAATCAACTCAGAGACTTTGTGGGAATGTTGAGTTGGGGGGAAAATAGTTTTCTATTTATCATTTTCTTTTTTTTTTTTTTTTTTTTTTTTTAAAGAGGGAGAAGGCGTTGCAAGAAAACGTGTGCAAATTAATGTTAAAGAATGGTGATTTTTAGTCTACTTCACTTGTTCTGCTCTGTTGGATGCGAGACAGTCTCTATGGAAATTCAGGCATTAAGAGTTGGGGCCACACAGATTCAAATTTGAGTTGACCTCGTTACAGTTCAGTGTTAAAAGCTGTTACTAAAATGTCTAGAGCTTATCCTCTCAAACTGACCCTTCGGTTTCTATGGGACTGCTCCATGGAATCAGGGTTTGAAGAAGAAAATGAGTTGTATTCACAGCACTGGGATGCCTAACTGGGAAGCATGTGGAGATGCCCGCAAGCACAGGGAAGGTTTCACTCCCTGGCTGATATCCCTGCGGGCTGATGCCTCCTTCCCCTGACTCTTGTCCCCAGGCAGCATTAACCAGAGGAGGACTGCACTGGCAGGAGGGTATGGTGGGTACTGGGATCCCACTCCTGTTGCCCCAGTGAGACAGAGCGAGACTCGCATTGAAGACCACCAAGAACCAGGTCTCAGCTCTGGCAGGAACTCCAGCCTGGAAATGCCTTCCTGAGGCACAGTGTCTGGGCTAGGGCACAGCCATGGACACAAAGGCCATGTGCAAGGTCACAATACTCCCAGAAAAAGCCCAAACTGTGAGAAACAGTAAAAAAAAGTGGTGTTAGCAAAGAGAAGGGAGAAAAATGTGGTCTGAGGAGATCCTGAAATCATCTGGGATGCATATACCATCTAGATCTGGAAGTGCTAGCGGGATTTTTTTCTAGGCAGTCTATTTTTAGTGGGGGGGATGTGAACAGTAGTAGGATATAAAAATAAAGAAATAAGATCTCAGGAGTAACCTGCGGGCAAAGCTGAAAAATATGTTTGTAAATAAAAATCAATCTACTTTTTTTTTTTTCCTATATTGTACCTGCCATTGTAATCCTTAACTGAAACTGGAAAAAAAAAAGGTCGCTCACCTCTGCATGGGAAGTACCAGGCAAAAATGCAGACAGGAATTCTTTTTCAAATAAGCAGACCCATGAAAACCTGAGAGCTGGACTTTAAAAGGGAAACGTTGTCTTTGTTCTCTCTTCTTGTCATAACACAGGATTGACTCAGACCACAACGTTTTATACATCCATTTGTATATTAGCTCTATTATTTCTCCTTATATGGAATCTGTTCCATAAGTTCAGTCATACATGTGTCACTGGCCTCACTGGAAGCACCCTGCCTTGGACTATCTGAACAATAAACTAGAAACCCTTAAGTGCTCCTTAGACCCCACTCGTGTTCTCTGGCAGCAGAGGAAGGTTTCAAAAGTCTTCAAAAGATGAATTATTAAATGAGATGGAAATATTTTTCCAGCTGTGGTAGAAGTTGACCTGTGACCTGGAGAATAGTAATTTGAATATTTTGAATTATCTGAACAATATTTACATCCTTTTGGGGTTTCTTTATAAACCATTCTGCTGAAGGGGCCAATTGCAAGGGAATATTAGACAAAGGAACAAGGAGGAACAAGGGTACTTGGGCACTCACTGCCTCTTGGAATCTTACCAGAGATGTCTGCCTTACATCAGCGTAGGCCTTAGGGAAGCAGACCAGAGGTGGTTATTTTTGCCACATCCATACAGGACAGTGAGTTTAAAAGCACAGTCTGATAAGCTGTTCCTGTTGCTGGTGTAGGTTACCTGTTCCTCCCTGCTGTAGCTCTTTGTTACTCCTTTACTGTCCTGGCTCATGCTTGAGGTGCATCACATGTCACTCTCCATGTGAGTGATCTGCTGAATGATCCCTTTTGCCTTTAACTAAAACAAAACCAGGAAAAAAAACCCCAAACAAACCCTTTATAGTAGGAGAGGGCTTTTAAACCAAGGGGCTAATGACATCAGAGGAACAATTAAACCAGAACTAATTTGGCAGCAGTATCAGATGGTGACTAGAGTAAAATAATGACTGAACTGGGATCGCCAGTGCTCCACTCAGTTTGTCTGCCTGGGATCCTACATATCGTGCATATTACTAGTGAACTAGTTCTTGAACCAGTTTCTGATTATGCCTTAGCATTGATTTGCAAATACATCTTTGGGAGCTTTCCTACCTCACTGTTCCAAGAAGCAATTTTTTTTTCGGTTTGATATTCTCAGCCTACAGAGTGACTAGAAAAAAAAAAATGGGGGCAAAATAAATAGACTTTCTGCTGGTACATGAAGAAAGCAGAAAGAAAAGAAACATTATTGTTCTTAGATAGACCTGAAAGTAATAGCATTGTACAGATAAAGAAATATTTGGAAATACATTAGCACTGTGATATTCCAGCTGGGACATGGAAATAACTTGTCTTGTTGGTGCTCATTTTCAGACAACAGAAATGAAATCATGTCTCCAGCATGGAAAGGTCAGCCAACAAGATTATGCTAAATTCATCAAACCATGCTCCCTACTGAGTAGCTATCACTGGTGTGCGCTGAAGTAACATAGGGGCTGATGGTGTTTTCACCCAAACAGCACAATGCAGCCAGAATAGAAGCTGAAAAAAAAAAAATGCATTGATCTTTTCATTTCCTGTGTACTGAGAAGTAGGATTCCCTAGATGAAGCTTAGCACATATCTTTCTTTCCTCCCCCATCTTTTATCTGGCAAAAAAACCACTTAATGGCTTTAGAAAGAAACCACTGTTCCAGCCAGCATCACCTGGCAGTAACAAGATGCAAGAAAGTTCTCCAAGATTTCAGTTCAGTATTTTTATGGAGCAATAAAATAGAAGTCCAACCCAACTCTTCTCCTTAAACCAAGAAGAAAAAAAAAAATCATTCGGTAGAAAATTGTGCAAGGAGATCCTCACACGTTTTGAAACTGGTTCAAAGCAACAACCATAATTGTCACAGCATCCACAGATTAGATGGCATTTACAACAGTTTTTAATTAAATTTGCTTAATTTAGATATTTATCAGCCAGAATCCACTGGCACACTTTCTTCTAGCTTTTTTTAAAGGTTAAATGAGCAATATGTGTAATGAGGTCTTTAAGGGAATACAAATTGTGTCAGCCTGGAATTATCCTGCAAGCCAGTACTGTGCCGGAGGATTTGTAGAGCGCTGGCAGAGGGGAAGGTGCCTCCTGCTCACTCTGCTGACACCAGAGAGCAGTGTCCGACCTTCACACTGTCTGCTCCTACCCAGGTCGGAGCCTGTGGTGTGATCACAGCTCAGAGTTATTTGGCTCCAGGATAATAATACATTTGCAGCTCCGGCCTCTCATGAATGCCACTCGTGCTGCTGCTTCCAGGAGTCTTGAAGAGGCTGAGGAAGATGTTCTTAGTGACACTTCAGGAGGCACCGAGGTGGGACAGGACCTTCTGAAGTGGGGCAGAGTGGCAGTAATGAACGAGTAGTGCAAGCTCAGATAGCCGAGGAGATCTTCTGCATCTCTGGAATAGCCGAAAACGCTTTGCTGAGGTTGAGTTCAGAGCGAGCAAAGTAACATGCTGAACACCAATCCCCTTCTTCCTTTACATCACGAGCGTGCTCCACGTACCCACCTACCGTGCCACTCAGAGGGGCACCAATGCAGTTTTTAAAACGTATATGGTGTCACTGTCACAAGCAGCACGGAGTGTAAAAGAATTGCACTGCTCTGAAAAGGGCAATTACAGCGAAACTACATATGAGAGTTGCAGATGGACGCAATATGTAGTTGAGTGACTAACAAGGAAACACAGTAGATGGCCTCCTAACAGCACATGGACCATATGGTATAGCAAAACTCGGGGAAGCATTCTCCTCAATGTGGCAGTTTTATAAACGCCGAGGTAAAAAAACCACAGAAGCTCTCTTGAAAATCCCACCGAGTATCTCGTCTCAGGCTGACAGATTTGTTCAGAGCTAGCCTTATGGGTTCAGATATCACAGCACTGAGTGTGATGAGAATAAGAAAGGACAGAACAGAAGACTCTGGTGGAAGTCCACACAAGATGATAGAACTCTGTTAAGCTCAGCATCACTGAATTCACTAAATCCAGCATCAGCATTGACGAGATGTCGGTCGAGTTATTTTCACATTAGTTTTAACTTGTTCACACAGTTTGGTGATAGTAAGCTGCACTTAGTAACACATAATACTTACATATCCTATGTGCTAGAAAGAATCAGCCCTGATCCTTTCCATACTGCAGGAATGGCCTTCACCACTGATAACTCAAATGTCTTTAATAGTACTGGTTCCTGAAAACAAATACTCAGTGCTGTCAGATGCTTGGAAAGACAAAATTGACTGTGGGGGAATGAGTGGCAAAGAATGACTGGGGAAAAGTGGCCCAGTGGTGAGCTTCCTTTTGCATTGCCCATCCACAGGTAAAATATCATTAGTAGTATTAGTATCAGTATTATTTCACAGAGATTCTCAGACCTGGTAGCTGATTTGGGTCCTCCAGCACAAAACATCTAAAGAGATGCTGGGTTCCCAGTCTGATTTAGATTCCTCTACTTAGGCATGCAAGCTAATTACTTTTGGTCCTGACCATATGTCTGCCACAGTCTTTAAGTGTTGCTGTCTGACGGCGCAGTTCTCAGGTTGGTCTGGTAGCTTCCTGTCAAAAGCTGTGGCTAAAAGATAAAAACCATACCCCTGCGATGGGTTCAGCAACAGTACCAGCCACTTACTCTTTGCTCAGCTTGTCACTTGTCTTTGGCAGTGTCAAAACCACTGCTCTGAAGTCTGAGGTCCTGAGCTCATTGTGCTTGTCTTATTTGATCCTGATTATCTTAAACAATCTGACAAGACACTGGGAAATGGAAACATGACATTTATTATTCTGCAGAATGAAGGATTTTTTTTGTTCTAGCATATTTTTGGCAAAATGCAGTAAGAGAGTCACATTTAAGGATATAGCAGACAGCTCTTAAGCAATATGCTAACTTATTTCTTTCTGTCCAAACCGTAAGCTATATGACAGCTGCCTTGCTAATGAGAAAAATGCAGTAATCATTACTTATATGTAGTGGTTGGCACAGTTGTTTGAATTTCTGGTGAGCATAACTCTCTGATCTGTTTTTCTTGTGGTAGTTTACATACAGTTTCTAAAGTTTGCATTGTTAGTCATACCTATATTTAGAACTTTCATTAGTGATGACTCAAGACAAGTAGAAAAAAATAAAATAAAGAGAAAAGATATGACTGTTAAGCTCAGCAGTAGAGAGAAAAAAATGGTATCCTGAATTTCACTTTGTGGCACTGTGCGTCTTGAATTCAAATTGGGATTAATTTAAGCAGTCAAAAATGTTTTTAAAATAATTGACAGCACAGAGAAACTAATTTATGGGCTGATTTTTATACACTGATTTTTGCTTTAATTGCTGTAAGTGCTTTCTTTCCCTGATTAAAAAGAAGCTAGGGTAGCTTAAGGCAAATGTATTCAGTTGTTTACTTTAAGGAAAGAATTCTGATTTCATTTCCCAGGTAGAAGGAGCACATGGGATGTTGGTTCCACTTTTCATCAGAGAAGGGACAGCCAGACAGGACAGGTTTTGCTGAATTGTTGGGGATTTTTTTTAATGCCATATAGTATGCCTATAGAAA
>JANVCC010000021.1:3541599-3599657 GCA_025345505.1 Todiramphus chloris collaris
ATTTTTCTTCTCCATTCTCCTGAATGTTCCTGACATTGGCCTTTTCCCGTTGGCATCGGAAGCCCAGGAAGCTTCCTGCCAACTGGCACCTTTGCCAGATCTCCTGTCAAGAGCTGTGACCCTCCACAAATAAACAAAACACGAGTGGCTTCAGAAAAGGTTGCAAAGAACTCTCGTGCAGCCTCATACTCTTTACCTAGCCACCTAGAGCTCTCATATTCTGTGGTGTTTCATACTTATAATCAATCAATTATATGGAGTGGGGATTTTTACAGCAACAAACCAACTTTGAAGAGAATAAAAAATTAGTAGGAAAAGAAGGGAACAGGTAAGGAGAGGAAAGATGCTATGAAAAATCCCGTGTTTTCTTCATCTGTATTTTAAAGGCACCATGGGTAAATTGTAGTTAGTATGTGGATTATGGAAGACATTGGCCTAATTCTGCCATCGTCTTAATTCCAGGACTGCCCTTTGACTTAGTCTGTGAAGGTGAAAATGCAAACTTTCCACCAATTTCCTAAAAAAGGAATTTCCCCAATTTCTGCATTAGTTTGAGAGAGGCATGATGCCCAGAATAAATTCCGTCAGTTGGGTGCCACAAGGTCACTCCTAGACATATTTCACAAGAAAAGATTAATTTACAGTTGGTGTAAATTAGTGCAGCTTCAGTGAAGTCAATTGAATTACTCTTGCTCAGTTCAGGCCTTGTAGTCAGATTGCCTCTGGAATATGAAGTATATCTTGTCTACTATCAGTGGAGAAGCTAATTTAATCTTTCGAGGTGATAAAGAAGAGAGGCCAAGCCTTCTGTTCAAAAGGTAAGAAAAATGAATATGCATTTTAGAGGAAGACTGAGGACCGTTTAAGTGAATCCTTCAGAAAATGTCATGTCAGTGATAGAAGGGAAAAAAAAAATGCATCTGCTCAGAGAGTTAATACCCCAGGAGAAGGTAAGAGGGGCTGGAGGCGTTGGCCAGCTCTAGGGCAGCAATATCTGGCACTGGCTGCACTCTCAGAGAAGGGATGCAACAGAGGCCATTGACTTCCAATAGTGGGAAGGGGAAGCTCAGCTGGTCACTGACATGATCACTACTGTGCTGGTGCACAACAGTGCAAGACTCAGTTGCCTTTTTTTTGACCCAGGAAAATATTTTTAGAAGGGTCTACTCTTAGCCTCATCAGTTCACTCAGCTAGTTCAGTTTTCAACCACTCTTCTCACAGAAGGGGGGTTTGGACTTGAAGATCTCCAGGGGAGCCTTCCAACCTCTACCATGCTATGATTCTATGATTATCCATCTACCCATCCAAAAATTCATCATTATAAGGGGGAACCAAAAAGCTGTATAAGTATGTGTACCACACACGTGGATGGTACATAGCTGGGAAATCCCAGTGTGGGATATTCTAGTAGAAAAAAATTATTGTTCTGGGGCACATGAATATACTTCCCAGAATATTTTCCTGAGCAGCTCAGTTTTCCTGAGCATAAAGCTTTAGTGGAAGTTACTGTCAAAGTCCTCTTTGGGAAGGCTGTGAGGCACTAACATAAGCTGAAAATATTTTCCTTTGCATTAAAAATAACAATGTTGTCTGAAGATTATTAATTACTTCTGATTTTTTGGGTTTTTTTTAAAATGTTTATTTTCCTAAGACAGATGAGTGGAAAATGAAATAGCCCCTCATCATAACTTAGTATGAAACTCCAGGAAAACAAGCAATAGCATTTGCCTGTATTTTGAAGAGGTTTTAAGACTACCACAGTATGCTGCCTTTGCCAGCAAAGGGTACATAAAATAAAAAAGCAAAGAGAAGAAGATGCTAGAAATGATTTCCCAACATCTAACCCATCTGCAGAAAACACAGAGAGGGCCAAGGTGGTGCTCTGTGGTTGTTTTTTTATGAAGAAAAGTCTTGCTGTTCTGAATTAGATGCAAATGCCTGTGTTTTGATATGATACATTGCCATTTAACAAAGGAAGTTTTATGAAATCTGCTCCCAAAGAAATAATTCTGAATGAGAATTTGATGCAGATATCAAAGCTGCTCCAGAATGCTTACGGTCAGAAGTATTTATTTCTTGTGAAGCCACTGTAGGGTGTTGCCAGTGTTGATGAATTTCAGATTTTGATTTTGAGATCCAAGGAGTGACTAATAAAATACATAACAGCTGTCCGTGTAAGCATGCAGCCTACCATTGCCATTCATTTGTTTCTTCAAGGGGGAACTATCTTCCCAGTATCAAAAAATCTCTTTAAAATAGAGTTATGCAGAAAAAAAACCACCAAAACAATGAAACAACAAAAAAAACCCCAACAAAACAAACCCCACTTTTATGCTGTTGTTCTGGAGTTTCTGCCATCGCAATGACAACCAGCTCAAATCTGCTCTGTTTACTGGCAGAAGAACAAGGTTTCGAACTGCCAGGCTGGACAGGGAGGAAGCTGGTGGCAGTGGGAGATTGCCTGGGTCATGCCTGGGGTCAGCAGCACATGTGACAGCTGTAAAATGTACTTTTGCCCTAGCATAAAGCAAAAAGATAACGTTCTTAGTTCAGCTTTTTAGCACCTTTTCTGACTCCTGTCCTTGAATTTCTGCTTTCTTTTTTTTTTTTTTTAATTATTTTGCTGTTTCCATGGAACATAGGATTCAACAACTAGAAAGATGTTGCTATCGAAATGCCAGCCCCTTTTTTCTTCAAAGCCACTGGGTCAGGATCTTTTGCTCAGCTAGCGAGGGCTGGATATGTTTTTTCACAGACTTTATGAAGGAGATCCTTCGTTAAAAAAACGATGAAATTTCAATCTGTCTTGGCTACAGAATTGAAGCATGGGTTGCCTTGGCATGACTGCTGCACCTCAGGTGTTTCCCCATGGCCCTGGTGTGCAGCTCCCACTTGCAGCACTGCACTGGGTGCCCAGCAGGGTGGCAGGGAGGGGTGACAGCAGCCAAGACCACCACCCAGAGATACACAGTGGGCATGCTGGCTTGCAGGGTACCAGGTGCCTCAGCAGAGAGGTGCTCCCCAAGTTGTGCCTTTGCTCCATGAACCACACTGTGACATGACTCTGTGTAGAAATGTGAATCACAGAATGGTAGGGGCTGGAAGGGACCTCGGAAGATCATCAAGTCCAACCCCCCCTGCCAGAGCAGGATCACCTAGAGCAGCCCACACAGGAACATGTCCAGATGGGATTTGAATTCATCCAGAGAAGGAGACTCCACAACCCCTCTGGGCAGCCTGCTCCAGTTCTGTCACCATCACCATGAAAAAGTTTCTCTCTTATGTTTCCATGGAACCTCCTCTGTTCCAGCTTGCACCCATTGCCCCTTGTCCCGTCATAGGATGT
The DNA here is from genome assembly GCA_025345505.1 of Todiramphus chloris collaris. Lineage (NCBI taxonomy): Eukaryota > Metazoa > Chordata > Aves > Coraciiformes > Alcedinidae > Todiramphus > Todiramphus chloris. Next base: position 3,544,947 of record JANVCC010000021.1, read on the forward strand.
CACTGATCAGAGCCTGGCTCCATCCTCCTGACACTCACCTTTTACATATTCATAAACATTAATGAGGTCACCCTCCAGTCTCCTTTTCTCCAAGATAAAGCTCCCCAGCTCCCTCAACCTTTCCTCATAAGGGAGATGTTCCACTCCCTTCATCATCTTTGTGGCTCTGCACTGGACTTTCTCAAGCAGTTCCCTGTCCTTCTTGAGCTGAGGGGCCCAGAACTGGACACAATATTCCAGATGTGGCCTCCCCAGGGCAGAGTAGAGGGGGAGGAGAACCTCTCTCGACCTTCCAAGACACCTCAGGATGCCATTGGCCTTCTTGGCCACCCGAGCACATTGCTGGCTCACGGTCATCCCGCTGTCCACCCTGATGTGAGTCCCCTGTCCTGCCAAGAGTGTGATTTAGTAGAGCAACGCTGGAGGGAAGTGCGAGGGTTAGGGTCTGTGGCCACGAAGTCGTGCACAAAGTTCATCCTCCTTTTCCCAGCCGGATTCTAGCACATCCCCTCAGCTGAGAACTTTTGGGGTGGGAGACCCAGAAACAGTGCCTCTGGGCAGCGCTGCGGGAGCTCTACGGCTGCTTTCCATTAATCACGTCGGATAGAAGTTGGCAAGCAGGGGGATGAGAAACTGGGACTTACACGTTAGCCAGCTCTGACATGCAGCTACCCTGTGTTGCAATTAGCCTTTCTCTTTCAAACCCTTCCAGGCTCTGCTGGGGCAGAAATCAAGCCACTGTGCTGCAGCACGCAGCTGCTGGGGTGGTTTTGGCGTGGATCGTGTCCTGGAGATGAGGTTTGTGGGGAAACTCCCTTAAAAATCCTGTGTTTTTTAACAGGACAGAGCTGAGATTTCAAACCAGGAGAGAAAGGTTCTGCTGTCGTTGCTCACGCACTGCTTGGTGCAGTTTGGATGGTGTTCTGCACTTGTGCTCTGAGGCAGGGTGCCCGTCTTGCGAGCACGTACTCTTTGCTCAGTGCCTGGTACAGCCGAATCAAACTGCAATCACGTCTTCCTACTGCATCTCCACAGGTTGTTAGCCCCAGATCTTGATTTCTAATGCAACGAAGCATTGCTAATTAGGATGATTTTTCTTCTCTTTAGCTTAAGAAAAACAGGCTCCAGCCACAAATGGAAACGAAAGAAACCCGATTTGAGGGCGGACCAGGGAATCCCCAAATTGGATTTTAGTTTCTTCAGTAGGAAGGAAAATAAAACACACCAAAAAGATAATACAAAGCCCAGACAATTAAAAATTGCAAATGAAATTGTTCCGCAGGGTGTTCGTCTCTCATGGAGTTGAACCCCCTTTAGTAAACTGAGAGGATAATATCTCCCATTCTTCCAAACTTCTATCAACTTGGTATGTGTCACTGCAGATCCAGGAATGGGCTAATTAAAATTGTTATGTTGCTAATGACAGTGCATCTTCTTTCACTGAAGAGTTCAAACTAAAGCCTTCCTCTTGATCTGCTGTGAGATTTTTTAATCTCTAAATTAGAAGAAAAGCATATGCCCTTTTAATGCCTATAAGAATTTGAGCTCGTTAATGCAAAAAAAAAAAGTAAAAAAAAAAAAAAGTAGGATTTCTATTATAGCTGTTCTTTAATTATGGAACAGCATGTGCGAGAAGACTCTTTACTCATAACTGTGTCCTCAATTCTATTACACATTTTAGCGGAGAATGCATGTAATAGAAAAACAGCAATAGGCTGTGGAAATCGTCCAGAGCCCTACTCTCCGAGGGAAAAGATGCCAATGGTATTTTTGTACTGCTACTCCTCAGCAGCCTCTTTGCACTTTCCTCCGGGTTACTTGCACAGCGTGACTCACTGCCTGATGGTTTCATTGAAATAGAAAAATATAGACACAGTAATGATTGCATTCAATCATAAACTACAATCAATACAGCAGAGTTTGAATGTTCCGTGCCCTAGCAAGCCACTACAGGGTTCCCCCCTCCACCCCGCCCCACGTTATTCCCTGAAGAAGTGATTTTTCATTTCTAAAGGATAACAGTTGTTCCAAGTGTTCTAGCAGATGTAGTCGAGTCTCTCAGAATGAAATATGTAGGTCAGAGCAGGAGGCATTCATTGTTTTCTTTGATGTACCTTCATGTCAGCCCTTCCTCGGATGGAAAAGTCACTTCACTGCCTCGCAGGAGTCTCACTGGAGGAACCTTCGGCACACCCCCACCCCCACCTCCAAAGTTCATCTGGGGGCACAGGGCAGGAAGGGATATTTGTGTTCAAACCAGACTCTGTGGCCTTTTATTTATGGAGGCCAGGACACAAATCTCAACCTAGACCTCAAGCGAAGACAATTATCTCAACGAAATCTTTCTCCGTGTACATCACGGAGAGTCTGGCAAACTCTGATGAGAAACGGCTCCCAGGAGACCCAGGGGAGACTGAAAGTAGGATGGGGTGGGGGGAAGGATGGGGGGAACATAGCCAGGTTGGGATGCAGGAAGCCTCTCCAGGAAAAATAACAAACATGACTCTTGGCCTTTAGAGTCACCCCGTGTGCCCCTGTGCCGATCGTGATTCTCTCTTCAACGTCAGTAAAAAAATCTGGGTTGGTGTTAAGTATGACTTGATCTTTTGCAGGATCTTCAAAGGAGAGGTGTCCAAAGGAATTGCTGCTGCCCCACAGCCCCGATGCTCTAACAGAAAACACCTCTGTGGTTTCTCCTTCCCACCGCAGGTCAGGAGACATCCCAGAACACACCCCAGCAAACTCCCTCTTTCTTAATCACCTTGCACTACGAGCTAACAAAAAAAAATTAAAGAAAAGATAGAGAGTTTTCCTTTTTTCCTCTTAGCAGCAGTAACTGCCTAAAGATGAAAAATAACTCCCAGAAGGTCAATGTAAAATGAAATCATGCCAACGAACCCTAAATAAAGGTTGCAATTCCAGCACGTCCTCTGTTACACTTGGGATGTGCAGTAAGTGACAGCTGAATAAATCAAACCCCTGGAGTTCCATCCTAACCATCAGGTTAAAAGTGTTATTATCTCATTTTAGCTAAAAGTTCTTATTCATACCTTTTTTTTATTTTTTTTTCCCCTCTCAAATCTGTGAGAACTTGGATTGTGTGCCACTCACATTAGAGCTGGAAAAGGACTAGTGTAACTTTCTAAAAAACAGTTTTTTTTTTTTTTTTTTGGTTTTTTTTTTTTTTTTTTTTGTCATAAATCAGTGTTCCTAGCTTCATTCAGCTGCCTGTCTCCCTTTCTTCCTCTCCCTCCATTTCCTCCTCCCACTCGTTAGTCTGTTCAGCACCTTCGGTGAGTCACACGGAGCGGGCTGACAACTGAAGTCAAGTTCGACTTCATCTAAAGTTCCTGCAGAGCCCTTCTGCCTTGTGGTTTGCTGGGCACTGCTCCGGCTCCTTCTCCCTCCTCCGTATCCGGGCTGGGACAGACCTTCACTTCTAAGGATGGACACTTTGGAACCACAAGTCCTCAGATGTACTTGGAAAGCTTAACTCGGAGGCATTTCTGTCAGTCAAAGAGCTCAGCACTGGAGACTGTAGGTGGTAATCTAGAATTTACACCCCTTGCAAAAAGGCTGCAAGCCTGAACCTTGAATTCTGTCGTGCTAATTTAAGCCCGAGGGAAGGAAGGAATAGTCCCACTGTTGGCTAACTCTGTCTCCTGTCTCTCCTCGGTACTGAATGTGTCACCCTTGAAATTCCTGAAACGGATCTTGCCATATCATATGCATCATAGAATCATACAATGGTTTGGGCTGGAAGAAACCTTAAAGGTCATCCAGTTCCAACCCCCCTGCCATGGGCAGGGACACCTCCCACTAGAGCAGGTTGCTCACAGCCCCAGCCAGCCTGGGCTTGAACACTTCCAGGGATGGGGAATCCACAGCTTCTCTGGGCAACCACTTCCAGTGTCTCACCACCCTCACAGTGAAGACCTTCTTCCTTACATCTATTCTAAATCTATCCTCTTTCAGTTTAAAGCCATTACTCCTTGTCCTATCGCTACAAGCTCTTGTAGAAAAGTCCCTCCCCAACCTTCTCGTACGTCCCCTTTAATTATTGAGCATCAACAGAAGCCACAATATTTAGGTCGTGATATTTTACTGTACAACAGCTCCTGAAGCAAGGACTGAGAACTCTGTTCCTGACCCCACTTCATTAGGGGTCTAACCTCCAACACACAGCGATCCCTGAAAAACCCCAAAAGGGTATCCTGATAGATGCCCTAACAGGGACAAGGTTTATGGCAGTTTTATTAGTTAATTGGCAAATTCCCTGGACCAGATTTTAGTGTGTGATGCAGACTCTGAACTTTAACTGTCTGGCTGAGATTTCGTGCTGTCTCAGCGATAGTTGTTTGGCCTCAGGAGATGTGCCCAGACTGCCCAGTTAGGTAACGAGACACTTGATTCTGTCACTGGGGAGGGTAACAGAAGCAGAAGGGCACTCCAGAAATCTTCTTTGCTGAGGACAGAGTTGTTGAGACATCAGTGATGACCTCAAGACCACTCCACCATAGCTCGGGGGCTTGATTCTTGACTGAGAGCCAGCCAGCCCCCTTGACCTTGCAGGACCTGGACCACAAAGTCCCCCCTTACCTGAGCATTAGTGTTGTCACGTGCCTCGGAGCAGTGCAGTGCTGAGTTTGTATTCATAAGAAACCTGGGGCTTTGTGCCTTTTCCAGCTTGAGGAGTTGGTGGGGTGAACTGAACAGGTCCACAGGGGGTGGGATTCACAGGCACAGCCACTGCCCCTCCTTGCGCATCTTCTAGGAGCTGAGGAGGTGCCATTTGTTATGGCTCTCAGCTGGGAGGTTCTTGCTCTTTGCACCCTTCATGCTTTTGTCATGCAAAATTACCAGGGAAAACCAGAATCAGCCTTGGGAGTGAGGCTGGGACCTCCCTTCTGCCCACTTTTGATGTAGCAGCCCTCGCACAAGAGTCGCCCAGCACAGCGTTTGCCTACTGTGTTTGCACTCTTTCCTCTTTAGCCTGGTTGTAAAGCCCCATGCAGCTGGGGTTGGTGGATTCAAAGCTTTAGCCAGAGGAAGATTTGTTACCTGTGATTTTCCCTGGATGTTTATGGGGATGGTGTCTCTCACTGCTGCAACTCTCCGTGCTGAACTTTGCGCGTGGGCTTGGGTACCAGTTGGCTACCCTTGGGTACCAGGTGCTACCCTATCTACAGCAACAGGGCTGGGGCACAGCAGCAGAGCTGGTAGGTACCTAGAGAGGTCCTAGGCCAGCTGGGAGATGCCTGCTGGCACTGGGAGCTTTCTGAGCAGGTGCCTGAATGGTTCCTCTGTCCCAACAAAGGTGGTAAGCAAGTGGTCTGGACCTTGCCATTAGTGCTCAAGCCTTAAATCTAACTCTACTCCTGCTGCTGCAGAAATGACAGCAAACCCTCACTGCACTTTAAGCACTTTTACAAGTCCTGTAGATGCGGCTGTCAACAAGGCTTAGAGAACTCTTAAATAGACTCCTTCTTCCAAAGTCTGGGAAAAGCATGGTTTATTATGAGGAAAAGAATTTTTTGAAGTCTGGGATTGATTACTGCCTGCTCTTTTATGTATGTTTAGGTATTAGGTCAGTCCTGAAAGATGCATAAATTACCAAAACCGAAGTGTTGAGTTAATAAGAATGATATTTTCAAACTCTTATGATTCCATTTTAAGTTCCCATGGTATTAACGGCAGTGGAATAACTTACTGCAACTGAAATGCACCGCATTAAGGGCTAAATTATGCTAAAATAGGTCAAGCAGCAGTGAAGGCAGTTATTTTGACTGAACTAGGGTTAACAAGATGCATGTAACAAATGCCTCAGGAGAACAATCACATGCGCTCGCTGCACATGATACCACAGCAGGATACCCATAGCTTCAGGTTCCAGCTAAATGGCATCATGGTGTGCTCTTTCGGGCAAGAAAATAGTTTTACAATTGTTTGAATATGATCCCCTCAGTTTATGTGATGTAACCTGACAGTTTAAAGGGTCCCATAAGTACGTTTTTCGCTGAAGCCCATGCAACTTCTACATACTCAACTAGGCTGTTTTTAACATAAAGCAGAGGGAGAGCAAAAAAGTAATTAATAAAAGAGCTGATACCTTCTGAGACTCCTGGCATGACAGCATGCCCAGCTGCCTTTCCACTTGTTTCTGAATAAAGAAAAAAGTCAGGAGGCAGAAATTAGCTTGCAGTATTAAAATTGGACTCAAGCTGAAGTAGAGCATCTGAACATCCTTGGATTTAATGGCAAAAGAGACAAAATACCTTCTGACTCTCATAAGGAAGTTTTTTTTCCCCTCAATTTCTTTATTTTTCAGCAGCTTTGTACATGACATATGGAAAAAGATGTAATGTTTATCTGCCTTCCCTTCCCTTCCCTTCCCTTCCCTTCCCTTCCCTTCCCTTCCCTTCCCATTCCTCATTTTCCTTTTTCCTTTCTTTTCAAAAAACCTCTGTTATGAATTGCCACACTTGCCTTTTGAACAGTTTCATCACATCTGTACATTTAGGAGCAAATACTTTCCAGTGGAAAAATGATGCAGAGGAAAGCACTTAGGTATATTGATTGAACCTGCTCTCACCAAGCACCTGGGCCCAGATACTTCAACGTAAACGCTTTGTGCATAAACAAATTCTGCACCTAATATGCCAGATAAACATAATTTTTCAGACAGTATATATATATACACAGAATATTAAGTTTAAGAACGTTTAATAATGTGTGTTGGATTTTGCTTATCCAAGAGTACAGGATATTTTCTATAAAGCTACTTGATGATGCTGAGTCCTAAAATGTTATAAAATTTCCTGCCATTACAGCTGCATACATTTTTACAAGGGGGTTTGAATTTATTATTTACCCGAGTAGAGAAAGAAAGGAGACAGAGAGGGAACAAACACATACTCCAAGAAAGCTACTTTAAGAAACCGATTACATAAAGAAAAAAAATCTTTCTACTGTGAGCAAAATGCTGGTTTAGGTTATTTTCTCCACTGAAAGTTTCTGTAGCATTTTCACATCTGACTGGGCTGCTTTTAATACAACAGAGAAAGGGTGCAAAGAAGTACTTGATGAACAGTCATCCCACCTCCAACTTCATGTGATATAAACAACTTCTAAAATGCAGCACGATTGTTTTTCCAAATGGAAATGCTGAGTTAACAAAACCAAGAATGTTCTCTAGTTTGTATTAGTTTATCAAACCTCTTTAGGGGTGATAGCTAGCTTATTTTTTTTTTCCCCCCACTGATAAAGGAAGTTCAATTTCTGTACTACTATTTTTACTTTTACTTCGGAACAGAACACACTGAAATGCTTTGATTATTTGTAAGATACCAGATTATGTGTCAGAGTGACTCATTGTCAACGTTTCAATCTTGTCCTAACTGAAAGTTGCATCTAAGTGGAATAGATGGTTAAATTTGTAAGAGAACAGCCTGCATTATTGTCCTTCACAAAACCCCTAGGAGATTCCCATTTTCCCTTGAGTTCTGAGGCATGTGGGATTTTCAGCATTTCAGACAAGAGGGGAACTCCAGGTTTTGGACACCAGAAATTCAGGGTCATTTACTGGCTATCACAGTTCTGTTTAATTTTATTGCTGAAATTGGTTTGGAATGAAGGTTTCAGTATTGCCTTCCCATTCCAGTGATTTGGTCTAGCAAAAGACCTTTTTCTTTCTGTTTAGAAGCTATTTTAGTCTGCCTTTGACAAAACGAACTGGATTCACCTACCTTGAGACACATTTCCCTTTACCATAAATGAAATGTGCAAATTATCTATGATAATTAGATTTGACCCAGTTACTGGATTTGGGAGCATACTTCTATCTTGCCTGGAGCTGAATGTGCCTACAGAAAGCAAATCTCTTGCTTAAGACAGGGTATAATCAGGGTTAAAAACCTTTCATCAGAGACACACACACAAAAAAAGATGTAACTGAACTAGCACTATTCCATTGCCTGACATTGTCTGTTATTTTTTTTCCTGTGAAGTGAATTATTCATTACTAATGATTTAGAGCTCGCTGGCTTATCTACGTGGTGACAGCTCCTCTCCCCTCCTGCCATGTACATACCCTACCACGACAGAACACTTGTGACAAACAGTGATGTCACATCCTTAAACTTATTCCTGAAGTATTGGCTACGACTCCAATGGCTCGACACATCCTTCCTCATCCATCTTAGAACTTCAATAAGTTGTGGGGTGTCAATGGCTGAGTACTACCACCTTTGCTTGGAGATAAGCCCTATGTGCACAGCAGTGTGATAACGCCTGATGGGAAACACGTGCCCCATAGCAAGACTGCAGTGTGCTAAGAAATTCTGCTTGTTGCCTGCCCGGCTCCAGAAACGTTATTTATCCCTTTTGAGCTCCCAAGTTAAAATGCAGGGGCTTATCTGCTCGGAGCATAATCTTGTATCAAACCAGTAAGACATTTAGATTCTGTTGAACTCTCTGCGCGTTGCCATCATGTTCTTAGCACAGACTTTGGGATTAGCTGACATCTGCTCCCTGAACTTGCTTTTTTGGCGAGTTTCTGGTCAATAGGGGAAAGAAGTAAAATATTTCTGTGCAACAAAAGAAGCGTGGGACTTTTTTTTTCCTAAGAACACACTGAACAAGGAATAAAATGCGATTTCTTTCAGTGATGTATTCTCCAGGAGCTGTAGCAAAATAAGAGGATTCTGTCCAAAGCCTGCAACAGGAACGGCCATTGGTATAAAGCCCTGGTTAGGAACATCCTTCTGATAAAATATAAATGTCAGTAAAATACAAATATCAGTAAAACTCCTACTCAATCTACAGCTCCCACTGGTAGAAACACGGTTTTGTCAACAGGGTTTATACCAAAAGTCAGTGCAGTGGCATATCCTCCTGGCAAACCCTCTCTGGTGTGGACTAGACCTGACCCCAGGACAGACTAAAGCAAGTAGGTGTTTGCACACTTACACGACTTCACAACCAGAATGGGTAAGTGAAATAGCTTGTCTGAATTGGAAATGTAGCCTGAAGGAGGGAAAAAAGAAGGATGTGGTGAAGCAGCTCCTCTCAGCTGGGGAGAAGGGGATGGGTGCTGGGAAGCTGAGACCGTCCCATTTGTTCAGCCACCTTTTACACCAGATGCTTCACATTTTTATACTCTCAAGAGCACCTTTTTCAGGCTAAAACTCCATCCTGAGGCTGTTGAAGTAAATAAGTCTTTCAAAACTTTTGCATTCGTGATTTATGAGGGCAGTTAAGCCCTTGTACAAAATTAAAGGCTGACTGAGAGAATCTGGAAAGAGGCAGAACCAATGAAGTAAGTTTATGGTTAAGTGCCAGAAACCTCCTGAAGCCTGATTCCACTTCTGAATTAATGTGCCACTTGACCTTGGGCAAGCTATTTACCTTAGCGAAGTTTCTTTCATCTGCTGATAAAATTTTTAACACTAAATATGCCAGGGAGTGAGGACACAATCACATCTGTACATATTTTGATAAAGACCACTTCTTTTGTCTCTCATGTAAATGCTTCAGTTCTTTATGTAGCATTTGAAAAATCATAGATTTGATGTGACTAAACCAGTTATGGCACCACACTATAATAAATTATATGAAGCCTGCAGCTTGGAACTCATTTTTGGTTACCTGATGTCTTCAGAATCAACTGAAAATACCACAAACTGATTCATTTACCAGCTGGAAGGATTAACATAGGAACAACAATGTCTTTATGCATTAAATCAAATCGGAGTTTGTAGGGTCTGAAAACTCTGTGGTCACTGCTTCCATTCCTGGTTTCAGGAAGCTGGAAAAATCGAGATTAATTAAACCACACTTTTCTCTTTAAAACTTCTTTTGAGGAGAAATTCTTGGAAATTAACTGAATGGAGAAAGCTTGCTGGAGATGCGTGTTTTTTCCATGACTGTAAGCCACACATGAGGCTGACTCTCCAGCTAGCCAGGGCTTGCTTTTGGGAATCCTGTTCCTCCCTCGTCTCCCAGAGCAGAAACTAGCCCATCCTGGTGACAGTCCATGTCACTCAGATTCTGATTAATAGCATTAGATTCAGCACCAGCTCACTTCTAGGCTGCTGGCTGAAAAGCTTGGGCTGTTCTGCTGAACTGCAAGGGGTAACCCAAGCCCCAGGATTAAGGAATGGCACAAGCCCCTCACCCAGTGCATGCCTTTATGTTATGAATGTGATCACTTGGGCTTTTCAGCTTCTGGGTTCTCCCTTCACCGATCAAGCAGAGCACCTCAACAGTCTTAATGCCAGTGTTGGTTTGTATTTATTCCCCCAGCTGGTTTGAATACCTCAAAGAAGGGATTTCCCTGCATCGGGGAGGGGTATGTGGCTCCCAGGAAAGAACAATCAGCAGAAATATTACTCTGTGCCTTGCAGGGTCAGATCTTTATTCTGTCCCTCCTGCTGTGACCCACCCTGCAGCCCCTCTTCCTCCCTCTCCCCCTGACAAAGGGTGTTTCACAGTGTATTCCTCTGCCTTTGAGACCTTCTTGGTGAAGTTTCACCCCACTGACTGCCCAGGAATGACAAAAAATAGGATGTTCTTACAACCAAGAGAAGAAAAATGTTAAAGCTCATTTATGTTTTTCATTTAATGTGATTTTTTTAAAAAACCTCTTGGAAAACACCCATCAGTCAATTGCATCAAAGCAGTTGTGTTTGAATCTCGTTTAAAACCCACGACCAGCAAAACCCTCTTTGGTCTTAAACTCCATTACTGGCAGGAGGAAAATGGTCAGTTATATAATCTATATTCTACTATTTAACAGATACTAAATATAGTGCAGTTACTCAGAACAATACAAAACATCACAATATGAGAACTAGTGCCGGAGAGGAGAATGCTGCCTTTCTAGATAGATGCATTTTTAGTATTATGTTCCTCAGGAAGAGCATCAAATATTTTTCTGAGTGACCTAATTTTCTTTGTCTGATCAAATGTGCCAGATGCTTCCTTATTCAGAGTTGCCACTCCAAGTGAAAAACTGTTTTCTGGCAGCCACTTGAAATCTCATCTTCAGTTTTCTGTTAGGGATTATTATACAATCATTGCCTGGGCAGACTGAAAGCATATGGTAACTGGGCTGACATTATCTCTGCTATTTCAAAGTTCCCCAAGGATGTGTGGGAACGGCTACAGTTCCAGGTATAAGCCAACCTCCCTGGTGCATTCAAAATGCCACCCAAACTCAAAAATGACCAAGCAAACCGGGGAAGGAGAGTTTGGCATCCTGATTTCCATCTTCCTCGCAGGGGTGGAAGGGTCTTTTTCTTTTTGTAGGTATTTCCATCACTTGACCAGAAGAAAGTGGTAAGGATGGCTCAGTGCCTTTTCATGAGCAATTTCCAGCTCAAATTCTATCCCTGCAACAGGGCTGAAGCCTGAAAGTCTGTATTTTGGTTATGTCTGTCCAGATTCTTACATACTTTATTGAATTCCTTCTGTACTGACTAACTTTTCTTGTCTACTTTCTTGGTAGCTGCGAAGATGATAAAGATTGATTTAGCCTTTCCCAGGATTCCTGTTGCTGGTGACAGGGAAGCAGCATTTGTAGTAATAAACAGCCCAAAATGCTGTGAGTTAACCCCACACGTCCCTGTCCACACTTGTACATTTTCCTGGCACCCAAGATACGGTACCTGCAGCATGGTGGCTTCCAGGGTGGACCTTCTGAGCTCTTCTGGCACTCAGAGGAGGTGTCTGTACAGCTAAATAAGAGGGACATGGACTAAGTGCAGGCACTAAAGGCCTTCCTGACTGTGCAGGCTGCATTGGTGCTAGCTCATTCCCTCCATTTGGTCTGTACCTTGCTAACCCTGCAGGACAATGTGTGGCCAAGGGAGCTACTTCTGAGTCAGACTCTACCCCTTGGCTTGGAGACCAGGGCTGACTCTCTCCACCTGCTTTTTTCTACTACAAAGCCAAGAATTAGTTAGTTAGTTAGTTAGTTAGTTAGTTAGTTAGTTTAAAGCATAGAAGAAATGGTCCTATTTTAAGAAATGCTTTTGCTAATACATGATGGTCAACAGACATTGACCAAACAGGGCAATTACGTAGAGGTTCAGCAAATATCATCAGATTGCTGCTGACCAAGAGGAAGAAAACATTAATGTGTGTGCCTGAACGAACTTGCACATGCTTATCCATCAAAAGACAATTTTGATTTTATTGTTATTGTCATTATTTTTTTTGTGGTACCTTTGGCCTGGACCTCTTGGCCATCGCTCAAGAGACAGCCACAGAGGCTATGTCTCTACTGCTGACCAAGGGCAAGGGGCAGTAGGATGAGGCTTGTGGGAGCCCTGAGGAGGTCTGGGTAGCATAGAGGAGTCAAAATCTGGTGCTTCTTTATTGCTGCTGATTTGGGGGAGCAGTCCTTGAGCTGACCTGTCCCCCAGTTGCAACAGCACATCACCAGGCCAGGAAGCAAGCTAGCAATTAAGCAGTGTCCATGCCTCTGGGTTCAGTGCCCTGCCCAATCTTTGGCTCTCTTTTAGTTGTCAGCACACACCCCAGACCCACCTCCCTGCTCTAGACACCAAGAGGCACTTCCTTTGGGGTAGTTTAACTAAAGGTGTCAATTTAAACCAGTAGAGGTGAATGACTAGAAATGGGGATGTTTGATAAACACTTAAGTACTTAAGCCTAGTTTATTTCTGCTTGCCTAAGTTGATTATAAATTGATTTAAGATAAAAGAAAATTAGTTGCTTTTGAATTGTATCACCTATATAGCCAACACATTCCTGTTAGAAAATCAGTAACAGGTTGTACATTGACAAAGCTGTCATGGAAATGGAAATTAGGTTTCCAAGCCATTTAGATTTTAGTCTCTTTAAGTTATTCAGAAGTATTAAGCAGCAGTAGTACCTACTGTCTCAACAAAGCTATGTCGATCAAAATCCTATCTCATTTTGCAAATTCTATGCCAAAATATAATTCAACATATATATTTTGTTTCCTTTCTGATTTAAATGAGGGCCTATATACAGGTCAGGGAGCCCCACGGAATTTCAAACAGGCAGTATTAAAATAAATAAATCTGCGAGATAATTCATTCTGCAATATTCACAGCCGAGATTGCTCATTTTCTTCTAGACAGTCTGTAATTTTACTGTAACTTAATCATGACCTAGACTGTAGCATGATTTCTTAACACATTGCTACAGGCTATGTATTCATGCCCAAAATGAAGAATAAAATACTAATAACCTGGAGCTTAGATACACCAGCTCTGTCAGAACTGGCCAGGACCTAGGAGATGGACAAAGAAGGTACAGGAAGAAATTGCAAAGCTGACCCACTAAGTGCTGGTTTCAACAAACTCTGTCCCGTGGCAGGAATGCTGTTAAGTGCATTGATTTTAATGGCCTGGAAGCACACTAAAGGAGTTTTATTAATAACTCCTCCCAACCTGTTAGGTGTAATAAGAAAACCCTAATAAATATCTCCCAACTGTGAATTTGCCGTGTTGCTTTCCCAAATTCCTTGCTGTTGGGGGCAATTGGTTTCCACTTCTCCCCTCAAAGCCATCACCTGCTCCTGATACCTTGGAGACCTTCCCAGTGCCTGAAGCATCCTTCTTCAGACACAAGTAAGCAACCAGAAAGAAGCGAGCTACTCCCACGTGTCCCAGTTCAACATTGCACCAGAACTTTACAAAGTCACTTTCTTTCCAATTATCAGTCATTAAAAAGCAGCTGTCAAGGGTTATCCTGATTCACCAGCTATGCTGCAGAACGCCTGCCCTACCCCAGCCCTCTCCCAGCTGCCTGTTCCCTGAGATAACATTATCTGCACAGAAGTCTTAGCCAGACTTGCCGTAATTATTAGTGATTTGCAACGTTATTCTCCGTCCACTGTTTATCTGTGCAGAGGATGACAAGGAGATATTGGAAGCCTTTTTCCTCAGCAAGTCTTCTCAGATCATTTATTTGTCCAACCTCAAATCCCTAGGCAGTAGCTTTGTGTGATTTTTTTCCCTTGGTGTGTAAGATACAATTTTTGAGAGGAAGCTAGGATATCTATGGATTCTTCTCTCCCTGCTCACCCCAATTCTCTTGTCTTGGAAAGCTCACGCATTTGTTGTCCTACCCACTAAGTTTTCTTTCACATCTGTTAGACTTTCCCTGTAAAATCTAGTGTCTTTTACCTCCTTTTTGCTGTATGCTTTGCCCTGAATTTCATCCCTACTACCTGCTCTTACCAGCTCCCCTATCAGCTGTGAATCCTCTGTCATCAATAATCCACTACTTTAACTGGCTTAGAGTTTCCTTCTCTCTCTCTGTCCCGGTCAGATGCCAGATTAGACCCAGCAGAAGCCTGATACTATCCCTGTTGTATGTATTAATCTTCTTACAAGTATGGTCTGTTCTGTATTTAACCTCTCCTCACTTGCATAGCCAGGTGATACCCAGAGCTCCAGCGATATTATTTGCCTTCGCATGGTAATGAGTGAGGCACCCATTATACAACAATACACAACAGTCATTTTATATAATAGTTTTAGCTGAAATCACTCAACCCACTAATCCCTGTAGTTCAGACTACAACTCAGCCTGGTTTTTTTATCCCAACAGGCATCGATGTTGTAGGAATTTGAGCGATTTGGTATCGTGAAGTCACAGTTCCTCAGGTGAGCAATTCCTTTGAAACCAGTGGGCTAGGCTGCTTAACCTGGGCAGTAAGGTTTGCCTCTGTGTCTGTGCTACAGAGCTGTCTGCAGCGGCGTTAGGCAGAGAGATAAACCTTTGATTTTGGATTTTTGTCCCCATGTGGATTCCACTGTACGTCTGGGGATGTGCCTGGTTGGTTAGAGACTGAGAACAGAAGCTGTGAGTCCTATCTTCTATTCCTGGCTCAGCCCCAGTTCATTGCGTGACTGTGGGCAAATCACTTAAGCTGTCTCTGGGATAATAATCGACACAGCAATTCCAGGAGGCTTAATTTTTAAAGTGTCAACTCATATATTTCCTCTGATGTGCCTCGAGAGATGTCCCCTTCTATTCACTGGGAGCAGGAGCAGGGCCTTAGTACTGACAGCAAGATTTGCAACCCCTGACCCCCTCTCCCCAAATCTGCCATAAGTATTTCATACAAAATGTTTAATAACAATGCCAGAAATGCTGTCCTGGAGCCCTGAAAGCCTCTTATCAACTCCAGTTCCTAAAGTACAGTGTACAGAATCATGCGTAATGGTTTTCTTTTCACTACTTTCAGCATTAATTCTTCTTTCGTATTATGCCAGCAGATGCATCAATCTGCTGCTGGTGCTTTTTGGCTTTGGTCTCACTGATTGCATGACTTAATTGTGGACTGAAAAAGTTAGATTTTTTTTTTTCTTTATTTTTTTTCACCAGTCTGTTTCTGTGTGCATGAAATCCCAAAGTTTTGGAAGTGCCTAGTGATGGGCTGTAGCTTTGCTGGGATAGGGGCTGATGTTTTCTTGTTCTTCAGCTGGGAAGAGTTATATACTGCATGTCCATCTTCTGCAAATCCACTGTGCCAAAGCAGAAGAACAGGAAAGATTAATCAGTTATGACTAATGAAGCACGTGGGAGACTCCTCCCAAATATTTTCACAGGATGAGTCAAATTCAAAGCAAGATACATAGCAGACCACATCATCTCCTAAGGACCGTATCTCCTCCTAGATGCAATAGCATCTGATCCCTGTGGCAAGAACGATAAAGCCACTACTTTCATGGGTATTAGGAAAGTACTTGGTGTGTTTCTCGTTGCAGTTCAGCAGCTGGAGGCAAGTGAGAGCCAGCACAGCACTCTACAGCAGTGACCTGGTAGAGCACTACTTGGAAGATGCTCTTCCAAGCACCTGGAGAAGGACAGACATCGGTGAAGTCAATGGAAAAGCAGTCGCTCAGACCTCCTCAAGGTTTGAGTCAGATCCCCAGCTTCAAACTTGTATTTATGTAGTTTGCTATATCACAATATGGTGTCTCAAAATGTCTGCTACCACTCACTTTTGAAGCATATGTATAGTACATACAGTCTTGTCACAGCTGACACCTTTTTTTTTTTGATTTTGCTACATTAGAGTACTCTGTTGGTGATGAATCAAGCTGTTTTCAGGACTGGTTTACTTCTGAATATTTTGGAGGAGGAAAGCAAAGGAAAAAGTCAACTATTTTTGAATGAACTACCCCCATTCCTATCTTTTGAGCAATTCTTCTATCAGAGACTTTTTTTTTCTAAGTCATTATAAATGAGAGGTAACTAGCCATTCTTCTGAGGTCTTGCAGAGTAGAAAAAGACCCTTTACAGCGCAAAACCTTGGCTCAGGAAAGCATCCTTCATTAGGCTAGCATTTAGCACGTGCCAAGTCCATCAGGCTCCAGCTCAAGGGCAGAGAAGATGCAATGATTTTATCACACACTGAGTTGCCATGAACACCAAGAGGTCATCAAGCCCATCTCCCTGCCCCAAGGCAGTCCAGTGACACCTCTGTCAGCCCCACCAGTGAGCCCATTGGTACAGACTCCAATATGGTTGTCTGCTGCAGACATGCCTTGTAGGCAATTCATCCCCTTCTGCTAGCAGTGATGTGCAGGGCTCTTCTGCAAAGACATCAGCTTTAGCTCTGGAGCCCCCAGCACAAGAAGGACATGGAGCGGTTCAGGGATGATCAGAGAGCTGTAGCACCTCTACTACAAGGACAAGCTGAGGGAGTTGGGTCTGTTCAGCCTGGAGAAGGGTCCAGGGAGACATTGTAGTGGCCTTCTAGTATCTGAAGGGGACCTACAGAAAAGCTGGGGAAGGACTTTTATAAGGGCGTGTGGTGGTAGGACAAGGGACAATGGTTTTAAACTAGAGCAGGGTAGATTTAGATTAGACATTAGGAAGAAGTTCTTTACTCTGAGGGTGGTGAGACACTGGAACGGGTTGCTCAGAGAAGTTTTGGACTCCTCATCCCCGGGATTGCTTAAGCCCAGGCTGGATGAGGCTCTGAGCAATCTGCTGTAGTGGGAGGTGTCCCTGCCCATGGAAGGAGAGTTGGAACTGGATGATCTTTAAGGTCCCTTCCCATTTCCATTCTGTGACGTAGGAAGAATGTCAGTCGTTATGAAAAGGGAAGGAAAAATAGCGCAGGTTATCGGGGTGATAAATAATTTAGGCACGCGCTCCTCTCTGGTTGCACAGAAGCAGCGTTAGCAGCAGGGAGGATGACATGCACGTTGCAGAAAGAGGAGAGGAGAGCTGGGCCAAATTCTGCCCTCAGAGGCGTATGCACACAATTTCCAATGACATCCATGGGAATTGGGCATGTGGATTGAGGGCACAATCTGGCCCTTTATTTTCAGCTCTTCTGTTATGATCATGACATGCTAATTTCTAATTCCTTTAGCAAAAATAACATAGGAAGGCTTAAATATTAATGTTGCCAAATGTCAGAGACACCTCTGCAACACACTCTTGAGCAAATTCGTGAGAACAGATTTCAGGAACCATGGCCATGCTCGTTAGTGGAACCTGACATCCTCAATCAGTTAACATTCTCCTTACCTTCACTGGGATTTTGCCAAGCTAAGAACTGAATGAGGGCTGATGGATTTAGCTCCATGATAGCTGATTTGGACATGGGTCTCCTGACAACCATGGTCACAGCTTCTCACTTAGAGGCATGGATGCAAAAGCATGGATGTCATGTTGGGTTTGGCAGCTGATAAACATCCAAGTAGGTCCACTAGCTCCACAAAAAAAAAGACAACAGAAGTCAACCAAATACAAACCAATACATAAGAGGAAAAGTACAAGTGGAGATTTACTAGAGGAAGAAAAAAATCAGGAGATTAGCTCCTCATCAAACCCCAGCACCACGCTCATTGCCACTGCTCACATTCACAGGGAAATAAAAGCAGGTACTGGAGTCAGTTAAGAGGAAAGGTTGAAAAACTCCACGGCTGCAAGCCCACCACACAGACCTGCCTTTGTCAAGCAACCACCTGTGGGTCAGAGCCCTGACACCCACACCCTACCCCTGCCAGTGTTGGGGGGTCAAACCCTTCCTAAGGAGACATTCAGCGATGTGCATCTGCCTGGGTCTCCAGCAGCGGGGTTCATCGTGCTGAACAATCTGCCTTTCCTCACCAGCTGCAGGTGGACACCCTGGTCCATGGGAAGGGAGAGAAGGGAAACAAGGTGCTTGGACCTGACACATTTCTGCAAGGAGTTAACTCAACCAGCACAAGCTCCCCATCATGGTACAGGACCACGGGAAAGATGGCGAAGAAGCAGCATCACCTTCTTCCTAGGGGAGACGAGTTCCACAGGCTGCCCCACCACGTGGCAGCCAAGTAGGGAATTATTGTCTGCTTAACCTTCTGCTGACGGGAAGGGTCTCCATGGTCCTCGGCCCAATTTGCTACTCCAGTTTGGATATCACTGCAGGAATGCACCCCTCTTCTCTGCCTCCTGCAGTCTTTGGTGAGCTATCCAGTTGGGCCCGCAGGATCCGGAGCTGTAGATAGAATAAAAACGAATAAAGAACTTAGTGATATTGAATGTGCTGCTGTAGAGGCAGGAAACTCCATGGAGTCCAGCAGACCCAGCTGCACTGCACACGGTGGAGAGGGGCCAGTAAACCAGTGGCGTCAGGGGAAGCACACAAGAGGGGTGAAAAGAATACCTGGAAAGAACTGGGGCAGCAGACTCCTGCTTCTGGACACTGCCCCGAATCTTGTGACCCCCACCCCTGAGCTGCCCTTCACTGGGGGGACTCGGCACAGCCGAGTGACTATCGGCCGTGTGCTGCCCGCATCCCCCAGCACCAGCCCTGGCTCCAGCGTGTCCTCGTTTTGCTCTCAGTGTCTCATTTTGTAACGGCAGCGAGCTGCTGGAGGCAGAGTGTGTCCGGAGGCTGGTTGGGGTGGCAGGAGCCCTTCGCCTTCAGCGTCATCCCTGAGCAGGCACCCCGAGCCTGCCGTCGTCCTCCAGAAACGCACAGCCTGTCACAACTCGTTGCTTAATGCTAAACTACCCGTTATAAATAAACATGGTCCTAATAATAGTTTGCCTGACCTGACTCACTGTAGGAAACAGCCTCAGAAATAAAAGGGGATGACTTTCAAACACAAGAGTTATAATTTTACATAAATAAAGAATGAAAAGGGCAGCACAGGACAGGCTAGGGGAAAATCACATTGCGGGGTTGCAATCCCAGGGTGTTAACGGGCTTGCTTGGCTGCTAAATCTGATTCTGTCTCCCCCTGTAAGTTCGCTGGAGCTTGATGGATGGATGTGGAGAAATATTACTTGAATTGTCAGATAACTGTTAGTCACCCAGATTAAAAACAAATTCCATTG
This sequence comes from Todiramphus chloris collaris, assembly GCA_025345505.1. Classification (NCBI taxonomy): domain Eukaryota; kingdom Metazoa; phylum Chordata; class Aves; order Coraciiformes; family Alcedinidae; genus Todiramphus; species Todiramphus chloris. The sequence goes on from JANVCC010000021.1 coordinate 3,564,291, forward strand.
ACATTGTGTCACACCTTGCGAGCCCAAAACAGATATTGATGTTTTCATCTTGTTGCAGGGAGGAGGGAGAAGAGAGCGGGTAAAGTAAGAAATCAAAATTGCCCAGATAGAGTAAGTCTTTTGGCTTTGTTTGAAAAATGACACCACAGCAGAGTGTACCTAGCTAAGGATGAGAGATAACACAATCCAGCCTCTCTCTCTCGCTCCCAAATGGAGGGGAGACAAAGACAGAATTGCCATAAAAAAACCCCAAACTTCTAATGCCTGTACAGAATTGTAAGCACGAGTGTAGGAACCAGATTCACTCAGTGGATGCTGCAAGATCCATCCCTCAAAAGCCCCTGGTGCCAGCAGGATGTGAGCTGGGCTGAGCTCCCCATGTCCAGGGGGGCATAAGGTGTTTTGGGATGAAGCAAAAGGAAATGCGATGACTGTGCATTGGCATGTGAACCAGGAGGAGCTGGAGGGAGCTGCATTTGCTCAGTCTGCAAGAGAGACATCTTTGAGGGGACCTAACAGCTTGTCAGCATCTAGGAGAAGCCCTCAAGAAGACAGAACCAGGCTCTTCACAGTGTTGGATAACAGGGGAGGGGAGAAACGATTGTGGAACTATAGAATCATAGAATTGTGTAGGTTGGAAAAGACCCTTAAGGTCATTGAGCCCAACTGTTAACCTACCACTGCCAAGTCCACCAATAAACCGTGTCCCTAAGTGCCACACCTACATGTCTTTTCAGTACCTCCAGGGACCGTGACTCGACCACTTTCCTGGGCAGTCTGTTCCAGTGACTGACAACCCTTGCAGTGAAGAAATATTTCCAAATATCCAATATAAACCTCCCCTGAGTTTCCTTTTCTCCAGGCTAAACAACCCCAGATCCCTCAGCCACTCCTCATAAGACTTTTTCTCCAGACACTTCCCCAGCTTCGTTGTCCTTCTTTGGACACGGTCTGGCACCTCAATGTCTTTCTTGTAGTGAAGAGCCCAAAAGTGAGCTAAGTGTTTAAGGTATGGCCTCACCAGTGCTGAGTACAGGGGAGCAATCACTGGCCACACTATTTCTGACACAAGCCAGGATGCCATTGGCCTTCTTGGCCATCTGGGCACACTGCTGGCTCGTGTTTGGCTGGCTGGCAACCCAACTCTTTTTCCACTGGACAGGTTTCCAGCCCCAGCATGCAGCATTGCATGGAGCTGTGACCCAAGTGCAGGACCTGGCACAAGCAGGTCAACAATGGGCATCAGTTGAAAAGAGAGAGGTACAGATTGGATACAAGGAGAAGATTTTGCCTATGAAGACAGCCAGGCAGTGGAGCTGGTTGCTCCAAGAGGGTCTGCTGTCTCCTTACTTGAGGTTTACAAAACAAGGTCCTGAGCAGCCTGGCCTGACCTCAGAGCTGACCCTTCTTTGAGCAGGAGGTTGGACTGGAGACGTCCTGAGGTCCTTTCCAATGTGAATTGCCCTATTATTCCTGTGCTAAATTCTCAAGCTGCTTCTGCTCAGTTGGCCTCCATGATAGATATGCTGATAGAGATCCACTGAGGATCTGCTCTTAAAGTTTGTAGGTAACTGTCCCAGAATCAACAACAAAATGGGGTTGTGTTTTACATGAACGATTAGGAGGTATGAAGGGGTCCTGAAAGGCCTCTTCATGGCATATTTCTACTAGCAACAACCCAATAAAATATACCATATGCATCTTGAGGCAACAGAGAGATTGAAAAAGTTCTTATCTTTGGTCAGTGTTACTTGCACGTGCAGAGTTTACTGTGTCTTTGGTACTAACTTTTGATTGCTTGGCACAGAACCTTACCAGCATCCTGTCTGTACAGCGTGCGTAGGCGTGTGCTTTTAATTTCAATGTTTATAAAAAAGTCAGAAGAGGAAGACTGAAATTCCATCCTGGGACATCATATTGATTACAACAGAGTTCGTCACCGCCGTTTGAACCGACACCCCCCACGGACACTCATCATTTGAGATGGTAGAGAAAAAGATAGCAGGAGTGACCTGTCATCCAAACCAGGCCCTCTTTCACAGATTTGCTGTATCCTTGGGGAAAGAATGACTTGTGGTTATCCTGTTACCTGAAATTGCACTTAACTCAAACTGGGTTAAGCTAAAAGGCAAACGCAGCCATTCATTTATAGCATCCAAAACAGGCAACACAGTTACAGATACATATAGAAGAGGCAATGGATGAAATGGAATGAAACAGGAAAGTGCGTGGCCGTATTGAGTAGATGTCCCTGAGCCACCAGACCCAGCAAGTTCAGCTGGGGCTCCAGGCACTGTGCATGGCATCATCGGGTGCATCTGCTGGAAGGTCCCCAAGGGATCTTGCTTGGGGTGCACAGCTTCTCTGGGAGAACCCCACCAGAGAGCAGCCCCAAGAGCCTGCCTTCCCCTCAGATCACCTTTCCTTCACGATTGGCTCACTTCTCTTTCACAAGCACATTAGCTTTTGTGTTCAGGCTTCACTTTGAGCTCTTCCAGACAAGCTCCATCTGTCATCCTGAAGCTCACACTATTCCGTCTTTTACCAGGAGGCATTCTGGCCACTCTTTTAAGTAAAATAACAGGTTTGGGGTTTTTTTTCCATTCTTAGATATGGAAATGCCTCTCTGCTGGCTGAGAATCACCTCCTGCATTGAACTGGCTAATGAACAACTCCTCTTCAGCAGAGTCCCCCTCCCTGGCTGGCCACTTGGCATTTCTCTGGCCCTTACATGCCACAGCACTGTACTGGGAGCACACGACACAAACCAGACCAGATAACTGCACGCAACTCACCCCAGATCTGAGACCAGACACAAAGAGTAGCTAATCTCGTTGGGATGCTGACAGGTTTCTCTGTGTTAGGCTGAGATGACTACGACACAATGCGGGGTTTGATTCTCACACTAGGCTCTGCCAGTGCTGGGGAAAGGTGACAAGGATACACAAAGTCTCTCAGTTGAGAAGAGAACAGCAAAAGGCTTTTCTTGAAGTGGAATGCAGGTGGCTGTCTCATGCTATCAGGCAGCCAAGAGACAGCCAAAAACACAAAGGCTGGCAGGTGAGTCCAAACCAGAAAAATACAGTAGGATCGAAAATAGAATAACTTGTTAAATAATTGAATAGTTCTATTAAATTAAGTGGAAAAAAAAATGTTGCAAACATTTATTTTTCATGTTTCCAAAGACAATAGTTCTCATCTTCCGTTAGGGCACACAGCAAATACCAGTGGAAGCACTATAAAGTGCCACATAGAATCTCTGCTACAATGTGAACCCTAGCAAATTAAAAACTGTTATGTGACTCAAATGTGTGTACTTGAAATGCCTGCCTACACCATGACAACTGCTTTTTCGGGCTAACTCTCTGCCTGTTTTTTGTCTTGGCTTCTTGTTGGAACTGAGCTGAAAATAAAAAGGTAGGCAGCCTACCTTGCCAGATAGTCTTAACTAATTAGCACAGCAAACAGATTAATTTTGCCTTGCTTTCTTCTCAGAGTGAATGCGTAGCATCCCCATAAAGGCTCTGAGTTGCTGAAACTAATCAGACCTCAAGAAGTATGGCATCCATTAGTCCCTTTGAAGTCTCACAGAGACCCAGGCAAATATCATGCGATAGATTTGGCAAGAGAAGTCATTCATACACATCTGGTGCATGTCATATATCTCCTCTTTTTCACAGGAACTCGCCTGAAACCTACTCCGTAAATGGGCGTGAGTATCCTGCCTTCAACAGCATCAGGGAGATGTTTCTGCTTAAGCACGGCATCATCGTGCTTAACATGGGATGGCTGAAAGATCTGAGGCAGAGGTAGTTGCTCGGGGTGTATTTTATAATCATCGGTGAGATGCTGACACTACCTCGGGGCAGTTGGGCTGACCCCAATGTGAGGATGAGACGAAGTGCCCTCTGCAAGTGCCTGCCTCTGTCCTTTGACTATGAAAGGAGTTTGGGTGACTGAGTCAAACTCAGATGCTTGTCTTTCAGAGTTACAACAGATGTATCCTGCCTAGACAGGGTATGACTGCAGTGCAACGTATGAGAGATGCTGGAAGCTTAATGAAGCTCAATGCATTTCCAAATTTGGAGCTTAAAAAGCTGCACTGGTGTGTGTCTCCCTCCCCCAGCAGCAATTCATCTTGAGGTAATAATACAACTCTCTCTTTTCCCTGTTTACTTACCTTGTCATTCTATACGCAGGGAGGAATACGTTCAGCTTCTCCCACAGTTAGAAAAACTGATGAAAAATAAGCAGATTTTTACTTGTAGCTGAAGTAAAATGGGCTTTTTTTGAAACAAAATGTCTCACTATTGGCAAATTCACCTTCTCTCCAGGAATTCTGAGGGTCATGTTCTACTTTAGATAAAGATTGCTTGGTCACTCTGGGAACAAGGCAGTATATCCTTTACTGTACCATTGATATAAATATTAACTGTCACATCATACATTCTAAATGCTGACTGTAATGATAAGCAAATATTGCCCGAGGGGCATAGAGAAGGCCTTGGGATATGATGAAATGTTCTAAGTAAAAAATGGAGGACAAATATTAATAATCTCCAAATTACTATTATTTTTCTACCTCTGGCAATATGTTATCCAGCTGGAGCAGAAGAAAACATTCATTTCTTTTTATTAAAATGCATGATTTTTTAAATATGTGCGTTGTAAATCTTATTTGAAGAGTTCTCCGGAAGAAGAATTCTGAGCCGCTCTGGGGCATTTTTTAAACTATGTCATTTTTAAGCCAGACAATAACATGGTTTTATAACAGGTCACATGAGCCTGGTTCAGCTGCGGGAGAAATGCAGGCATGCAGTAGACGTGCAGGCACTGACCGTGGGTAGCTTCAGGCAGGAGGGAGGCTCAGCATGTGGCAATGTGACAGAGACGGCAGCGAGGCAGCGCAGGGATGGAGAAAGGTGGAATCGTGTGCTTGCATCCCACCACCAGCACTCTCCCCACCGCTGAAAGCTGTCCCCTCTGTGCCTGGCAGCATCTCCTGGCCTGCAAAATCCTCTTCCTTGTTGGGGGGTGGCTGGTTGCATCTCTTCCCTGTGTCCTTGGATTAGCTACATCAATATAGACACCCGGAGTGTTAGCAAAGTAGGCGCTTGGCGGTCCCTAGAAATAACAGAGAAGCCACGGGGAAGAACAATTTTAACTGCTTCTAGGACTTTAAATCCCGACTTTCAATCAGAGTTTGATGGAACAGAAGTTCTGCAAGGACCAGCCCGAGAGGTAACATTCCCCACAACTCAGAAATCATTAATTCAGCCAAGAGTAAAGATAGCTCTGTCTTCCTTCATTATCCCCTAATTTAATTGTCACAGATTAAAGTCTGGCAAATCTGGGCACAGATTCCTGTTGTCAGACTTCAAAGAGAACTCCTGAAGTCTTCTGCCAGAACCAATGATCATCGCTATATCCTTTTCTCACACAGCATCTGCATCTTCCCCAACGTTAATGAACATCATTTTTCGCATGCTTCTGAGCAGACTGAAAAATACACTCTTGAATCACATTTCCCATGCGAGGGGAAAAAAATGAACCCTTCTACATTTGTTATTCTCCTCTAACAAGGATTAAACCACAGTGTGGATACTAATGAGTGACTTGCAATTGCCCGCCTCTCACTTTAGTTCAGTCCTCAGGAATACCGAGGATGAAATTTCTCAGCTGAAATCATAACGTGGTCTACGGATTAAAGGTTTCAGTCCTGTTCTTATAACAAATAATCAAGCTGTCGAGATTGCTCATTATGCAGACTTGCAGACCTCTTGGGTCATTGTTGCCAAAGAGTAATTTTCTTTAAAGTAGACTCGCTTGTCCGTGTTATGAAAAAGGCAAACAGAAATAGTGGGTTTCAAGGAACCTGGTGTGAATGATACACATTCGTTTCACAGCAATTTCCCTCCTCTGTGAGCTTTTTTTCAATATGCACCATAATTGCTAATTACGAAAAGAATTAGGCTCCAGAGATGAATTAAGGCAGAAAATACCTGGAAGAATTTGTGATGGAGCTACAACTGGTGATAATCTTGCTTCTTGAAGTATGTCCATTTTTGTTCCCCTAACTACACAGTAGCAAAAAGTCAATTACTACCATGTTATCATTGTCAAGTAGAGGTCACAGAGACAGTTTTCCTCTGTGCATATGCGTGTGCAAATCAGTGTCAGCGAAGTACAAGACAAATTAATATTCTGACTCTTTACTGCCCTATTGATATTCTCCTCAGTAAAGCTCATGCATCTTTATTCCTTTTCCATCCACTACAACTTTATTTATGGGGCGGCACATTTACTACAGTGCAAAGTGCTCAAGGCTGGCTGTAGGCAGATGCTACAGACTGATACAGTTGGACAAGATGTTATATACCCCTTTCCAAAGAAACGATTTCCAAACTACCATTTGGCTGGCTGAAGGACCCAGTCTTCCACCCAAAAAGATTCACTGGATGCAGGTGACTTGTTTCTCTGCCCACTAAGTGGAGAGAACAGAATTATAGCAACAAATACAGAGAAACATAACTGGTGCCCATTGTTCTCATTAGATCACTGCCTTCTTGGGCTCCAAACACCAAGACAACCAAATCTCACTTCTTCAGCAATTAGCCAACAAAAGCTAGGAAAACTGTCCAGAAACTTTAATTTTCCAGGAGGACATCTATAGCAGCGACAGTGAAACAAGGAAATCAGCCACCATGCTCCTATCAGAACAGTTTACTGGGCTTCTTTAAAGTCACAGTTTTCTGGAAAAATTGTTCCTCAGGAGGAAATCAGATCACAAGATCTCTTCTCTCTGGAGTCTGCCAGAGTAGGTTTGGCTTCAGAGCATGGTCAAATAAGCCTGAGGTTAGATATGGTTGTGGAGGCATCTGTGGCAACTCCCTGGGAGGGACAGTTCTGGTATAAGGGAACACCATTTCCTCTCAGAGCTTGCTGAAAGCTGGAAACACCTTGGATAGAAACAGTTTCAGGAGCTGCTTTTTTCTTGTTTCAAACCCTCTGGCCCGTTTTGGGACCACGCTGTAGTTCAGGTTTCGCTTGCTCTCCCCAGAAGTGTTGTCCACCTGCTGGTTTAGGACTTCTTAACAACTCATTTGCAAGGCACAGTTAAAGTTCAGCTGACCCATGACTTTGTCATAAAATTACAGAGGTGCTGCCAAGGAGACAGGGCTGCTGGGGCAGGAGAATTTGGGTAGAACCCACCTCTAAAAGGGGAGACACCATGGTTAATTCATCATTAACTCAAGGACCCCAGTACCACAGCCTGCTGCGGGCACCAGGAGCCTAGGGGGATGCAGAAAGAGCAGAAAAATAAACATGCATATTTCAAAAGGGATTTAAAGTACATCGAGGCAACGTGAATGTCTGCAGTGGAATGAGAAGTGTTCTTATACAAGGAACAGAAACTCTCAAAGTTTACCATTATAGATAAACACACGTGCCCTGGGGTTAGAGAGTTTCCTTATGGTAGGTCTTTTCATAATGGTCTATTATGTGGCTGTTTATACTTCAGTTTACCATAAGCATGACCCTCTGCCATTTTTACCCAAGAACAAGCAATGATATACAGATTTCCTACTCCCAACAGGAGTAGTTGTTAAGTTCAGGATCCATCTTTAGTTCTCATTCTTCCTCAGGTGTTCGTGGTTCTGCCAGAAATAGACAAAAATAAATAACAAACTCAGAATGATATTGCAAATGGAAATGCTTACAGCCAGACAGAATATTTGGAAGGGTTAAAAAATCTGGATAATGGTAAGAAAAGAAACCAAAAGGTCCTCCCTGTGTCTCAGCTTCTCATGTCCATCTAACAATTTTTACCCTGACCTACATTTTCTACGAGTAAATATAGTCACTTGCATTTTATCACCAAAATAGACATATTCAGAGATGACAGGAACTCTGAGTATGATTCAGTTAGATAAGGCAGTCAGTCAAAGCCATGGGAAACCAGATATTACTCATAAAATTGCTTGATAAGGTAGGAAGCACAAGTAACCTGCCCCTGGTAGCTCGCAGCAGCTGAACAGGATCTCTGCCCTCAGCTCAAAATTATCACAATTAACATACTTATTTGTAAGACAATAACGTGGTTTTAAAAAGAGGAGGCTCCAGACGAAGGATTCTCTCAGCAAATTTTGAGGGGAAAAAAAAAAATGCAAGAAAAATTACAGAGCCTTTTGGGGTTTTTTTTCCCCCAAAGCTTTCGTGTTTCCCACTGCAGTCTGGTTACCTCAAACGCATTATTCAGCCCTACAGAAGAGCACGTTATAAGAGCTGCCTTGTTCCTTGCCTGAGCACAGTTTATTAGCCAAGACTATTCCAAACACAGGTATGAACACTTCCTTCAGGGCTGAGTAATCCTGCAAGGTTCGTGCTGGGGGGAGGGGAATAAATAAATAACGGGCTCTCACAGGACGGAGACATTGCTTGGGGTGTCTCAGGAAAGGAACTGTGGGTGCTTCAGGAGCTGTTTTCTCCCCATGGCTCCCTGGCTTTCCTCCCCAGCCCTCTCCTTCATGCTTAACTGGTTCCTTTACAGTTCAGACCAGTGGCTGGATTTGTGAGGATCATTCCCCACTTGATATCTGTTAGCTTATGCAAATATAGCAGGGAGGAAATGACCTAACCTAGTGCCATCATAGGGAATGATTAAGCCTTAAATACCAGTAGAAACAGTAAGAAAATGATACGGTGCTTATTTATGGACTTACAGGAAAGAGCAGAGGACTTAGACCTTCATGATGCTGAAGGTGTCCTCTGAGAAGCTGAAAACCCTTGGCTTTCCCTGCTTGACAGCTTCCAACTCATCAGCAGAATGATCAGTGTAGCACTTGGCTGAGCTCTGAGCCATGCTATGGAAACAGTCACCAGGAAAACTTTTCTGCTCCTGTGGTTGAGTATATTTTGCCAAGGGAGACAGAGAGGATTTATCTCTGGGCAATCAGAAATATTCATTATGGACTCTAGGCTTCACCCACTGGGATTTATACATGCAATGAGTAACGCTCAGGGACCGGAGGCTGTGCCAATACACAGAGTAAAGGCTCCCCTGGGTTGTCCTGGGACTGCCACATCTGCTCTTGCAGATGCTCCCGAGGAAGAGGCTGGCACAGAGCAAAGGACGGTCTCAGCAAAGACTTGGTAGGGTGGGCTGGAGAAGAAGAGAAACAGTTTGCTTGTTTTGCTCCATGCTGACGTGAGCTGAGAGCTGGTACTGCCCCTGCCCAGCCTGCAGCAGCTGGCCGTGGCAGAACACGTACAGGGAGCACCTCTCTGAAGCCCTTGGTGGCCTCTGTCCTCCATCCTGTCACCCAGGGGCTTTGCAATTAGGATTCTAGTGATGTGATTTCAGTTTCGGGATCTGATGAGGCTCCTCCAGTTAATAAAGCAATGTCCATTGACTTCAGTGGCTGTAGTATCACACTCCAGATGATATCATTATTACACGAAAAAGTCTTTGACCAGAAAGTAGGCAGCTAATAACTCCTTTCCGGATAATCACTGCTGTTAGTAACAAGATGAAAACCACTTTAGTAAACTTCTCTCTCTGTATTTTTTTTTTACTTTTTTTTTTTTGTCTTTGTCCTGTTTTTTGCAAGCACAAGTGGAATCTGCAGGTCATGGTGATTTCTGAGGAAACAAAAAACTTCCTTGAAAAGAGAAGGTGCAGATTTACAGAACGAGTGTGGTTTGGCTTGTGGGCTAGCTCAGTGCCTGCCAGACCTACATCGGATGAGGTTGAAAACTGCCTTCAATGTCTTTTCCAGAGTCCTTTAGGCAACCTTTGTAAGTGGTTTTAGTTGTTATGTAGGTCTGAGGCTCAACAAAGCCATGTATTGCAGCCCCTCAGGTGCTAGAGGGGGTAAGTCCTGCTCTCTGAGAAGGATGACCCAGCACAGCCCACTGACCTGGGGAATGTGAAGGTGACATTCCATGCTGGCTGCCAAAAGGTGGTGGAGAAAGATGGAATTCATGTCATCAAAAACTTTTTCTCTCCTTTTCCCATGGCATGTCTTTGGAGAGACTTGCATTTGGAAGTTGGGTCAACTCAGTTGGCTCAGAGCAGCCCACTGCACAGAGCAATGGCAGTCACAAGCACTGGAGAGCTAGAATGGCCTTCTTTATAGCAAGAGTTCTTTCCAGCTCAGAAAGAAGAGCAATTTCTGCTGCAACATATCCCGATGAGCTCATCGTGCTTCCTTAAATCTGTTTTTCTGGGTAAAGTCCTGTGGGAAGAATACGCAAGTTCCACAGCCTCAGACCCACAGCTTTATGACAGCTAAGTCAAAATGCTGTGGTGCCAATTCTCTTCCATTTTTGCTAATTGTTAAAGGAAATATCTTAATTGTGTAGAAGAACGTGCAAACGCAACATATGACTTATTATCAAGAACCCAATTTTTTTATGCACTGTAAAACTCCATCTGTCCCATCATCTGGAGTTGGCTACTACTCATCTAACACACAAATGCAGATCAAGAATAATAAGTTTTAAATATCCAGTGTATTAACCAAAGCAGGAACTGGCTTTATTTAACAGAATGTATCAGAACAGGGTAGTCAGTGTTGTGCTGTGGGTACTAATGAGGGTGGTATGTACGACTTTCTGCTCCTGACAGCAGGTACCTTAACTCACAAATATGTGAAACTGTGGTTGCATAAGGAGCTAGGGCCACAGGACTTTTTACTGCCTTTGAGAGAAAATGCCTTGCTTTTTCCTATCCAAGGCCAATGGCATCCTGGCTTGTGTCAGCAATAGTGTGGCCAGCAGGACTAGGGATCGGATTCTCCCCCTGTGCTCAGCACTGGTGAGGCATCACCTCGAGTACTGGGCACAGTTCTGGGCCCCTCATTCCAGAAGGACACTGAGGTGCTGGAGCGGGGCCAGAGGAGACAACGAGGCTGGGGAAGGGACTGGAGGGAAAGTCTGGTGAGGAGAGGCTGAGGGAGCTGGGGTTGTTCAGCCTGGAGGAGACTCAGGGGGGACCTTGTCGCTCTCTACAGCTCCCTGTATGGCTGGATGGGGCACTGAGTGCCATGGTCTGGCTGATGCGGTGGTGTTGGGTCATAGGCTGGACTTGATGATCTCAGAGGTCTTCTCCAGCCTCAGTAATTCTGTGACTCTGTGATAATGAAAGGGCGTTAGCACGTAGGACTGCTCCAGTGTACCTTGGCAGAGATTGTTTTTGCCAGCTCAAGGTTTCTGACCTAATAAGCACGGTGACTTTATGGCACTTGTAAAGCATGCTCTGCAAAGAGACAGCCTGTCCTCTGCGTGCCAGCGGGGCATTCCAGGTCTGCACAGCTCCCACCTCAGCCCTTCACGCAGCCGGAGCATGGACCTGGCACACATTCTGCTGCACTAAAGCCCATGCTGACCATCCTTTTCAGTGACTTTGGATGTTACATTTTTAGCAGTGTAAACTTATTTATTGCATTCAGATTTTGTTCAGTCATTAGAGTGACTTAGATAAGCAAAGGAGCAAAGTGTATGCTGGATAATTTTGGCTGTGACAGAGCTCACCTCTGTTAACAGTTAAGGCCCAAAGACAAGCACGTGCTTCAATGCTGCTCAGAACAGACATATTCTTAGTCATGCTCATCACATGGACCACGCCTTAAGGCAAGGAAAACAAAACTCATCGTTCAAAATATGTCCTCGCCTGTTCTTCCCAGCAAAGTTTGTGGTGCGGGGGTGAGTGTGAGATGGAGTCAGTAGCATCTGCAGAAGACAAGCAGAATGATAACAGTGGCCCTTGAAGAAATATAAGCATTTCACTTGTTAATTTTTTTACGTACGATGTGAATCTCTAGAATAAAGCAATGGTGTTAAATAGCAATGTTCATTCACAGATCTGATCTTCTCTCCTAGAATTCAGAGATTTTTTTTTTTTTTTAAAGAATGTGACCAATGACTTTAGATAATCATTTCATTCATAATCAGTTTAATGGATATTTTCCACTTATTTTATATGGAGCAGATTCATCAGATTTCCATGATACCCACAACAGAAACATCTGAGAAGACCTATGGGATAATAACAGGACTAAGTACAACCACTTCTTACATAAATCTTAGGTTTTTAGAAGGATTCTGCATGGACAGAGTAAAATGTACTTTGACACTCCAATAGCAAAAATAAAACAAAAGACACCTTATTTTTATTAGGAATGCCACAAAAATAGCCACGTTTGAGCATAACCCTCCCCCTGGCAGCAGCCCAAGGCTTTCTGTCAAGGCAAGAAACCCCACGTAGGTTATGAATTCTGCTGCCTTGAGAGTCAAACACCCTTATGCTGCAAAGGAAACAAGCGTGAGTGTTGGATCCAGTTCCTGTTCCCAGTGCATGGAAGATGCAACTGGAGCTACTTTAGGACAGGCACAAGGGAGGGAACCAGTCAGATAGGTGTGTCCCAGTATAATAAAACTACATACAGAACAACAAACTATCAGGACAGCAGTGATGCAGGTGGTATAAGTAATTATTCCTTGAAGACCTTGAAGTATAGAAGATAAAGATTCCAAAGTTTGCAAGGAGAAATACACCCATTTTTCCCCCAAAGAACCAAGGATGCTTTATACACAAGGGGTGAGTATTCCTAGCCAGATTCACAAAGAAAAAAAAGCTTGAGGTACCACGTATCACCAGGTAATTCACTTCATTGTGGCTGCGCTGTTGTTTGAGACAGTTTCTCCACCACTGGGAACTACCCTGATGACCAGGAATGCTGATCCCCCTAAGAGTGCTCCACCTCTCATTCTGCACCAGTTTCTATCAAAAGGTGTAGGAAAGACCGTCTAAGGAAGGAGAAGAGGAAAGAACCATCAATTTGCATTAGGATGCAAACACAGCAGCATCCGACCCATCCACCCTCTTGTTGCCCTGCTGAGCTGTAGGGCTTCTCAGGATGATCCTACTTGGATTTAAAAACATAACAACCGAACTGTCTCGAGTTTAATGGCAATGATAGTTTTACCACACAGCGAGGATTTGCAGGGATAAATGAAAGGCAAAGGGAACTCGGGAAGGCCATAGAAATAACCTCCTGGGTGCAATGAAACCATGACTGCAGGAGGTTCCTGCTGCTCCATCGGCCAAGGCTGCCCCCGAGTTAAGAGCAGCTGGGATCTTAATCCAGTGTAACTCTCACAGTCTCTCCCTGCCGGGGTCAGCTGAGGACTGCAGCTGCTGGGGAATCACAGGAGGGATCACCAGGGTAATTTCTCCTTCCTCCTTTCCTTGTTTGCTCTGGCTGGCAGGGCAGGGAGCGGGGGCAAGTCTGCATTCCTGCACGCTCCCAGCTCTGCGAAGTGAGGCGTGTTCGGGAAAATCAACCCAGGGATGGGAAACGCGGAAGGGACATAACCAGTGTTTTAACTGCTCCAGAAGTCCTCGCCTAGGTGTGAAAACGGTGACCTGCCACAATCCCATCCTTCTCCTGCTGGGAGTTTGGCGAGAGCAGGCTGTTCCCTCAGCTGAACTGACACCGTTCTGTCGGGTTTGGGGCTGTTGGATTATCTACACTGCTGTCCTTAGGATGTGCCTAAAGACTGCTCTTTACTTGTGACTCAGGGGAAAAAAAGTACACATTGGAGGTACTATAATGTTCTTAAGACTGGGTTATTTTCAGTGGAGTGAAAAGCTTGCTGTAAATTTGAGCAGAAACTGAATTTGACCAGCTGGTCCACACCACAAACACATGTATGTGGAAATTCCCAAATGCAACAGCATCCCTACAGGGGGGAAAGAAAAGCAGCAAAAAAGCATTCACAGTGGATGGAAAAAACCCAAAAATGCAGCTTCCTAATTTTAAGATAAGCTCAATGCTAGCCCTAATATAAGAGCTGGCCATAACAGGTTGGATTATTTCTCTTCTTGAGAATAACTGGAGCACTGTAGTGCCAAATTCCATCTCTCTCCTTAGAGGAACCAAGCAGCCCTTCCAGGACTGCCCTAAGGAGGAAGGCAAGCTTACAGTTCAAAAACCTGCCTCGACTCCTGTGCTATGCTTTTCTGTTTCCTTCTTCCTGCCCATACCACTGTGCTGCACTGCTCAGAACGAAGGGGGTAATTTAACACGGCGTTAAGGCGCGCGCTGCCCGCGGAGCCTGGCGGGATGGTTTCATAGGGGTGCTTCTGCGGCAGCGAGCCAAAATTAAGGCAAAATATTATGCTGCAGCATGGATCCTGCCTGGTACCCTGCCTCCAGCTGCCTCTCGCAAGGTGAATCTGCTGCTGTTGCGCAGGTGAGGGGGATGGAGCTTTCTCTGATGCGCCAGAATGCATTTTCCAAGTGTTATTTTCCCAGTTTGCCCTTTCTCCCTTCCAAAAGGAATCAGCAAGCACCAGGGCTGCGGCTCGCCGCAACTGTGCTCAGCTGTCAGGAGTGGTTTTTCTACGGGCTTGGGATTGCAGGCAGCACTTTTTTGAGAAAAATAGAGGTGCTTCAGATTGTAGACAGACATAGGCACTGGTTGCCCAGTTTGACCCTGTGCGGAGTTGATCCTGGTCTACTCGGGAAGAGGAAAAGCACAAATGCTTCAGCGACGTTCAGTCTGCTACATGCATTCCAGCTTTGGTTCTTCCCCCTTGGCCGTCCCAAGTCTCATCTTGGGCAGGTCTTTTTTTTTGTGAAAGGAAAAAGCATCAGGAATGACTGTCAAAACAAGGCAGAGTTTTGCCTGCAGGAATAGGAGTGATGTTGCTGCAACCCACAGTCTGAATGCTATGTGAAATGCCAGTTAAAATAGAATTGTTTGCATAAAATAAAGCACAAAGTTTTCCTAAAGCCTGATGTTATTTACAAATAAATATTCCCCGAACGATAAACCCTGGGCACATGTAATTTGTAGAATGACAAAAAAAAAAAGTCAGATGATCACACAAGCTTATTTTCTACAGCGGATTTTTGGCTCACTCACTGTCCCGACTATTAAATAGCACCTCCGTGTTTCTGAATGTTATCAACAACTACTGTTTCCTTGACAAAGCCATAAGAGAGAAATAAATCTCATAAAGAGATTGCTAGGCAGCTGTTCGCCAATGGCTAAATGCTTGCAAGAGTTACACAGTATTATCTCTGTGTTCGTGCAGCTCAGCACTTGACTAGGAATCAGGGGATCTCGGCTCAGCTTCTCCAGACCACCTGGCTGCCTAGCAACTTTTGGTGCGTTTGCCAACACTGGATCCCTTTCTAAATGAGTTACAAAACCCAAATCCTTCTGCATCAGAGCAGAAAAAGACTCAGGACCCTTAACTGTTAATATACAAGTGTTTTTCTATATAACAAATGAATATGTTTTATTTGGTAGAAAACTCTGTATGCCTATCATGGAAAGCTGCTACCTGGTTTCTGCTGTCATGAAGCAGATCTTCCCTCCTACTATCCAACAAATATAATAGGGCACCCGGCATGGTTTTTTGGTAGCTCTCAAGAAAAATACTGGCAGAGCTTTGGCGATGCCAACAGTCCAGCAGCCAGCTGAACTGGACAACCGTGCAACAGCGACTGTGCCGGCGCTGCCCAACTGCAGTGCCACCCAAATGCAGGGGCACAGCAGGGTGCTCAGCCCTCCTCCGACGGCCACCAGCCAAGGTAGCCCCGCTGCCACCAGGGATGCTAACAGCAGATCAGCCTCATCGTGCGGTGTGGAGCAGAACCGTGCCCGAAAGGGGATGGCAACTCTTTGGGCAAGCTGGGCAGCCCTACCAGCTGCAGCTGCAGCCCCACCGTCATCTCGCTCAGCGTCACCGCTGACTTGTGTGAGCTGAATGTGTTCGTCAAACCGCAGCCGGAGATGCTACGTGACGGGTGAGCGCCCGGGGCTCAGCTTCTCCAGCGCTCCACGCTGACCCGAGCCCGTGTCGCTGCTGGTGGGGCCGTGCATCCCTGTGCCATCCGTCGCGTCAGCATCGTCTCTCAGGCTGCCACCGAGGACCCCCCCCCCCGGTGCACACCCCACTCCCCGTGCAACCTGCTCCCGTCGTTGGTGAAGGGGGACCAGGGAGAGGATGTGGCCAGCAAAAGCAGCGTGTTTGTGCGTGGTTGTGAAACTGCCCCTGTTAAAATCCCAACCATAGCTGTGAGAAGCCTGGATCTACGATGGTAGCTGGGGGTGGTCTGCCCGCAGATGGTGTGAATCCCCATCTCTGGGGAGTTTAAAGAACATGCACACCTCTGTTAAAAAGGATTAGGGGGGAGCTGACACTGTCCTGGCACTAGGAGTGAGAGCGGGTGTCTCTCCCAGCCATGACTTCTCTGCTGGGATCCACAAAAACATTAATACAGGCAGACAATGAAATCACTGTACAAATAACAGTGGTGTGTTACTGTTCCCTTAAAAGCAGAGCTGTGAGAGAAGACTTAAACAAAGCAGATTTGGGTTAATCAAGTGAAGCTATGCCAGTCTCATGCTTGACATATGCATGCACTCAGGCATGACTCACCCTTCAAACAATGATTCATCATTAGTTTTTCTTGTGGGTTTGTATGTCTTTTGTCCATCCTTGTTCCAGCCTCTTGCCATCATCTCGAAAGTGCGGTGATGATTACGGCGACATTAAAATTAGACTTTTAATTAGGGTCTGCTTTGTGGCATGTGTGGTAAAGGGCAGAGAGGTTGAGAGCCTTTTGTTCTGGTGAGACATGGGGAAGCAGGCTGTAGGTGATGATTTTGAACAAAGGAAGGAGGGAAAGCAGGAGGATGAGGCGACTGTAAAAGCTTCGAATCTGGAAGGACAATGTTGCCAAGCAATGTGATCTTACATTTGGTTACTGCATAAGGAGCTGCAGCAGTTTGGTGAGCTTGAGAGGAGTAATTTTAAGCCACATGACCTGCGTAAAGGCATTCTACACTTTGTGCTATGTTTTCTTTGCATTAGCATGAGTTTAAACAGCTGCATTATGGAGCTGACCTCCAGCCCAGCGCTCAGCAAGCACCACCCAGGCTGTTTTCCCAGGACATTTGCTGAAGGTCCAGGCAGGACGCTGCTTATATCATGGCCTTGGCTTCTCTTTTTGGGGCTGGCAACTCTGTCCCCCAGAGGAACAAAGGCTCTGCAGTCTCTGCTCAGCAGGAATATCACCAGCACATGCCCTTGCCCATCTCTGGTAAATGTTTCTGAACAGAAGTCACACCCTCTGCATACACGGTACTCAGATGCAATGCTGGATAAGATGGCATTGGGGAGCTTGAAGTGCATAGCTGGTTCCTTCCCCTGAACAGTCCTCAGTGTACAGCTCTTGTGCTGTCCATGCATGGGAGGAGCAAGGAACCTTTCGGGAAGCTGTCTAGAGGCTGCTAGGAACAAGCAACTCTTGCAGGCTACCTTATCACTTGGGAAGGAAACTCCCCCTTGCCAAACTGCTCAGTAATCTTCCACATGCCATTCAGTGGTAGTAAAGAGAATAAACTACTACATCTCCTAATAGTGGAGATCTTGAACAAAACTCTTTTCTTTTTAGGCAGGTCCTGCAGCCCAGTGTTTTAACCATTTGTCCTTTGGGGTGTGAATTTGGCAGAAGGTCTCCAGATGGAAGGAAAGAAAAGTCAAGTCTCTTCTTATTTCAAGCACCCAGGTCTGTTTGTGTAAGCAGAGGGTAAGAGTTTACCGTGGATTACAGGTCATCATTCGTAATGGCATTTGCTCTTAAACAGTTACCAGCTTTATTATCTGTACCCATTAAAAGCGGATTTGAAGGAAGGGATATTAACAGCAATGCCAGACTGTACATATGTTTCGTTTCATACTGTACGGTTCTAAAGAGAGAAATGAGCTCAGTAATAAATCTTTTTTTTTTTTTTTATCCAACTTCTACATTTAATAATATTTTAAAACTGTGTTGCATGCCCTGTTTTCTTTTGTTCCACCTGCTTCCTTTTTCCACTTCATTCTCTTTTGCTCTCTAGTACAGCTTATGGCTCTGCTTTTGTGTGTCAAGCTTGTAATGTATTTCTTTAACGTGTTTCTTCAGATTCCAGTACTTTCCCCCTTAGAATCAGCCTGGCTCTCATCTCTCTTTCTCTGCAAGGAAGTCTCCTCTTTCTGATTGTGACTTTCTTTAGCTCCTTGTTCCCCATTTCATTCCTATTTAATACAGTGCTAAGACTTCTTTTTTTTCTTCTCTTTATTATATGCCTCTCAAGGTACTGCTCCTCTTCTCTTTCCCATCTCCACTAGCTCCCTCATTTACCTGCTCTTTCAAATGCTCAGGGCTTCTTCCCTTTGTTCGCTACTTTCCATCCCTTCCACTCTTCACCTCTCCTTGTTCTCACCACAGTTTCTCCTTTCCCTCTTCTCACCCTCCTCTTGTCTCTTCAGCATTGCACACACACTTTTCTGCCCATTTCTCTACTTTTTTTTTTTTTTTTTAATTAATCTTTAGCATATCACACTGAAAGTGCCAGAAGGGATTGAAGAGCAGGAGTGGTAGAAGATGAAACGAGGCTGTGGAGAAGAGAGATGGCAGAGGAGATCAGAGATACAGGGCGCTGGCAGAAGGGTCTCATCATACCCTGCACTCCCCGTGAACTGCTACCTAGGAGAGCGTTCCCATTGAGCCAGTGCATCCTAAGTACAGGCTGAGCAATTACCACAGCATCGAGCCAAGTGTGCCATGAAATTTAATTAAGGTCAACAGGCTCTGGTGCCTGGTGGGGCCTGAAGAGAACCCTTTCACCGCCTGTTGTTCTTGGTGTCCCAGCACAAACAGCCCATTAAAAGTCACTGGAAACGCTCCTGTCCCCTCGGTGGGTATCTGTCAGGTCTGGTGTGAATATTACACATGAAGCAGAAACGTGCACCAAGATTCCCTGCAGACTCTTAATTAGCCTTCACGGTGTGGTATTCCTCATCTGCAGATCCACTAGCTGTGCTGAAGCCCCCGTGGGGAGGGGGTGCTGAGAACAGCCCTTGGTGGGGACCCTCCACTGCTGCTGCCTCACGGCTCATGGCAAGTGGGGCACCCTGAGCATCTCCTCATCTCCACCTCCAACAGAACTTGGGCAGTGCTACTTGAGAGCAGATCCTGCGACGGGGACGGGAGCAGAGTGGAGGACTAGGCTGCCGGGTGTCTGCAACATCCTTTCCTCAATGGGAGAGCAATAGTCGTGGCTCCCTGAGCCATCTGCACTGCCCATAGAGGGGCAGGATCCATCCCCTTGGCTCCCCTTTTCCCGTGCCCACCGCCCCTTTCCAGACCAGATACGGTGGGCAGGCTGGAGCTGGTCCAGCTCAGCATGCAGTACCATGGAGGCAAGAAAACAGTGAGACAGGTCAGACAGCTGAAGGAGAAGGTTCTTCAGAGTCTTTTTAACTTATAGGATCAATATTTGTGTAATATTCACGTTGTAGGACTAAATATTTGCTATAGCATTAAATATTTCTGCTCTGCTCTAGCGACTTCACTAGACTCCAGTGCCTGGGGCTGCCAGTAATGAGCTGGAGTCACATACCAAACTGAATTATTATTACTAACACGTTTAGATGCAGCCTCATACCTGATGAATGACACCTGCTGTGAAAAATGAGTGAAGCTATTTTTGGCAGGTATTTATCTGGTGTTTGGAGGGTAGCTTTAGACGTATGCAATTCAAATGCATTTCTTTAGGTAGGCTAACGATCCTGACATTATCATATTCAATGGAAGCACGTCTGCAAATGCATGTTCTATATGTGCTGTACGCATGCAAAATGCGTGTCCTAGATACCTAATGGCAGATCCAAGGCATAAACAAACTGCTAAGCCAATTGTGTGTTACTGGGCCCAGGTAAAATCACTAGGATCTTAGGCTGGACAGGAGTGCGAGATTGGATCAACCGTAGTAAAGATAAACATTATTATTCCCTTTTTGGAGATTAAAGCAATATCACAGATTTAAAATTGGATGACGCTTTGCACACCATTCGGAAAATCACGTTACAGGTTTGTCAAGGCACTTTCAGCTTACAGCTGCCTTATGGAAAAGTGTCTTATACTTCTCTTGAAAGCTGCATGTACATTCACCCTCTCCCTCTCTCCTTCTTCTACTGCCCTTGCTCCTTCTAATCATGCTCCGCAAGAAAAAAAAAAAAAACCAAAACAAACCCTGATAAAATATTTATGCACGATGTTTGCACCAAAGGTTTTGTTTTGTTTTGCTTTATTGGTATTTTTTTTCACTTCTCCTGACTTACAGGTGAAAGTGGGAATTATTAGTGGGCACACGTGTGTTTGCACTGTTGTCTTGCTTGATCCCTATTGATACAGACATTAGCTGGACAGTATTTAGAGCAGGCTTGAAATGGGATTATAAATGTGTCTTCTGTGGTTTCTTTTCTCTTGAGACACCACCTTGTTCCCAGTAGTGTCCCTTGCACATTCAAAACAAACCAGCTAAACCCCCCTTCCTCTCTTTGTCCCAGGAAAAAAACAACCAACATTTCCCTCCTCCCCCTCTACTCTGCTCTTGTGAAACCGCACCTGGAATGATGAGTCCAGTTTTGGGCTCCCCAGTTTAAGAGAGACAGGGATCTACTGGAGAGAGTCCAATGGAGGCTACGAGGATGATTAAGGGACTTGAGCATCTCCCCTATGAAGAAAGACTGAGGGAACTGGGACTGTTTAGTCTGGAGAGGAGAAGACTGAGAGGGGATCTTATTAATGTCTATAAATACATGAAGGGTGGGTGTCAAATGGAAAGGGCCAGTCTCTTTTCTTTAGTGCCCAGCAATAGGACAAGGAACAATGGGTATAAACTCAAGCATAGAAGGTTCCACCTCAACACGAGGAGGAAATTCTTTATTGTGAGGGTAACAGAGCCTGGAACAGGCTGCCCAAGAGAGGTTGTGGAGTCTCCTTCTCTAGAGACTTTCAAAACCCACCTGGATGCATTCCTGAGCAACATGCCCTGGGTGATCCTGATTGGCAGGGGTGTTGGACTTGATGATCTCTAGAGATCCCTTCCAACCCCTACCATTCTATGATTCTATGATTCCAAATGGCCAAGTTTGGGTTGTCCCAATGTTTTATGACAGGCACAATCATCATTGTTGCTGGAAATGACAGTGGCACTGATGTCAGCGGTCTTCTGCTCAAGGACAGATCCAGGAAACAAATCAAACATTCAGCGTTCAATATATCCAAACTGCAGGCTGGCAGGCCTATGAATTAAAGCTAGAGCAAACCCAAAGACTAGTGTGATTCCTGAATCTCCCTCTTCTGTCTTTGTCCTGTTATGGCTCAAAAGCAGGGTATTCCCCAGGTAAGTACCTGTGCTGTAGGTGCTTACCTAGTAAGTAGAGCTAGGACAAGCTGGGTCTGGGTAAACTACTTGGGCTTCTCTGTCTCTCTGTCACCAGACCCACCAGAGCCGCCAACACTGGGGACAGGATGGAGGGACACATGCCTCAGCTCAGGGCTGTACAAGAGTGGCTCCCTGCCCTTCTGACTAGAGCTGCCTGTTGGCTGCAGTTCCAAGAGCAGGCAGGGTGGTTTTGCCCGTAACGTGGTGTAGAGGTGCATGCTTAGGTCACCTGCCTGAGCCCAAAGTGCTCGCAGCCAAACCAGAGCCCATATTTCTATGCCTCACAAACCAAGGGTTTATTCCCAATATCTTACTTGGTAGCTGACCTAGTATAAGTTAGAGTTGTTCACAGGCTGATATTCATCAACATGCATCTCAGATGCACAATGGTATTCTTGTAAATGTGGTTTCATTTTTTTTCTCTCTAAAAGAAAGCTAGGCTCTTATTCCCAGCTTTTTTTTTTTTATGAGCATAGTTCAAAACACTCATTTTCCTCGTCTTAATTAGCAAATTGCTTGTCAGCAAAGCAAAAATCATTTTACCTGATTTTATTTCACAATTTCTTCTTCTTAGCTTCCAAACTAAATACTTTGCTCCACAAACCTCTTTCTCACAATAATGATGTATTAAAGGCTCTCAGATTTCTCTAAACAGTCTTAGGTGCTTAACACATATATTCTTTAAATAGTGTAATTTTATTTCTCACAGTGGGAAGCAGGCATCATTCATAAAGTTCCTATTTCCTCAGGAGATCAGCACTGACTAATGCTCTGCACAATTAAGCATTTCAATTTAATTGTATGTATGAGATGTTGAACCAGGAGCTTTTTCAGACAGGGTCACGCTTTGAAAAACTGTAAGAAAAACAGAGTGCTTCAGTAAGCTCATTTCTATAAAATGGTTCATTTCCCCATCCCACTCAAAATTTATTGTATAATACAGCATGTCCCAAAAGAAAAGGTTCAGAGAAAAGCAGTGATTCAGTGATAGATTGAACATATGCACAGAGCCAGGAGTCATGTGGGAAGAACAGGGCTTTTACACCAGCACCCAGAATTTGACTTCCCAAGTTCTGCTTCAGAGCTGATGAGGAATCTGTATTCCACCGGAAATTGAGTCGCCTATAATTTATGCTGTGTTTATTGGCACTAATTTCTCACGCTCATCTATCAGTTTCCAATCTTCCTCTCAGTAATCTGCATTCAATTTTTCAGTCCATATTCCCGTGGACTGCTGAAATTCTCTCTTGCTCAATAGTACTGCTCAAGAGATCTATTAAATACATTAGAAGTATTTACTGCGAGATTCACCTGAAATCCTTCTAGTCCATCTCCCCCATTTGTCTTAAGTAATGTGTGAATAACAAAACTAGAGAAATAGTGTGTCTTCGCTTTTTTTGATCACTAAATAGCACATTTACCTACCAAAATGACCTAAAATCAGTAGTCCTTTCTCAGCATATGAATCAAGATATGTACACCCTCTAGAATTACAAAGGAATGATGATCAGGGTTGTGCGTTTTATTATGGCTGTGTTAAAATTTGCTGTTAAACGTGATATCCTGTGATTACTGAAACTTGTTAAGGCTTTAAATGAATGTGAATTACATACAAGCTTTTTCTAAACTGGTGGCTTGCAAGACCCATTTGCAAATATTTTTCATTTCCTCATTCCTTAGAAATGAAAAGTGAAGATACCACTAGTAATGCATTCAGCTTGAGGGGGTTTTGTGAATGGGTAAGGATTTCATCCCTTGGATCTCACACTAGAACTAAAACAAAAGGAGAAAGAGGCTCTAGTCATCTGTCTTGCTGTTTCCCAGGAACCAATAACTCAGGTACTAAAAACGTCTGACCAAATCAAAGGACTTTGTCGGGGGGAAAAGTCAGTGTTAAATATCTGAAGGTAGTATTTTTTTTTCCCTTAGGTGTTTCATATTCATGAGGGATGTCTTTCTACACGGAGCTCTCGCTCAGGTTCCTGGAGCTCATTCTCATACAAACTAATGTCTCTTCAAACATTTGCAACTATTATAAACAACATTTGTTCTGGCAGAGAGAGACTACAATAGACATCTATAAAACCTGAGAAGTGATGGGGAAGGTGAGTGGGGAATGACAGTTTGCTATTTCACCAGATGTTAGAACAAGGGGGCACCTCTGAGAGACACATCTGAAGGAACCCAAGGGAATGCTGATTTCACACAGAGCATATTTAAATTGTGGAGCTTACTGCCACAGCGGTAGGTCCTGAATTGCTCATCCTGAACAAACGTATGTCGAGGGGGTCCAAGATAAGAATAGATTCCAAAAGGATTTGAATGATTTCATGGAGGAGGGGCACTACGCAGGGTTGAATTCTTCAGCAGGCAAAGGTTGTTAATTGCTGAAGTTGTGATGGCTCAGAAGGGGGAAGATCACTCCTTTTTGGACCGTGTCCTGACTGTCTGCATTGAAAACCATGTGTGAGGTTGGATGGACCTTGACTCTGGACTAATTCAGCCTCTATGTTTTCAGTGGCAATCAGCCCTGCTATTTAAAGACAACTATTTCAGGATCATGTTCTTTGGATGGTGCATTCAGGTATTCTTTCAGACATTTAATTTTAGCTCTCAGGAATTTGAAAGTTCAAATAAATTTCATCTATATAAAGCATATTCTGAAGCAATTTATTCTGTTTTGAGACCTGTCACTTCAATGTTCAGTCTTGACAATATGAGAAGTTCTGAACTGAAGTAATGCACACAGAACAGAAGGCCACACACCTGCCCAGATGAGTCTGACCTAATGAACCTTATAGAGAGGGATTTAGCTGCTGATAGAGATGCCTAAATTTAGTTGAATGCAATACAGGCATCTGTATGTAAGCTAGGTGTCTAAGCTTCCATTAGAGTCAACGGAAATTTAGTCAGTAGGGAACGGAACTAAAAGAGATAATTCAAAGTTTTATGGGGTAAACTCCATCATTTGCTGAGCTGAACTAACCCTGGCTCCACTGACTGTAGTCTTTAGATCTCCAGTAACTATTACAGGAAGCTTAGGCACTCAGCTGACATGTAGGCACCTCAATTTGTATGAATTAAGTGGGGAGCTGGACTCATTCATGATTTCAGTTAAACCCTATAGAGTTATAAACAATTAATTTATGCTGGGTGGATCTGATATGTTCAGGATTCTCAGATCCCCCCCACACTAGTCCATGGCTCTTCCTTCCACAAAAGGAACAATTGCTTCAGGAGAGCTTGGTGCTTTGAG
Source organism: Todiramphus chloris collaris (assembly GCA_025345505.1). NCBI lineage: Eukaryota > Metazoa > Chordata > Aves > Coraciiformes > Alcedinidae > Todiramphus > Todiramphus chloris. The sequence continues at coordinate 3,588,844 of JANVCC010000021.1, forward strand.
ATGTATACAGTCCATATGGTAACATCAGCTAGGAGCTCAAGTTAGACTCCCCCTTCTTGGTACAGAGAGGGACTCCACCTTGGCATCAAGTTTTAATACTCAGCTTGACAGGGTGCTGGGCCATCTCTTTTAAACTATATACATATATGTACTTTACCTTAATAGGTTGGACTAGACCATCCTTGAGGTCTCTTCCAACTTGGTATTCTATGATTCTGTGGTCAGGAACCCTCACTAGTAGTTGACAACCAAGTGACTTCCTGAGGTTGCATGTCTTTTTTTTCCAGCTTTTTAGAAGAATTTTTAAATAGTGGCTACTGCTTCTCTGAAAGGAGATACACCATGGCAATGTCTATATAAACAGCTGGCAATTCTCAGATGTATTGGAGTTATTGTCTGAAAGTCTCTAAAACTCAAGCCCTGGCATTGACACCTGGCTCTGAGGATACGTGGATGCAGCACACAGGGCTGGAGTGCTGGTTGGTGGGACCATCTGAATGGAGAACGTGGTCAGGACCCAAGGCTCAGACTGCAGCGTTCCTTGCTCAGGACCCAAGGCTCAGACTGCAGCGTTCAGACAACGCTCAGCCTTTGAAGCCAAGCTTGTGTAAACAATCCAATCCACCTCTCGATAAGGTGCATCACCACATCAAGGAGAATGGAAAACAAACTTGATTGCATCCACGAGAACATAGCCTAGCTGATTTCGCCTATTAAACCAAAAAATAAACACAAAGCAGCACCGGCATGTGTTGCTCCCTGAGTACTACTAAGGAGCAGTTTAGCTCATTGTGCTCTGCCCCATCACACGAGGTGAGGTTTCTGAACGCCCCATCCTTCTTTAGCAGACAAAGACCACGAGAGATGGGCTTTATGTAATTTCCCTGTCCTACATTTACCTCTACCTGGCAACGATTTTGTCGTGCTGGCTGCGTGCTGCATGTTCTGTACCTCATCCCCAGCACCACTCTCTCCGCATTTAGAGCTGAGAACATAACGATGTCAGATCTTCTGCTCGAGATCTAGGTGAAGGGAGCTAACATCATCTCATCCCTTTCCCCTAAACCACATAGAATCTAATTTGACTCAGGCTCTGCGTCCTCATCTTTAAGTGCCAGCACAATTTATCTTTCTTTTCCCATCTCTTGACAATTCGTTTTTGATGCCAATTTGATGAGAAGGAAAAGATGGGAGGAAAATCTGAGACGTGGGGAGGTGAAGTGATTTGCCAGAGGCAGTAAGGCAGCTCACTGAACTTCGGACTTACACTGAAGTCTCCAGGGTCTCAGCAAGTGCTCACATCACTAAGTCACACCAAATCCCTGCAAGTCTTAGTCCATACATCCCACTGGACCTCTGTGCACTTCATCCCAGCCTCTTGTCCTCTCCTTCTCTAAATGCCCCCCATAACTGTCGGTGGCCACGCTTCATGCCTTGTCCATATATTCCCAATACCCTTCTCTCTACCCGCCTTTCCAAAAGCTACCAGTCAGGCAGGAATGGCTCCATGCCATCTTTCCACGTCCGTCTTGCATTGTTGCAATTGTACAACACACTCAGCTTTCTGTTTGAATAGCAAACTGTTACTCAGCTTCCACTGTGAATAGTGGCTGCCCGGGGCAGGCGTGCTCACAGAAAAGATTGCTTTCTATCTTTCTAAAAATAAATAATCAAAGAAAAGCAAAAGTCAAAAGCTCATCATGCCCCAAAGAAATGTCGGCATCTCCATGGAAGTCTTCCAAGTCTCTAACCCAAGATAGAGCGGTAGGGGCAGGAAATTTGCAGATCAAAGGTGTCAGAAATGTGAAGTTCTGTTTGTGTGATACAAGACCAGGGCTGTTTGCTCTTCTCAGAAGCAGTGAACAGGCCAGCACACTCCTGGCAAATCCAGTGGCTGAATGCCACTGCTGATTGTTGCACGTAGAGCTAGAGAGGAGACTATTTTAATTGAAATGGAGCTTTCAGACCATTTCACTCCCTCTCATAAAGCAGCTGGAGATACTGAGGCACAACTTCGGAGAGACATTTTAAGGCACAGGTTCAATATTTTTCCTCCGTGGCACTCGGCTTGAAGTTCTCAGACTAATCCTGGAGTGGGAGCGGGGAGGCCAGGAAAGAAGCAGTGGAAAACCTGAGGGCAGATGTCAGCTGGGGGCTTTGGTGCTTTGCTTGGTGGAGCCAAGAGGAAATAGGTATCGGTTACCCTGGAAGGAGGAAACATCAGACTGAAGCTTAGGTCATCGCTGCTGGTTTTCTATAGCACCGTATCAGTCTTACTTAATTGTACCAGCACAGATTAGATTACATTTGTAAGACATAAAATAATACACCTAGCAAGGGTTGCAAAATGCAAAAGGAACTGGGCAATTATGATATTTACAACAGTTTTCAAGTAATACAAACATCTGACTACATCTTTAAGGGCAAGGAGGATATTTTTAAATAAACATGCTTCCTTCCTGCAAGTAAGAGATTGCAATAGCAACTGGCAGAAGGATTCATCTGTTATTTTAGTTGTGTTCATGGTTTCATGGGATTTAGCTCTAACAAAAATATTTAAAAGAAGGGAGCACATTCTATTGCAGGGAAATTGTCAAAGAGTTTTTTAATGTTATTCTATTCTACCTCATCACACATTGATGTTCACAAGTTTAGAACACTTTGAAACCCATCCTTTTGCTGCTCAAGTTTTCTGCGGCTGATCCTCCTCCCCCCCCCTCCAGCATGGCTATTTTTTGTGCACATAGCTTAAATACAGTCCCTCCAGAAATCTTGGGAGTTACAGTGAATAAAAATGCATTTTCTTCTTAGTGGTATTCTAAACTTCTTTTATTTCAGTAGATATGTTAAGACAAATTTATATTATTTTGGGTTGGATTCTGCAGGAGTATTTAAAAAAAAAAAAGGAAAAAAAAAAGGTAAATGGAAAAAAAAGTGCTCTTGAGCTCATGTAGCTGAAGTGTACTATGAATCTCAGAAGATCTTAAAGACACAAGAGGCATTGTGCCATGTTAGCAGTTATTAGGGAAGGAATAGCAAGAAAACCATCACGCACATATATGGATTTAGTGTGTTCCTTTCGAATACTATGTGCCATTCTGTTCCTCACCTTAAAGGAAATATAGTGGAAAACATTCAGAAAAGAGCTCCAGGGGTGACCAAACCCATGGAGGAAACTTCATCTCCTCAGCTTGGAAAAGTGATCGCTGAGAAGGGATGTGGCACCACAAGTAACATGAAGAGGATGGAGAGGAGCTAATTGTTCTCTTCCAAGATAAGAACGAAAGGGTGCCAAATAAAGCTAGCAGGTTCAAAATGAGCAAAACCAGATGGCTCTTTATAAGGCGTATAGTTAAGCTGTGGGGTTCCCTGCAGGAAGATGCTGCCCGTGGTGGTTACATGGGCATACGGGGAGCTCCTGAGTAGAAACTACTGATGGCTGAGAGAGCACTCCAGGGAAGTGCATGCTTCTGCTATTCTTACTCACTTCCACAGGCTTCTTTTTCTGGCCACAGTTAGAGGCAGCATACTTTGGTCTGGCCTTGCATTGCTGTTGTTATTTTTGTAATTGCTTCCTGATAAAAACTATCCCTTTCTTTGCCCAGCTTCATCCCCAAACTCAGGTAGCAATAGGGTTGTTATTGCAGATATGTCACTTTGTAAGGAGGTGCTGATGTCAATGATTTACTGAAATACACGCAGCAAATCTAATCAGTAAACTGCTTTGGCATTAGAAACAGGAAAAGATGATAAGAGTGTCAAGAACGAGGGATTAATTCAGTTATTTTAGGGTCTTGCAACAACTGGCACTGCAAAAGCATGGCCCGTGAAACTCTTGTTTTTAAAAGAAAAATCATTTTTCCATGTGAAGTTACAGGCAACAGACTGCTGTTGTCTTTAATCCACCCTGGCAGAAATATGTGCTTGACCACTGTTAGCATTAAGAAAGTTGAAGACTGACCCCTTGTCCGAATCACAAAGGTGTAGACTTCTCCTTGGAGACACACTTCCCATACAGAGCCTATAAATAGCCCTTTGGAAAATATTTTACTGTATTTAGTGCTTTATTAAAAGCATTGTGTAAAATGAATTCTCCATTACTCTGAGCTGTTCATCTGCATGTAATACCAATGGTAATTGATTTTCTGATGGTGCATGAACGGCTAATGTAAAACCTCTGCAGAAGACTTAAAGGTGAAATCTATTCTCCCAGCAGAAAGCCTATATAATCTGGTTTTATACAGAAGCACATCTTAAAGGAATCGGAGGGGACTGCAGCTCCTGCATCCCAGTTACTGTTCCAACCTGTGACAAGGAGGTAGGCACCAGAGCAGTCTCCCCATGTCCTCTGCAAAGGAGGACATTATAGATCATATGAGGAGCGTTTGAAGGAGCTGGGTCTGTTTAGTTTGAGGAAGAGGAGGCTGAAGGGAGACCTCATCACTCTCTACAACTCCCTGAAAGGACACTGTAGAGAGGCTGGTTCTGGACTCTTCTCTGAGGTAATTAGTGACAGAACCAGAGGGAATGGCCTAAAGCTGAAACAAGGCAGGGTTAGACTGGACACTGGGAAAAAAATTCTTCACGGAAAGAGTGGTGAGATATTGGAATGGGCTGCCCAGGGAGGGGGTTGAGTCCCCATCCCTGGATGTGTTTAAGCACCACTGAGATGTGGTGTTGGGGGACATGGTCTAGGGGTGAACTTGTAGAGTAGGGTTAATGGTTGGACACAATGATCCCAAGGGTCTTTTCCAACATAAATGATTCTGTGATTCTGTAAAGGTGGTGGCATTAGCCAGGCACTGGAGGGAGTTTAAACACCTTTTATTGAGTATAAAATTGCTAACAAAATTTTGCACCAGAAGGTCCATTAAATGCATATTTTTCCACTTAGGCCAGGTATTTGCATCCACACAGGCCACTGTGTTTTTGCCTCTGTACCCACTGCTTCCACTCCTTGCAAGCCTTCAGATGCTGCTCCTGATTCCAGTGGTGTGAAGAGGGAGGACATCAGCTGCCCCACTGGGCTCCTGTCTATGTGCAAGTGGTGCAACCACATCAGAATCAGGCCCTGTGGGCTGAAACAACTCACCACCTTCCCTGCAAACACGGCTGATGGCAAATATTGCCTACAGTATCTGCTGATGCTGGAACACTGCAATTACTTCTGAAATCTAACCTAATTACAGTTGTGGAAAATTTTTTTCTTCATCCTCTCTGGCTCATTTACAGTTCTCCCACATTCTCCTTTATGTCTCCTTTCTTTGAGTCAATATTTACCTTTTTAACACTTTCTCTTCCCCTGCTTCCTTCCCTCCTATAATGCTCTGTGCAAGCAGAACAGCACAGCCTGGGCTGGGCATCTGTGCACAGGCTGCCCTAATGACAGAGGCCAAATACACCTTCCAACTTTTTGTAGCCAAAGCTCTGACTTTGCAAAAGCAACAGAACACCTCACCTGATTTGGCATTAGCGAAGTTGGTTGTGAGGATGTCGTTTGCATTTCGACGCTCTGCTGGGGTGCTCACACTGAAATTAGAACTGTGTTTGCAAGAGTAACAGGGAGAGGAGCTGACAGCCACAAAAAAAGGCAGAGCAGTCCACGAAGCAGACCATTGTCATTGACAAGATAGAAAGGAAACAATCTGGCTCAAAGGAAAAAGAAGTTTTCAAAACTTTCTTTTTTTTTCTTTTTTTTTTTTTAACTGTATGACTATGCTCAAGCTACGAGATTAAAGCAGCAAAGCAAATTGTTTTTAAATGCATGATTTAACCCAGTAGGGTTGGGGTGTTTCTATTGTTACCAGGAATGTAGCATCTGTTTGGACATTGCAGAACACCCCTATTGCCTCATTAACATCTAGTGCCTACTGACTGCTGGAGTTTAGGCAACACCAGTCAAAGCATTGGAAGAGACAGTGAAGAGATGAATCTGATTTGGATTCCTTTTTAAGTCAAGATCAATGTCTTACATGACAGTAAGGTACCTGGTCAGATGCACTAAGAGGAAATTGTGTCCTGGATTTGTTCAGAAGGCCAGAATCGGTGGTCTTAATAGTTTCTTCTCTTATGTGGGGGCTATATAAGAGAAGACAATGAGAAAGATCTGAGCATGTGTGCCACAAAAATCCTGGAACAAAATCTTCTGAGATGATTTTTTAAAGTCAAGCAGCTAAATTCAGACTTACACATTGTCCTGATACTGGTAGTTGCTTACTGCTTTGGAAATCATAGCTGGAAGAGCTGTATACGTGAAGTCAGAGCCATATAGCTCTGAGTCTGAAGATGTTTTCTGTTATTTACTTAACTTTCACATTCATATTTTCCATATCTTCATTAACATGTGTCATTAGTAATAATAACATAGTGAGCTTAAGGTAGGTGAAAGAGTAGAGTTCCGCACAGAATCAAAGCAAGCTGAGAAGAATTTGCAAGAGTGAGTGTGTGGTGGTGAAGTGGTGTGACTCCAAGGTTGTGAGCAAGAACAGTACTCAGGAAAAAAAAAACAGATAGCAGGAGCAATTAGCAAAGAGATTGGAAAATTGTGCAGAATCCTGAGAGTGAAGATGAACTCCAGGCCTAACCCAGCTCCTGATGAAGTCAGTGGAGATGGAGATAAGGCTGCCTATTGTAAGAAGACAGGCAACGGTTCATTACACCTTCCAGCTGCTCATCAAGAGCTTCTGGAAGAGGTTGGATGTCTCTGTGAAATCTGCCAGTATTTAAAATCTTTGTAGAAACCCACAGGGTTTATGTCTGGCCAAAAAAACTACTGCTGCAGTCCAACAATAACACTGTTGTTTTCTAATCAAGGTAAAGCCAAAGATGCTGCATTTGTGTCCAGACCTCTCCCAGACATTCTTAATTCAGTTGTGCCATTAGGACCCTTTATTTTCTTCTGTTTCACCAGTACTTCCAGAGAAAATAGCAGATCCCTTACTCCCAGGTTTGAGTTTGAACTTCTTTTTCTTGAACAGCTCTCAAATCTGAACAAGCTCTCACCAGTTTGATTTCAGACCGGAGCCTTTCTCCCAGGTACAGTCACATCATAATTGCTTATTTGTATTCACCAGCACAGTCCCACCGAAGCCGGATTATGCCATGAGACGTATTCCTGTCCTGCTGCAAGTGAACAAAAGGTCTTGTATGGGCCAAGAGGTGCACTGGCACAAAGGCCACTGTCAACCAGAGGGTAAGTGGATCATCTCTTTCCCATATGAGAAGGAATTATTTCCACAGCCTCAAGCTTTGGCTCACCAGGCTGACAGACACACGTGCACGGTACAGTCCAGTGCAATTGAGCACATACATAGAGCTCATGCTGCAGAGCTGTCTTGCTTCACAGGAAAGCTGTAACTGCTCAGCCACAAGATTGCCAGGCAGAAAGCTTTAGGGCTTTCTGGGCACCCAGCAGCAGTTGCAGCACTTCCAGACACTAAGTCTATCAAATGTTTAGTCACTAATTTTTCAACCCATGCCTTCTTCCTCCCCACTCGGTGCATCAACCAATTAAAGGAAACCTGCAGACCCTTTTTTGAATAAACTGGAAAAGTCAAACCCTCAGGTAGGTTCTATACACAACTCAGTTCTTCTGTATAAACCCTGGCAACAGATAATTTTTTTGCTTCAAAATAGATCAGGCTGAGGTAAGTCAAATCAGCAGATTGCCTCTTCTCTCGTAGTAACCACGCAGAAAAACAGGGAGTTTGATTTTCTAGATGAGGACTCATCAGATATCCTCCCCAGTGCTTGGGGCATCATCTGTGGGATGCATCTGAGATCCATTTTACTGTGGTATCTCCCTGCCTTTCCTTGATTTGGAGGCTGTGCTGCTGGTTGATAAGTATGCGCTACGTCTCCTTCCCTCAGGAAGCTGTAAGCCTCAGAATGAAAAATAATGCTAATCCTCTGAAGACTGTTCCTTTCTGCAGACCTTCCTACCAAAAGTGGTTACAGAAGTGTGTTACTCAAAGAAGGAGCTTCCCACTTCTGTCCTTGTACTCCCATGCTCACCTCTTCCAACCAGCCTGGCTGGAAAGCAACACAGAGCTCCCAGTAGCCATGGCTAGTGTGACTCCTTTGGCTAACAGGAGCCACCAGATTTGTTTGTCATGTATTTGTCCCCATTTCTCTCTCTTCCAGCATGGAAAGTAGGGACACAAGTGCCCAAAGGTCTGTCCTACCCCTTAATTAATATTAATTAAACTAATCCTTGTTAATCTCCTTTTTACTTACTTGAAAATTTAAGAGAATATTTTCGTATTCAGCACAATTTGGTTGTCTCTTTGAGGGTCTTTTATTCTTTTCCATCACTTCCCTCCCTGCCACAGTGCCATCCTGGACTTTTGCACCACTCTTGCCATTTATATTTGTTAGAGGATGATTATTTGAGAGTCTCCTTTTTACTTCTACACAATCACTAATCCAAGTGTAGGCCTCCCATTTAAATTAAGGGCTGCAAATTGCATCTTATTTCCCCCAAACATGTACTTGTGTCTTTTAAATCATAGAACCATAGAATCACAGAATGGTTTGGGTTGGAAGGGACTTTGAAGATGTTCTAGCTCCAGACCCCATGCCCTAGGCAGGAGCACCTTCCACTGTTCCAGGTTGCTCAAAGACCCATCCAGCATCTCTCCAGAGCCTTCTCTTCTCCAGGCTGAACAACCCCAACTCTCTAAACGTCAAAAGCACTGATGCTGCACAGGTGCAGTGCAGGGAATGCCGATGCTTCCAAGTTGTGAGAACCAGGCTCTGGAGCCAAGTGATGTCTGAGGTATCTCCTTTGTTGAGGGTTACATCACGTGACGACGGCGGCACCGCATAATCCGAACCCCTGGCAGCAAGAGAAAGCGAGGCACCAGCCTTAAAGCCAGTACATCCAGGCTGAACTGGCACTCGCCCCCACATCCCTCCCATGGGCTTGTCACAATGGAGCAGTGGGGTCCCAGGGGACCCGCTGTCCTGCGCTGCTCTTCTCCTTGGCCCTCCACCCTGGGAGGCACCTAGATTGTGGTTCATGGCCCATTGACAACCCTGCTGTGTCATTTCTGGGCTGCGAGGTTTGGCCAGACTATTCTAATCGCAACAAAAGAGATTGCAGCTTTGGATCACAGGCTCCTGGTGTCTGAAAAGTTGCTCACTGATAGGTCACGATTATAAAAATCTTTTTTTTTTTTTTTTTAATTGAATGTTGGGCTCCTGCCCTAAAGTTCTTAATGTGTGGCATCTAGTGTAACCTTTTGGTTACTTTCCAAACCGAAGGAGGTATTGACAGTATTGGGTTATTTTCCACGTATCACCGGTCCAAGAGGAAGGCTGCCTGTTTTGAATGGCTGGTGTTTCACAACGGGACTCAGGTATGCGCTGGGGAAAGTCTGCCTCACCCTCAGCCAATCTGCTGTTTGTTGCCCTAATTAAAGTTTACACTGGTAACCTAGGGGATGAATTAAAAAACAAACCTTAAGCGGTCTCACTTCTTCACTTGTGCAACCGAGTCTGTAGGAATTCAGAGTGAAAATGGTACAACGTAGTAGAGATGTGATTTTGTACGTACGCCCCTGTGTCTCAGTGTGGTATTTTCCTCCAGGTACTTGGTTTCACGGCTTTTGAAAACATAAGGGTTGTTTTGGGGGCGGGGTTTTGGTAGGATTTCAAAAGGACTGGAATATCAAATCATCTGGTGTATATAATCATGGGAAGTTGCTTTTCTCTAACCTTACAAGGCCTGAAGATCTTATGTTATACTTCATTGTGCAACACGAGAAAAATACCTCAGGAACTGAAATGTCTTTTATTCCACTCCCCATGTATCTGATGCTTTATTCCCTCAGGCGCTACTTGTTTGCCAAAGGATTGTTTAACCACTGTTTGACAATTTCCAAATGGGAAAAAACGCTGGGTTTCATCCAAAGGAAGGGAGGAGCTTTTCAAAGTTTTGTATTTAATCTTGGTTAAAAGTAAACAACTTTACCCTTTCAACATTAGTCATGCCTGTTGTATAAAGTACGGTGTAAAAGTGCTCAGCAAAAGAGCACAATGTTTTTCCATACTTTGTAATTATTAACATTTGCATTCGGGATTGAATTGGATTGAGTAACTGGCTGGATGTGGCATACAGGGGGGAGCTGGGCATCACTAGGTTACTGGTAACTGGGTGTAACTGGGTGAACGGGGTGGTGGGGGTAGTGGGAGAAGCAGCATAGCTCGTTGGTGGAGCCAGGTAGCTGCAGCAACCTTCAGCCCACTGCTTTGCCCACACACCCCTCTTCCCACGAGGGCAGAGAGGTCTCTGCTGGCTGGTATTTTGCAGGGATTAACGTGTCTTTCAAAAGGAGGCAGAATGGATGGGGGGAGATGGGGAAACAGCCCCCAGCCTGCCACACAAACTCTGCTGGCAACAGGTACGGCAGCGCAGTCAGGCCCTTCTGATGGAGCCAAAGCTTGCACCAGCTCCCAGAAAACCCCTTCTCTAAATAAAAAACGCAACTCTCCTACAAAGCAAGTTCTGTATCCCAGAGGCAGACAGCTCCAGCCGCGGGAGCGGTGCCGAAGATGCGTTTCTCTGGCATAGCAATGGGGTGAGGGGGGCGATTGGGCTGTGCCCCCGTCCCCGTCCATTTCTGCTCTCCTTGGGGGAGAAGGGCAACCCCAGAGCCCGCTCCCTGCCGCCGTCAGAAGTCTGCGGGAACGCCCGGCGAGGCGACAGCAAAGCTCCGAATCAACAGCTCCTCCCAGGCTCCAGCACTCTTCCTTATCTCTCACTGGCCACTTTGCAGGAGGAGTATTAGGCAAAAAAAAAAAAAAAAAAAAGG